>JAUIMM010000570.1:1907500-2165000 GCA_031769625.1 Taudactylus pleione | reverse complement strand
GACAATCACATTTACAGTAGTTTTCAGTCTCAAATCAATAAAGTGCAATGTGCCAGGCATTAGCAGCAGTAATAAAATACTTGCGAATTAGTTGCATTCTAGGAGCCCAAGTACATGAGGATTTATTATCAATGCACCCCAACGGCCGTTTCGGTGCCGAATGGCACCTTCATCGCGGAGCAACCACAATCAAATGGGTAAAATGACAACTACTTTAAATAAGAGCAAAATCGCACTCAAATGAGCACACCTGATTACTCACCTGCAGGTGCACATTCTCTCCGATCCAATGCACGCATCAAGCCAAAATCCGGATGTAGGGCGCACTGTACGGGAAGCCACTGGGATAGTTGTATGCGTTCCAAACACCGGAAGTAACACTTCACCGGAGATGACGCGTGCGGCCCATCGCACTCTATACCGCAGCAATGTCAGCGTGCACAACAGAACGGGTAGTTCATCTGTACAACCGGAAGCAGTACGTGTAACATAATGTGCCCTCATTGATGGAAACACCAAATTATTAGTTCCACTAATATCCTTAATATAGATACAACATGCACATACAGGTGAGGAAAGGTGGCCCATGTGGCGATTATACAAAGAAATATGCATCAAGAATAAACCAAAAAGTGAATATATGAAACATCAACCAATACACACAAAGGAAAATATTGAAGAAACAAAACAAGAAAATAACAAACAAAAAATTAATAATGTTAATGTAAATTACAAAAAGCAAGAAAAATGTAATTCCTCATTTAACCCTGTTGGCGCCAGACATTTTAAATCGTATATCCATCTTGCTTCCTTTTGGAGAAGCAATTTTTCACGGTTGCCACCTCTTTTTAACGGAGCTATATGGTCAATGGGCATCACCTTAAAATCCAAAATGTTATGCTTCATATCAAAAAAATGTCTTGCCACCAGAGGTGTGGTAGGATCAACACCGGTTAAAGCTTTTTTTAATTGACGATCTGTGTAATGCTATTCGTTCTTTCAACATTCGGATAGTTTTGCCAATGTAAAGCCGCTGACATGGGCAAATAATGGCATAGATTACAAATTTGCTTTCACAATTTAATCGATGCCTGATTTTAAAGGATCGCTTAGATAGTGGATCTCAAAACTTGTCTCCAATCATCATGAAACGACAGTTAATGCATCCTGTGCAACGAATTGAGCCTACTGAAGGAGACAACCAGTTTCTTTGTATACTGGATTCGATGATAGGAGATGTAATATCATCCTTTATGTTGTTGCTCCTCTTGAAGCTGAATAATGGAAATTCCTGGCCCAATTTGCCCAGGACAGGATCCATTTGAATTACATGCCAATGCTTTTTGAAGGCACTCTTTATGATTTGTGACCCAATACTGTAAGTGGAAGAAAAAATGAACCGTTCTGCTGCCGTGTCCTTTTTGTGCTCCACTAATAGTTTGTCTCTCTCCATCGCTAAACATTTCTGAATAGCTTCGTCAATATCCTTCTTTTCATATCCGCGTTGTAAAAATTTATCGCCCATGTCAGACAAAGCTCCAGGTAAAGAGGCCTGATCAGAAGTAATTCTGGTAACATGTACCATTTGCGAGTAAGGCAACCCCCTCTTGAGTGGAGCAGGGTGGAAGCTGTCGGCTGCCAACAGGGTATTTCTATCAGTTGTCTTCGTGTAAACACTAGACGCATAAGTACCAGTAGTAATGTCAATCAAAACATCTAAGTAATTGATGGTTCTGTTACTAAAATTCATTGTGAATTTGATTTCTGCACTGACTCTGTTAAGCTCATCGAAAAATCTAAGTAATAAATCCTGTCCACCTCTCCAAATTAAAAAAACGTCATCTATGTAGCGAACATAAAAAAAGATATGTTTCGCCAATGGATGTTGCATAATATTCAGTTCCTCAAAGACATGCATGAATAAATTAGCATATGACGGGGCCATGTTTGACCCCATTGCTGTGCCGTGGCATTGCAAATAAAAGGTGTTGTCAAACAAAAAATTATTTCTATTCAAGATGACGTTAATTAATAGGAGCAGGTAATCGACAGGTGGTCCGACATAGTGTCTACTTGTCGTCACCATTTGTTTAATGGCTTCCATCCCCATAGAATGCGGAATACTGGTGTAGAGGTTCACTATATCTAAAGTTACAAGAATGTGGTCAGAAGTAGGTGGAGTAAGGGATTTTAACTTATTCAAAAAGTCTGAAGTATCCTTTAAATAATATTTAGTGTTTTGGACCACTGGTTGTAGGAGGAAATCTACATACTGAGAAAGTGTCTGACATAAGGAGCCCCTGGAAGAAATTAGGGGGCCGACCCGGTGGATTATGTAAGGTTTTGTGTATTTTGGGTAATATATAGATATATGGAACAATCGGATGTGTTTGGGTTAAAAATTGTGCTGTAGGCTCATCAATCCATAAGTTATTCAAACCCAACAGAATTATGTTGTCTATTTCTTTTTTGTATCCCATAGTGGGATCATATGTTAACTTTTGATAATATTGAACATCAGATAATTGCCTATTGATTTCATTCATGTATGTGATTCTATCCAAAATCACTACACCCCCGCCTTTATCGGCGAGGCGAATTACAATATCAGCATTATTTTTTAATTCTTTAATGGCCTCAATTTGTTGATATGTGAGGTTAGAATAAGAGGTCTTTTGTTTTTTCAAACAGGGGATAGTGTCTCTTTTGACCAATTGTATAAACGTGTCAATGAAATTATTATTAACTATCGGTGTAAATGTACTCTTTGGTCTAAAAGTAGTTGTTTGTTGTTTCACATCAGTTCTATGACCAAAATGGTATTTCAATTGTCTTTCGAATTTAAATAAATCAACTTCAAAGTCAAAATTTTTTTGTTTATGTGTCCTTACAAAAGTAAGACCTTTGGACAAGACCGATATTTCTGTAGCCGATGGTTGGTAAGATGATAAATTGAAAACCACTACCTCCTCCTTCCTCTGTTTTTGTTTTTGTTCCCTCCTTTTATATCTAGCTTAGACCCCTCCCCTTCTGCAGGGTTTTCTCCTACTGTTTTGATCTTGCTTCGAGTGGCCACAGGATCCTTTAAAAAAGGACGCCTGTTGTAGGAACTATCCGAATCACTTTGGGAAGTTTGTGAGTCTAGATCAGTGTATGTTTTAATGATTTTATTTTTTTTAAAACCATGAGTCATCCTCCAGGGTCTCCTAGCGTCACCACCTAAGACCCATTGATAAACTCTATGGTCTTTATAATCCTCGCGGACCCGTTTGTACTTATTCTTTTTGAAAGCCAATAACTCAGCCCTAAAGGAAGTGATAGTACTTTCAATTTTATTGAGCCAATCAGAGTCAGTGTCAGAAGACAAAATCTGTAATCCTACAGTTTCACATGACTTAATTTCCTTCTCCAATATAACTATATCAGCGTTGACCTGTTGAATAACTAACACCATTAAATCAAACGAACACTGGTTCAAAATCATGCACCATTCCCTGCAAAATTCTTTGTTACTGCGTCCGACAGTTGGTTGATTTTTAATTATAAAAACCTCGAGGGATCAGATTTTCCTTATGGTACTGTGATAATGTCAAACCGTGCAAGGTCAGTTCAACATGACGTTTTTTCATCTTAATTAAATCATTGAATACCTCCCGAGGACTGTCAACGTCAAATTCAAGAATGTCAGTGTTAGAAAATAATATGGCGTTAATATCTTTGTCACAAAAACGTTTTGGTGCCGGTCAAATCACCCATTTCTGCTGATGTAGTTTCCATATTGTGCTGTGGTATATATAATATAAAATCCCAATGAAATGTCCAATCACAAGATCAGAGACAAAAAGAGGAATCTTTGAGGTGCAAAAATTTCAAAAGAAGTTACGTACACAATAGTAAACAAATCCTGCACACTCCCAAAATCATGAAATCAATGGAGGGTGCTAAGTCATAATGGATAAACATGCATACTGTATCAAGGTTATGATACCAGAAAAAACCAGCACTCCAGAGATTAATGCAAAAAAAATTATGTAATTAATTCTCTTGAATGATGCATATCATCCCAAGGTGGACTCCGGAATGACAATCACATTTACAGTAGTTTTCAGTCACAAATCAATAAAGTGCAATGTGCCAGGCATTAGCAGCAGTAATAAAATACTTGCGAATTAGTTGCATTCTAGGAGCCCAAGTACATGAGGATATATTATCAATGCAGCTCAACGGCCGTTTCGGTGCCGAATGGCACCTTCATCACGGAGCAACCACAATCAAATGGGTAAAATGACAACTACTTTAAATAAGAGCAAAATCGCACTCAAATGAGCACACCTGATTACTCACCTGCAGGTGCACATTCTCTCCGATCCAATGCGCGCATCAAGCCGAAAGCCGGATGTAGGGCGCACTGTACGGGAAGCCACTGGGATAGTGGTATGCGTTCCAAACACCGGAAGTAACACTTCATCGGAGATGACGCGTGTGGCCCATCGCACGGCCACTAGGGACTCCATACCGCTGCAATGTCAGCGTGCACAACAGAACGGGTAGTTCATCTGTGCAACCGGAAGCAGTACGTGTAATATAATGTGCCCCCAGTGATGGAAACACCAAATTATTAGTTCCATTTGCATATTTCTTTGTATAATCGCCACATGGGCCACCTTTCCTCACCTGCATGTGCATGTTGTATCTATATTAAGGATATTAGTGGAACTAATAATTTGGTGTTTCCATCACTGAGGGCACATTATGTTACACGTACTGCTTCCGGTTGCACAGATGATCTACCCATTCTGTTGTGCACGCTGACATTGCAGCGGTATAGAGTCCCTAGTGGCCGTGCGATGGGCCGCACGCGTCATCTCCGATGAAGTGTTACTTCCGGTGTTTGGAACGCATACCACTATCCCAGTGGCTTCCCGTACAGTGCGCCCTACATCCGTCTTTCGGCTTGATGCGCGCATTGGATCGGAGAGAATGTGCACCTGCAGGTGAGTAATCAGGTGTGCTCATTTGAGTGCGATTTTGCTCTTATTTAAAGTAGTTGTCATTTTACCCATTTGATTGTGGTTGCTCCGTGATGAAGGTGCCATTCGGCACCGAAACGGCCGTTGGGGTGCATTGATAATATATCCTCATGTACTTGGGCTCCTAGAATGCAACTAATTCGCAAGTATTTTATTACTGCTGCTAATGCCTGGCACATTGCACTTTATTGATTTGTGACTGAAAACTACTGTAAATGTGATTGTCATTCCGGAGTCCACCTTGGGATGATATGCATCATTCAAGAGAATTAATGACATAATTTTTTTTGCATTAATCTCTGGAGTGCTGGTTTTTTCTGGTATCATAACCTTGATACAGTATGCATGTTTATCCATTATGACTTAGCACCCTCCATTGATTTCATGATTTTGGGAGTGTGCAGGATTTGTTTACTATTGTGTATGTGTGTATATATATATATATGTGTGTGTGTGTGTATATATATATATATATATATATATATATGTATATGTATGTGTGTGTGTATATATATATATTAGCTGTAACCAATGAGAATGAGTTGGGACAGCTCTTCTGAAAACCGCTGTTCTGGCAAAGATTTATTGTGTCATGTGATGTGGAGCGCACCCGTCTTCACTGCATTGGCTGAACGTACGGATGTGCGGTCAGCGGACTGCAAATGCACAATGTGACATAGTTGCGATGGGCATCGAGAAGAGGTCCAGGCCTAATGGGGAGAGATCAGAAGACTCCTATCCGGCAGGGCTCCCCCATAGTGAACAGCGAGCTAATGCCTTCTTTTTTTTGGAGTTTGTGTAATAGCCTCAAGGTGCCCCATAGTGCCATCCACATACTGTAGAAACCTATGGGGGTGGCTGCTGCGAGCAACAGTTATTGGAAATCAGAAGAAAGCTCTGTTGTCTTCTGGTTTCACATCTTGTTCAATAGATAAGATGCTTATTTCTCCCTTGAACATGCCGAAATAGCTGTTTTTAAGAACAGATTTAGGAGCTTATAATAGGCTGCTTTTGCCTTATAACTATTTGCCTTTTAAATTTAACAACAAACTTACCATTGGTGCAAGTAGACTTACATTCTTAGTGGTACTGTAGAGTTGTAGTGGTACTGTAGAGTTGTAGTGGTACTGTAAAGTTGTAGTGGTACTGTAAAGTTGTAGTGGTACTGTAGAGTTGTAGTGGTTCTGTAGAGTTGTAGTGGTACTGTAGAGTTGTAGGTAAGCGCATCTGCTGATTTTGTATGTCCCTACAGCATCTGACAAACCAAAGCTCGCTCCCCTCTCACCCCTACCGTGTTTAGGAATACCTAGATAACTCATTTTTTGCTCTCTCTACACAGGAAGTCTCCCAGTTCCTCCCATAGCGGTAGCAAGACCTCAGCGTTCTTCATTTATTAGCTGCCTCTCCTCGACATTTTCTCGGGGGGAACGAAAGGTCATCCCCAGTGTCACTAGCGTTGATGTCACTGGAAGGAAGGACACAGAGTGCGCCGCTTGCGTATCCATTGCAGCTGGCTCACGGATCCTGCAGCGAATCGGATTGTTTGGCAAGAGCAGCAGTCTGGCTGGACAGTAAGATGGTGCAAAGTACAGCGTACCAGATACTAATTTCTTAATGGTACACAGTACTGGTCCGTGACACCTTAACTGCACTACTGGAAATCACCAAGATCACTCCTGTTCCTTCAACCTATGACATAACCCCTTAGTTTGATAAATAGTCCCCTTATTCATTTATACTATTGGCTACTGCTCTTAAAATACTACTTGCTCCAGCTGCACTTATGTCTTAAATTGATCCTGAGAGTGAGAGGTCGTCAGGACTATTTACTACGTGTCACTGTCATATAGTTTTATGTTTTATTACTACATTGGTGCCTCCACCTCTGCCACTACCACCGGACATCTACAAATCTATTCCCACTGTTGGGAGTACCAAGAAAATACACTAGTAAATAGCAGTTTCTCCTTCCCTTGAATCTTAAATATCTCCCCCTACAAAACAGCAGCTGTTTTTTTACTTCCATCTGGGTGTAATACCGTGGGGGGCACAGTGATTAGCGTTGCTGCAACACAGTACTGGGCCACTGGATTAAGTCCAATCAGATCACCATGGGCCCGATTGGGAGTCGCAGGCAATGCTGATATTTGTGCAAATTTCTCAACTGCGCATGTGCCTAGCTGGCTAAATAATGCACGCGTCCCACGGTGCGTGCGCACAGAGGCGCAGTAGCGATAGAGGAGCATCGTCTACAGAAATGTATTGGGCGTTCCTGGTCGGCGACTAGGAGGTGGCTGTTCTATTATGGCCGCGTTATGGGTGAGTAGCGCAACTGGTTTGTGAACTCAGACGAATAATCGCTCTTTCAAGGCCGTACTCTGATGCAGATTCTGGACCTAACTTGTGGCAGAATCTGAGACCCTGACAGTGTGAGATTGGTACTTGTTGCTATGTTGTTCCTGTTCTCTGAATTCTACAGTTACTGTATATCCAAGTGTTATTATCAGGTCATGGTGATCACTGAGGGTAATGTGACCGCACTGGTTACTAAGAAGTCAGCACAAGCTGATAATATGATAACGAGTAATTGGGTGAAATAAATAGCTAGCTGTAACAGAGCAGTGACATGTAACATGCCTTCCCAACATTATAATAGTGAGCTGAAGGTTACATATGTATTTCTGTTATTGTTTTGGAAGTTTGACGCATCCTGGGGGGCACTAAAATCATGTATGCTGTAGGCCTATTTAAAACGATACAATTTTCCTGATTAGAATATTTTACTCATCTAATTCCAGCATATCCTTTATCTTTATACAATAATTGGTCTTTAAAAAAAGATTATAATTCATTTATTTAATGATATCATAGACTGTTTTCCATGACGCCTTTTCTGACGGGTCAAATGATGATATTTGCATTAAACAAAACGAAGTGGCGCTTTTTGATGAACTTGACACAAACACTGTCACAATTGATATAAAATTATAGAGACCATATAGGTCACTTTAATAAAAAAGTTATACACTAAAATCAATGTAGACTATGGAAAAAGCCAATGTATACATGAGATACAGACCACATCAACACACTTCCTGTTAATAATGCCTAATATTAGGGGAAAATGCACAATAATGTCACTTGGATGATTAGGGAATGTATAAAGTCCAAAAGCAAGGACACTGGGTGAAATCGTGCCACACCAAATTAGTGTGTATTCGGGTCTCCAGGGTATAGTTACCAGATCCTATAACCGATAGGAGGATGCTCCTATTGACATACAATGGTATGCTGCACTTGGAGTTCTCCAAAATGTACGGTAGGGTCTGTTGAGAAATCCCGATCTTTGAAGCTGGACAAAGGTGCAGAAAATGTCTCCAGGCATGCAAAATGTTCCAGGAAGATGGATCCAAGTCATGCAATCCAATCGTTGTATGTGTGTAGACACTTGGCAAATAAGGAGATAATTCAGTGGTCTCCTTGGTGGTCTACTAACGCGTTTCGCTGTATCAGCTAACAGCTTTTTCAAAGGCTGTTTTCCGTGACGCCTTTTCTGACGGGTCAAATGATGATATTTGTCTGCACTGACTAGTACCTGCAATAAAAAGGCTGGGTCACGGCATATTTTTTTTAAAACAGACTTAACTATATAAGCCCCCCCCCCAATATAACAGTGATCTGTTTGGCATTTGCCTGCAGTGAATTGTTCATGGTATTGTGTCAGACAGGGGTTTGTATGCACAACTGCTATCATATAATCCTTTTGTCTATATGCGTCCTGGTCAGAAAACAGATAACTAGCATATGCTCAAACAGACAAGAGCAGGGTGCACTGGCCATCAGATCAAAGGGCAACCTTATTTGTATTATACATTACACCCTCCACCCAACTGGCCAAACAGTGCAGTGGGGCTGTCTCCATACAATTTGGCATAAGTGCGTTTGCGTGCACTCGTGCTCTGGGCATTGTGCAGTACAAAGTCATGCAAGGTACACTGCGCAGCCTGGCGTGGTACTCGCTTTGCATCAGCCCCCCCCTTATTGAAGGTGAGATGTATCAATTGTTTTTACGGTAAAATCTTTGAAAGCAGACGGATTTCTGAGACTTCCGCATCCACTGTAGGATCTCCCACAGCAGATATCAGAGTACATATAGGGGTGAGGTAGGAGTGTTCTTAGATGGTAGCTTACCACAGCGTTTACACGTGCCAATGGTAGTACAGCGGAAAAATCCTTAGACTGCCTGATATGGGGGAATCACTGGCTCTTCTGTAATCCTCTGAAATAGTGAGGGAGGGTAGTGGTTTCAGCCACATTGTGAATGTCGGCAGCTGATTTTATGGTTAGGCTGCGGAGAAGGTTCATGTACAGTTTAGTGTTATACCCCTTTTCCACCTAAACTCCGGGTCTGACCCGGAGTTGGAACAAAGGGCCTGATTCAGACCCGGTCGCAAGCGCTCGCAACCGGGTCGATGGTGGCCCAGAGCGCATACGCACGACAGAGCCAGCTCCGTCGTGCGCATGCGCGAGACCCGGCTAGCGATGGGCAATCCGTTGCTCCGGGTCTCGCACCAAAGGGAGCGAGCTGTCAATGTTGAGTGACAGCTCACCCCTTTTGGTGGGTGGGCCAGGGGGGTGGCTGCTCAAATGGAGGCGTTCCCGAGGGAACGCTTGCCGTTTGGGGGCGGCCCCACTGACATCACGAGTGATGTCAGTGGAGAGCTTCCGGCTCTGTTAGAGCCGAAAGCTCTCTGGGGCTTGCGATGAACGAGACCCTACCACAAGGGTCTCGTCGCAAGCCTGATGGCCGCGATGGTCAAGACCATCGCGACCATCATCATGGCCTCTCGCTATAGCTGTGGGTGGTCACCGACAGCTATGCAAGTGGCCAGGAGGCTGCTCCTAAAAAAAACAGCGCCCCCCCTGATTCAGAGCGAGCACTCACTTTTTGCGAGCACCTCTGAATCAGGCCAAAAGTTCCTATCCGGATCAGACCCGGAATATTGCCGGCGCCGACTCGGGATATTCCCGAGTCGGCGCTGCTCACACCAGAGTCGGGTCTTCATAGACCCGGCTTTTGCGGAGTGAAAATGGTCGCTTGAAGATTACGTCATCTCCAAGCGCCACTGAAGCCGGACCAATCGGCCGGCTAGCAGCACACTCCAGATTATCGTGATCCGGAGTGCGCTGTTCTCACAGCAGGGTTTCATGGGCTACGCCCATGTTAAACCGTGCTAGTTACCTGGGTTGGATTGCCGGGTCACTCGACCCGGCGATCCAACCTTCACCCCTTTTACACCAGGGAGCTGCCCGGGTTAACCCTTCAAAAACCCGGGTTTTAACTCCGGTGTAAAAGGGGTATAAGTTGACAACTGAATGCAAAAACGCATTGCCAAATTGCTGACTGACATTCACAATGTCGACAATATTCACTGCCGATATTGTGAATCTCCACATGTGACATTTCTACATGCTGTACATGTTGACATCCTGGTGTCGATATTCTAAATGACCATATTTTTTTTTTCACACTACAACCGTTGCAGGGTGTACTCAGTGCTCTAAACCTGTTTAAGCCAGGCTGGTTCCCACTGTGGGCGCTCAGTCAGCAGTGATGCCTACTCCTCTCCTGGGCACTTGTGCTGCATTTGGAGCATCCCTTGTAGGGGGATTAGCAGGGGGCATCTGCCCAGCACAGCATGGCTATAAATGGGGGACTGTTGGTGTGATACTGTGTATGTGGTACTAAGCTATGATGTCCAGTGGTTCTAGAAATTATATAGAGTTTTCTTATACCCCTTTCACGCCAAGCTTCTGACCAGGGATATTGCAACCAGGGTCCAGGCTTGGTGTGAAAGGGTCAACCCGGGTTGGGTGTGCCAGGACTTCGCCCTGTTGGGATACAATGCTTTCTGAAAGGGGGAACTGGTTTATTCAACCTGGGCAGGTTTAAGTTTTAAAGCTGCTGCAGAGCCTGCCTCAAGGGGGTGACATGCAGGGCAGACACGGGTGCAGCATGAACGGGAACGACTCAGGAATAACCTGGGTCCAAGGTGCAGTGTGAAAGTAGCGAGTGTTTGCGCACACAGCTGGCAGCAAAGCTGGGACTCAGTTGTTCCTTCAGCTCCCTCCGGCTCTCCCCTCCCATCCTCCTCCCTTCTAAACCAATGTCTGATAACACAGTAAATGACTTTCATCTGCAGTGAGGATGGGGAGTGGTGCAGATACCAGCAGGGAGGGGTGTAGGTGGAGAAGAGGGATAGGTTATTAGGAGAAGGTTCTATCTGGATAGACTACTGTTGTTTGCAGCAGGGACAGAACAGAATGTACAACAATCCTCCTTGAACATAAGCTTATGTAACTGTACTTATACTGGAGATAAATTACATAGGAAAGCTTTGTCAAATAGGATTTCAGTGAATTTAAGAATAAAATTGGGAAACAGGCAAATTCACTAGGTATGTACAAGGTAAGTACTATTTTCTGCTGGTTCTCACATCCCAAGAGGCAAACTAGACTACCCATAATGCCATTCCATTCCCCACCTCGGCCTTGAAAATACACGCCTCCAAGGCCAGTGGCAGATGCACGTGGTCTTGAGAGGGATCGGTATAAATGACCACCGGACGTATGCCCGGGGGTTCCAATTCCGACAGCAGAAGATCGCCAGGCATCCAAATCCCAATTGCTAAGTAGTGTGATAGGATCACTGGTAAAGTGGTCTGTGGCAGGTACATTTGTCCCAGATTCCTGTCTTTTGT
The DNA here is from genome assembly GCA_031769625.1 of Taudactylus pleione. Classification (NCBI taxonomy): domain Eukaryota; kingdom Metazoa; phylum Chordata; class Amphibia; order Anura; family Myobatrachidae; genus Taudactylus; species Taudactylus pleione. The sequence goes on along the minus strand of JAUIMM010000570.1, from coordinate 2,153,209 downwards.
GTTTTAAACCCCCAGGAGAAAGTCTGCAGTGTAGCAGGCTTGAGTTTCGGCTTTTTGAAAAGCTGGTTTGGGACCTGGGGGTTGTGGGTGAGAGGAGAGGGAGGGCTCCACCCACGGCCACTCCAGGTTTTGGTTCTCGCAGCCTGGTAACAGGCTTGTTAGTTTTCCACCTGAGAGTGGCCAATATAAGCCTAGTGTGTTTAGGGCTGATTGTCTCACCTGGGAGAGCAGACGGAGTTCGCTCAGAGACACTTGAAAACCTAACTGTGAGTGTTGTGCTGTGCCTTTTTTTGCTGGTGAGGGCATTAGGCCCTGCCAGGTTCTGGTAGTGAGGGAACCACCTGGGAAGTTAGTGCCCCGACAGGGCTAGGATTTATGTTTATGTTTTCTTTATGTTATTTCTGACATTTGTACAATAAAGACTGGCGCCAACCAGCTTGTACTCACATCCAGACTGGTGTGCTGCTTCCCTGCTGCTGTGTGTGTGTGTAAGGAAGGAGTCCCCTACCCAGGAGAGGGACCTCCTAATCTGACTGTGTCACAATATGGTGGAGAATGCGGGCACCCACACACACTAAAGTTGCAGCGAGAGGAAAACTTTCCGTTTAAAAATTAAAGGGACAGACACCCAATTGGTGAGTGTGGAAATAACACTGTGTCCTTGGAGTCCCATAGGGGAGGCATCAGCCAATGCTCAGAGAGGCAAGGTTCAGCTTCCAACCTACACCCCAGGTCAAAATGGAGGACATTATTAAGGCCTTGCTTCAAGCTACAGCAGCTCAGCAGGAGACAAACAAACTTCAGCAGGAATCTACCAGAGCTCAGCAGGAATCTACCAGAGCTCAGCAGGAGACTAACAGACTTCAACAGGTCGCCATTGAGGAAACCCGCCAGGCCTTAGCGGAAAACAGCCAGGCCATAAGAGAGGTGGTACAGCACCTATTCGCCCAGCCCAGAGATGTTATGACTGGTCCTCCCACCACCACTCACTCCATACGAGCCAGTCACTTCCTCCAAAAAATGACTTCGGGCGATGATGTGGAGGCCTACCTCACCGCATTTGAAAGAACGGCCGAAAGGGAGAGTTGGCCCAAGGAGCAGTGGGCAAGTCTGGTGGCACCTTTTCTGTCGGGGGAGCCACAAAAGGCCTATTTCGACTTATGCCTGGCTGATGCCAAGGACTATAAAAAACTAAAACAGGAGATCCTAACTGGCTTGGGAGTCACCACCTTTGTTCGTGCCCAACGGGTTCACCGCTGGGAGTTCCATATGGATAAGCCTCCACGTTCACAGATGCATGACCTCGTCCATCTGTCCTCAAAATGGCTACAGCCCGAGACGCTGACGGGACCACAGATCGTGGAAAGGGTCATGATGGACCGGTACCTGCGATCATTACCTGTAACTCTGCGCTAGTGGGTGAGCCATGCAGACCCTAAGTCCGCGGACCAGTTGGTCGAGCTGGTGGAGAGGTACATGGCGGCTGAGGAGCTGATGAGTATGCCCCACCGAGCCCCGATGGCACACCGGCGAACTCCCACAGACACTGGTAAGACTGTTCCAGGGGAGAAGGGTGCTGGGCGGTGGAATGTACCTAAGACTAAGGGTGTAGAACCTGGAGACAGGCTTGCCAGGCCGGGAAGGTTCTTGCCCCGTAAACGACTAGACATTAATATGACTCAGTGTTTCCGATGTGGTGGCTTCGGCCATATTGCCACTAATTGCTCACTTACAACTGAACCTATGCAATGTGATACTGCTCATGTCTACCGCAGGGGGTCTTTCTTTGCACAGATAGCCTGTACGGCTGACCGGCAGGCTGAGACTGATCAGCACATGTGTGTACTCACTGTAGATGGCAACCGAGTAGAGGCACTGTTAGACTCTGGTAGCTTGGTGACACTTATAAAAGCTGAGCTGGTGAACCCCTTGCGGCATGAGGGGAAAACTGTTGGTGTGACCTGCATACATGGGGATACTCGATATTATGTTACTGCCGAGGTGAACATCGAGACACCATGTGGTTCTGCTATAGTTTCTGTGGGTTTGGTGCATGGTCTGATGTACGATGCAATATTGGGGAGAGACTTTGCTCACTTCTGGAAGTTGTGGGAAAGCCGTTTTGTTCCAGAGGTGAACAACCCTGATCCATTTGAGAAGGTTGTCAATGTAATGGAGGAGGGAGTTTCTTCTGAGTCAGAGTTATTCCCTTTTTCTACTATGATTGGCGAACTAGAGAATGCGGAGCGTGACGGTGGCCCGCCAACTGATGTGCCTCCCATTGAGGTGGGAAGTGTTGTTGGGCCAGGTGATCGTCTGCCTGACTTAGAGGTCAGAAGAGAGGTCTTGGCCGTGGAGCAGTTGAATGACCCTACTTTGGTAAAAGCCAGGGAGAATGTAAAAGTAGTTGATGGTAAACCTGTAGACCCTGATAGTCCTTTGTCCTATCCCCACATGGCAATGTGGCAGGATTTGTTATATCAGGTGACTAAGAAGGGGGAAGATGTTGTGGAACAACTAATAGTTCCCAAAGCCTACAGAAGAACAGTGTTGAATCTGGCCCATGGTCATATAACGGCAGGCCATCTAGGGGTAGAGAAGACCACTGAGCGAATAATGCAGAGGTTTTTCTGGCCCAGGCTGCATAAAGAGGTATCTGACTTTTGCGCATCCTGCCCTGAGTGTCAGTATCATGCTCCCAGGCCACATTTTAAGGGTCCACTAGTTCCATTGCCTATTATAGAGGTGCCGTTTGAAAGAATAGCGATGGATTTGGTTGGACCCTTGATGAAGTCTGCCAGGGGACACCAGTATATTCTGGTCATAATGGATTACGCTACCAGGTACCCGGAAGCGATCCTGTTGCGCAATACGTCAACCAAGACCATTGCCAGAGAGCTAGTTCATGTCTTTAGCAGGCTGGGTATACCTAAGGCGATACTAACTGACCAGGGTACACCGTTTATGTCAAAAGTCATGAAAGAATTATGTTGCCTGTTCAAAATTGAACAGTTAAGAACTTCGGTTTATCACCCCCAAACCGATGGGCTGGTCGAGAGGTTTAACAAGACGTTAAAACACATGCTTAGGAAAGTGGTTGACAAGGATGGTAGGGATTGGGATTACTTATTGCCGTATTTATTGTTGACCATAAGAGAAGTTCCCCAGTCCTCCACCGGGTTTTCACCCTTCGACTTGTTGTATGGGAGACACCCAAGAGGGTTAATAGACATTGCCAAGGAGACATGGGAGGGGCAGTCTAGTCCTTACAAAATGGTGATTGAGTATGTTTCTCAAATGCAGGAGAGAATTGCTGCGGTTGTGCCGATAGTGAGAGAGCACCTGGAACAGGCACAGCAGAGGGTATACAACCGCAATGCTCGGTTACGCAGCTTTGCTCCTGGGGACAGAGTGTTAGTATTGGTTCCCACTGTGGAAAATAAACTTTTGGCTAAATGGCAAGGGCCCTTTGAAATCTTAGAAAGAGTGGGGCAGGTCAATTACAAAGTTTACCAGCCGGGGAAAAGAAAGCCGGAACAGATATCTGTTAAAGCCCTGGAAAGATAGAACGGTACTGTCGGCCGACCGAGCACCTCCAGTAAATCCAGGGCCCTTAGTTCCCGAAGTGACCGTGGCAAAAACCCTGTCGGCAATTCAACAACAAGAGGTCAAGGAGTTTCTGATTAGAAATAGGGTACTGTTCTCTGACGTACCTGGGAAAACCTCGGTCATTAAACATGACATCATCACTGACCCAGGGGTTAAATTTAATCTAAAGCCCTATAGGTTACCAGAAGCACAAAGAGAATCGGTGTCGAAAGAAATTAAAAATATGCTAGAGTTAGGGGTTATTGAAGAATCATATAGTGAATGGTCAAGTCCCATTGTGTTGATTCCAAAGCCCGACGGGAGTGTGCGTTTCTGCAATGACTTCCGAAAGTTGAACAGCGTTTCAAAATTCGATGCCTACCTGATGCCAAGAGTGGATGAACTGATTGAGAGACTAGGGACGGCAAGGTATTTAACCACTCTTGACCTAACCAAAGGGTATTGGCAAGTACCGTTAACCGAGAGCGCCAAACAAAAGACATCTTTGTCAGCGCCAGAGGGCTTGTTTCAGTACAAGATGTTGCCCTTTGGGCTACATGGGGCACCTGCTACCTTCCAAAGAATGATGGACAGGATTCTAAGGCCCCATAGACGGTATGCGGCTGCTTATCTGGATGACGTGGTCATTCATAGTCCTGATTGGCAGTCTCACTTACCCAGGGTACAAGCAGTATTGGACTCCATCTATAAGGCAGGTTTGACAGCCAACCCAAAAAAGTGTTGTCTAGGCATGGAGGAAGTAAAATATATGGGATACACCATTGGCAGAGGCCTGATAAAGCCTCAGCTCAATAAGGTTGATGCCATACAAAACTGGCCACGGCCTCTGAATAAGAAGCAGGTGAGAGCCTTCTTGGGAATTACGGGGTACTACAGGAGGTTTATACCCAACTTTGCCACCATGGCAGTCCCACTGACTGACCTGACCAAAGGCAAACAAAAAGTCATGGTAGAATGGAGTCCTGAAGCAGAGAAAGCTTTTCAGGAGTTGAAAGTAGCGTTGTGTTCCCAACCAGTCCTGATGACTCCTAATTTTGAAGGGAATTCATAGTACAAACCGATGCATCAGAAGTAGGTATAGGAGCGGTCCTGTCCCAGAACAAGGAGGGTGAGGAACACCCTATTTTCTATCTTAGCAGAAAGTTCAATGTACATGAGAGAAACTATGCCACAGTGGAGAAGGAGGCGTTGGCCATAAAGTGGACATTAGAGGCTCTCAGGTACTACTTGGTCGGAAGAAAGTTCAAATTGATCACTGACCATGCCCCTCTGAAGTGGATGTCTGAAAATAAGGACAGTAATGCGAGAATTACAAGATGGTTCTTGGCGTTACAAACTTTTACATTTTCAGTGGAACACAGGCCAGGAAGCCAGCTGGCCAATGCTGACGCGTTGTCACGCGTTCATTGTTTGGGGGCTTCAGTTGTTCCGCCCCACAGGTCGAAACAAAGGGGGGGGATATGTGATAGGATCACTGGTAAAGTGGTCTGTGGCAGGTACATTTGTCCCAGATTCCTGTCTTTTGTGTTTTAAACCCCCAGGAGAAAGTCTGCAGTGTAGCAGGCTTGAGTTTCGGCTTTTTGAAAAGCCGGTTTGGGGGTTTGGGGGCTCCACCCACGGCCACTCCAGGTTTTGGTTCTCGCAGCCTGGTAACAGGCTTGTTAGTTTTCCACCTGAGAGTGGCCAATATAAGCCTAGTGTGTTTAGGTCTGATTGTCTCTCCTGGAAGAGCAGACAGGGAGTTTGCTCAGAGACACTTGAAAACCTAACTGTGAGTGTTGTGCTATGCCTTTTGTTGCTGGTGAGGGCATTAGGCCCTGCCAGGTTCTGGTAGTGAGGGAACCACCTGTGAAGTTAGTGCCCCGACAGGGCTAGGATTTATGTTTATGTTTTCTTTATGTTATTTCTGACATTTGTACAATAAAGACTGGCGCCGACCAGCTTGTACTCGCATCCAGACTGGTGTGCTGCTTCCCTGCTGTGTGTGTGTGTAAGGAAGGAGTCCCCTACCCAGGAGAGGGACCTCCTAATCTGACTGTGTCACAGTAGACTATCCCTAATCTTCTCCCTCCCCTAACCCTCCCTTAGGGGTGCCTAACCCTAACCTCCCCCTCCTAGTGCCTGACCCTCCCGTTCCCGCAGCCTAAACCTAAGTCTCCGGGAGGGGGGGTGCCTAACCCCCCTTTCCCTAGCCTAACCCTCCCGGGGGGGTGCCTAACCCTAAGTCGTCCCCCGGCCCCCATGGTGGGCCCAAATGTACCGCACACCATGCACCCAATTATGGATTTGACACTTTCTGTGTTATGGGTCTATTCCAAGATGTCAACTCACTAGACCCCACTAGTTATTAGTTATTGGTTTAAACAAGAATAACTTTCTTGATCGATGCAAACATATTTTAGATTGTGTGTTTTCAGGTCTGATAAAGAGCCTGATTCTGATTATGGTGCACCATCTTTTGCCGCAGTCGTGTTATACAAATGCCGCTAGAAAACAAGAACTGAGACACCAGATTATCCCTCTGTATATGGCCTCCTATGTGAGTGGCCACGCGTCTCTGTACGCAACACTTTATCTGCGACGCCCCCGTGACACTACCATAAGACACAACATCAGCGTGCATCTTTTTATCCACCCTGTTACCTCCCAGTCACCGCCCAGGAAAGCCCCACACCCTTCTGCTACAGTGCATCTAATTTGGTACTGCAACTCTGGACCTGAATCAGACCCGCTCGCTAGGATGCGCTTGCTCGTTGCTGGCCGAATTTTGGGTTCTGCGCATTCATATGCATCACATTGCGCGTGTGCGAACCACTGCGATAGACCGGGAGACGCTCAGCATAAACGGCCCAGTATAATGAGCGACAGGGGAGGGCATTTGTGGGTGGTAACAGTGGCAGGCCACTAGAAACGGGGGAGTGGAGGTGCGAACGCAGGCGTGCCTATGTGTTTCCACGCCGTTTCAGAGGCGTGCATAATTAACAGGCAGCGTCATTGTACACGTCACCTGGTTGTATTTCACACTGAAGGGATCGCAGTGCTTGCGGCAGGGTATAGTCAACCTCAAGGCTGCGAGCACATCCGATGGTGCTCGATGTACCAATGTTTTCATGCGCTTCTTGGAGATGACGTGCGCAAGTGGGCGTATTATGAATGGCTGGTGGGCATCTACTTACGGTGGGCGTACTAACGCCTTGACGAGCGATCACCTACCTTGCTGGCCATGCGCTGGATTTGCATACGCTGGGAGCGATCGCATCTAGTGAACGGTTCTGAATCAGGCCCTCTGTACGGACAGAATCGGGACGCAAGTGTGGGGCGACCCAAACGCATCATTGCTTCACTGCGTCCAACATCGCCGCTGTGTCCGACTCGGGATCAGGCTAAAAGTCTTTAATTCTGTCATAGTAATATTTCAGTAAAATCTTTTTCATTTATGGGCATTACACGGGGAAAAGAAGGCCTTCGCCGAGGCAAACCATATAGGAAATTTAATGGAAAATATCTGTCTAGTAAAAAAGACAGAGGGGTCTAGCAGTGTTAGGAGACAGAGTGAAAAGTGATAAGGTGCCAGCCAATCAGCTCCCAACTGTCATTTTTCAAACACAGCCTGTGAGATGACAGTTAGGAGCTGATTGGCTGGCACCTTATGACTTTTCACTCTGTCTCCTAACACTGCATAGTAAATAGACCCCAGAGGGCCAAAGGTAATAGGTTGCGGTTTGCGGGAGCCACCATGCCCCTTTTACACCGTGGTGCTGACCCGATTTATTCCCGGAGAGGCGCTGTTCACACTGCACACGGGTAGAGTGCCGCTGCTTGGAGGTTACATCATCTCCTTGCGCCGGAATGCGGCTTTCCCCGTGCTGTAAATGCGTGCTGGGTCGAATCTCCCCGGTTACCGATTTACACTGAGCCTTACCTGCGTGTCCCTCCAAGTAAAAACCCTGCTAGCGAGCTTCCCGGGTGATTGGACCCAGGTGAAGCCTTTTCCACTGACAAAAAGCCCGGTTTGAAGCGCGTGGACTTTTAGGTCAGTGGAAAAGAGGAATTATTTTCAGCAATGTAGGTAATTTCATCCATCCCTGCATCAGCCCCCCCATGTCTTTCTCAGTAGATGGATTTCCCTACAGGGGTTACACTACCCAGTTGCGGAATGGATTACTGCACAATGTCTTCCCCTGGTTTTCTGTTTGCAGACGGTAGGAAGGGTCAGCACACAAGCCATGCTAATGACACAGATAATTACCACATTTTTCATGTGAAAGTGCATGACAATGAAGCAGACAGGATATAGTTTGCACCCTGATGTGTAGATACTACTACAGTATTCAAAGACAACAAGATGTTGCTGCAGATGTTGGATGTATCAGCTCTCTTCTCTTTGCAAAGCCAAGGCTATGATACCTGTCATCTGCACGTTTAACCTGTTAATTGGAACCGGTGAGAACATTTTTTTTAAAAATGCAATAAAACTAAATAACTGCCTCCTTTAACATTATATATATATATATATATATATATATATATTAGGGATGTGCAGGCTCGGATAGGTTCGAGTTTGCACGTGGAGTTCGTCATCTTACATGGACGAACATCATCATTCCTGGACAAAGGAATGATGATGTTCGTCCATGTAAGATGACGTTTTGCCTCGTTCTGAGTTCCGTTTTTTTGGAGGGAAAAATCCGAACTCCACATGCAAACTCGAACCTATCTGAGCCTGCACATCCCTAATATATATAAATATATATATATATATATATATATATATATATGTGTGTGTGTGTGTCATGTGGTGTTAATTTGGTGATCAGTATTAAGTGAGAAAATTAAGTGCAAGCAAGTAATAAAACAATTGAAACCAGCATTGTTTAAATGCTACAACCACACAATTCTCAAGTAGCCTACAAATCAGTCCAGTATTATTATGCAGTATCAGCAGTAAGACAAAATGAAAAGACAAAACAAATAAAATAAAAACCATCAGTATTGACTAAGGAAAATGCTAATCGCCCAGGGCTCAAAGGTTTAGCTGTAATTCGAGTATTTAAATTTGCCAAGACTTTGAAATCCTCTTTCTTTGCAAATCCGGCAGTCATGTGATAATTGAGGCACTTGTTGCTGGTATCTGGTTTAAATCAGTGTCAATAAGGGACGTCTAATCTCGGCCTGAGAACCATGGTTATTATCATTGTACAATGTGTGCTGATGGTGCTAATATTTATGCTGCAGAGACTGATATCAGCAGATATAACAAATAATCTGTTTATAAAAGGGGCACAGATATAAAATGAAACCCCTGCAAAATAGTTGGCACCATTTCTTCTGGATACTAGGTTTGCTCTCCTTAATGAGCTGCACAGAACAAAAGGACAAAGACTGCACAATGCAATGCTGGTAAACATAGAGCCACCTTGTTCTTGCAGGGGGGAAATGTCACTCATTAAAATAATGAATTCAATAGTTCTATCTGTGGGGCTTTTCCTGTCTCTGGAATACACCCAAGTGTTACACTGTTGGGAGTATCCCTTTTAAAATCTGGTATCAACACTGAATAGTATTGATGTAAGAGGATTGGAGTATTACACATTTAGAACTTAACATACTGTCCGTGGCCAAATATAGCCTCTTAGCCCCTTGTGATGAACACGTGGGGCTGATTTGAAGTTTATATAATTATTTATCCACCGTTATTCATGTAGCGCAAACATATTATGCAACACTTTACAGAGAATATTTAGTCATTTAGTCAGCCCCTGACACAGAGATTACAATCTATATTCCCTACCGGCAAATGGTGAGAACATACAAACTCTACACAATAGCGCCTTGGTGGAAATCAAACCTAGGACCTCAGTTCTGTGAGGTAGCAACTAGCAAGCTAATAATTGCGGCACAAGTTACAAGTCGGCCGTGGATGCTGGGCATTGTACGGCATAGAAATGTGCCTCCACCCCCTATCTGAGTGCTTGGTTTTAACCTAGCACCATCATGATCACTGGGCACTTGAAGCATCCTATAGTAGGTGCAAATTATACGTCTGGAAACAGGCGTAATTACACTTCCATCCATCTCTGCATAGCCCGCAGTTGCATAGACAAGCCCTCACCCAACTTTGCCTATGTGAGAACACCCCATTACATCCCAGGTACACCTACTCAGTCGCAAATGTGAATGCAATTAATATGCGCATGACCAGTACTTGTGTATGCTTGGTTCCAGAGCCTGCGCAGTGTGAAAACATGTAAGATACGTTGCCTATCACTCCTTTAGCCAATGAGATTTCAGAGAATGACACAGGTTTGCCATCACTGACAACCATGTTTCACCCTTGTTAGAGCTCTTCAGTGCAGGATTGTCACAAGCTGCCTCACTGCGAATACTGTGCGAGGCGAACGCCGGGCCAGCATTCGTTGAGACTCCGCCTACCTCATGTCTGTCATTCTAGGGCTGATCCGGATTGGCTCCTGAGTCCATATCCTGCAGCTGTGAACAGTGCTCCCATGCCGGTGATAGCGTTTTCACGTGTTTCCGGTTGTGCCGAGTCTCCTGTTTGTTCAGTCGAGTTCCAGATTCCAGTCTGCCATGTCTATTCTCTGCCGCTTGTATCATCCAGGTGGCACGGTATGCATCTCTGCCCTCATCCACTAGTGTCATCCCAGCTTCACACAGTGCACTCACATCTTAGGGCGCAATTCAGCGTCCAGCGGCTTGTGTCAACCCGGCGACATTAGCCGCATCTCGGTGTCAAGGTGCGCAATCCAGCGTACCAACACCAGTGTCAACCCGGCGACATTGGCCGCACCTCAGTGTCCAAATTGTGCACTTCAGTGTACCAACACCAGCGTCAACCCGGCGACATTGGCCGCACTTCACCGTCCAAATTGCGCACTTCGGTGTACCAGCGTCATAGTGCGCAATCCGGCGCACCATATCAGAGACTTTTCGGCCCTCAAGGCTGCCACACAGCCCAAAGGCTGCATCTCATCCTAGGCCCACAGGCCGCATCAAGCCAAGATATCCCAGCCCTCAGCCCAAAGGCTGCATCTTGTCCTTGGCCCACAGGCCACATCAAACCAAGATATATCAACCCTCAAGGTTGCTACACGGCTCAGAGGCCGCACCATGCTGAAACTTTCAAGGCAGTGTCCACCTAAAGCATCGCTTCTTAGAATTGTGGGCCTGATGTTGGCCAAGTGCGCACGCGCACGACGGAGGCGGCTCAGTCATGCGCATGCGCGAGACACGAATAACGACGGCCAAGCCGTCGTTATGGGTCTTGCACCAAAGGGGGCGTGCTGTCGATGGTGATTGACAGCACGCCCCCTTTGGTGGGCGTGGCTGCCCAGACGGAGGCATACCCATGGGAACGCCTACCGTCTGGGGCCGGCCCCACTGACATCTGATAGAGCTAAAAGCTCTCCAGGGCTTGCGGCAGATGAGACCCTACCACAAGGGTCTAGTCGCAAGCCCGATGGTCGCGATGTTCTTGACCATCGCGACCATCATTTTGGCCGCTCGCTATAGCTGTGGGTGGTCACCCACAGCTATGCGAGCGGCCAGGAGGCTTCTCTTAAATTCAGAGGGACGGCCCTGATTCAGAGCGAGCGCTCTGTCAGAGCGTCTGGCTCTGAATCAGGGCCTGTGTACCCCTTTAATCTGCCTAACTAACCCTCTGTTCCTAACAAGGATAAAATGTTCTGCTTAGTACTAGAAAACACAAAAAAAAAGTTAATAAGGAACGGGAACATTCTGCGAGGAAACATCGTTTGGTTGTTTGAGAGAGAGAGAACGAGATATGTGACAGCAATGAGCATTTTTCAAACACTGTTTTAACATTAACAGAACGCAGAAGAGATTTGAACCGACAGTGTTTCAATTATACTATGTCTGACGTCAGCCAAAAGCCAGAACCTGGTGAAAGTTGTTTGCACAAGGGAAAAATAAGCGTTATACTCTATCTTATACTGATTGCATTATGCAAGGAAGTAGCTAATCAGTTTCATTTGCTGCTATTTTAGTGTACAATAATAATAATATAAATTATTCCCATAGAAAGGTGACCTTTACAGTAGTCTCGTCTAATGAAATAAGGTTTTACTTTATGACCAACGATCATAGAAATAAGATTAGTTATGTTTTTTGGTTGGTTTGTATTTTTAATAAACAAGCCCTGTTCCCGGCAGTTCTTTAAGGAAGTTGAATGACTGAACTTCATCTCATACTGGTTTGCGCTCAGCCTCACAGTCTTCCTGCAGCAGATTGACGGGAGCCTCACATCATTAGCCTGTGCCGTTCATGGTTCATTTATTAACCTTTATTTACCTGGCGCCATCATATTCTGTAGCCCATTACAACTGGGAATAAACATAATAATATTAAGATAAAACTGAATTTTAAACAGACAGACAAAGAGGTAAGAAGGCGCGGCTGGGAAGTTTACAGTCTATAGGGCAACACGAGTTATATACATGAGTGTAAGTGCAGCATATTGTATATTGGTTCAGACAGATTGCAATGGGGTAAAGTGCTAGGTGGACTACATGATCCAGTCAAGCGGCAATACTGATCTGTGGGGGGGGGGTTGTTTATAGAAAGAGAGCACATGTAATTTTCTGTGTACAGTGTAGAGGGGTAATTGGGTAAAATAGTATCAAGGGGCATAATTGAGTAGAAAAACGTAGAGGGGTAATCTGTTAGGATAGAATAGAGGGGGGCATTTGAGTAGAATATAACAGATGGGCAGTAATTGGGAAGAATAGAACAGAGCAGAGTAATGTGGTAGAATAAAATAGAATGGGGGTGATGGTGTAGAATACAATACATGAGTGTTAGGGTAGAATAGAAGAGTGGGGAAGTAGCTGGGTAGAGCAAGGTAATCTGTTATAAAAGAATATTATAGTTTATTTATATGGCACCACAAGTGTTCCGCAGCATCTTAAGTAATCAGTGGTATGAGAGGCGGCGTGCATTTGTTGAACGAAGAGGGTGGGCAGGAGAGTGAAGGGAGATGAGGTCAGAGATGTAAATGCAGAAGGTGTGTATATATGGGGGGGGGTAATAGTGAGGAATAGAATAGAGGGGATAATATGGTTGAATAGAGGGGGTGTAATTGGGTAGAATAGAATAGAGGAGGGTAATCTGGTAGAATAGAGGGGGTGTAATTTCGTAGAATAGATTGGAGGAGGGTAATCAGGTAGCATGGAATAGAGGAGGGTAAAATGGTAGAATAGAGGAGCGTAATCAGGTAGAATAGAGGAGGGCAAAATTATAGAATAGAGGAGGGTAATCTGGTAGAATAGAATAGAGGAGGGTAATCTGGTAGAACAGAATAGAGGAGGGTCATCTGGTAGAATAGAATAGAGGAGGGTAATCTGGTAGAACAGAATAGAGGAGGGTAATCTGGTAGAACAGAATAGAGGAGGGTAATCTGGTAGAATAGACAGGAGGGTAATCTGGTAGACTGGAATAGAGGAGGGTAATCAAATAGAACAGATAAGTGGTAATAGGGCATAATAGAATAGAGGGAGGCACTTGTGTAGAATAGAATGGTAGGATTATCAGGTAGAATATAAATAGAGGGTTAATCAGATAGAATAGGGAGGGGTGGTAATAAGGGTAGAATAGATTGGAGGAGGATAATCTGGTAGCATAGAATAGAGGAGGGTAATCTGGTAGAATAGAATAGAGGGGGTGCAACTGGGTAGAATAGATTGGAGGAGGGTAATCAGGTAGCATGGAATAGAGGAGGGTAAAATGGTAGAATAGAATAGAGGAGGGTAATCTGATAGAATAGACAGAGGAGGGTAATCTGATAGAATAGAAGAGGGTAAAATTATAGAATAGAGGAGGGTAATCAGGTAGAATAGAATAGAGGAAGGTAATATAGAATAGAGGAGGGTAATCTGGTAGAATAGAATAGAGGAAGGTAATCTGGTAGAATAGAGGAGGGTCATCTGGTAGAATAGAATAGAGGAAGGTAATATAGAATAGAGGAGGGTAATCTGGTAGAATAGAATAGAGGAGGGTAATCTGGTAGAATAGAATAGAGGAGGGCCATCTGGTAGAATAGAGGAAGGTAATATAGAATAGAGGAGGGTAATCAGGTAGAATAGAATAGAGGAAGGTAATATAGAATAGAGGAGGGTAATCTGGTAGAATAGAATAGAGGAGGGTCATCTGGTAGAATAGAATAGAGGATGGTAATATAGAATAGAGGAGGGTAATCTGGTAGAATAGAGGAGCGTAATCAGGTAGAATAGAATAGAGGAGGGTAAAATGGTAGAATAGAGGGTAATCTGATAGAATAGACAGAGGAGGGTAAAATAACAGAATAGAGGAGGATAATCAGGTAGAATAGAATAGAGGAGGGTAATCTGGTAGAATAGAATAGAGGAGAGTAATCTGGTAGAACAGAATAGAGGAGGGTAATCATGTAGAATAGACAGAGGAGGGTAATCAGGTAGAAAAGAATAGAGGAGGGTAATCTGGTAGACTGGAATAGAGGAGGGTAATCAAATAGAACAGAGAAGTGGTAATAGGGCATAATAGAATAGAGGGAGGCACTTGTGTAGAATAGAAAGGGAGGATTATCAGGTAGAATATAATATAGAGGGTTAGTCAGATAGAATAGGGAGGGGTGGTAATAAGGTAGAATAGAATAGAGGAGGGTCATCAAGTAGAATAGAATAGGGGTGGTAATTGGGTAGAATATAATAGGGGTGGTAATCGGGTAGAATAGAGGAGGGTCATCAAGTAGAATAGAATAGGGGTGGTAATTGGGTAGAATATAATACGGGTGGTAATCGGGTAGAATAGAATAGGTTATCAGGTAGCATGGGGTGAGCAATTGGATAGAATGGAGGGATGTGATTTATGTAGAACAGAATAGATTGGTGTTAGTCTTGTAGGGTAGCCTAGGGAAGTTAGTTTGGGAATTTGATAAACTTTCTGCAGAGATGAGTCTTCAGGGAACACTTGAAGGTATGGAGAGGAAAGTCTCGCTGTGAGGAAGGATATTCCGCAGAGTGGGTGCAGCCGAACAAGTGCTGTAACCATGCATGGGAGCAGGGTGGCTGAGAGACATAGACCCTGGAGAGTGTGGCAGAGGTGCCAGGGTGTGAAATATTTTTATTGCATTGTTGGTGCATGTCAGCCATGTGGTGGTGGGGGGAGGTTAACATGAGCATCCCCAATTATATTTAAAAGTCTCCTATGCTTAGATGTATGTACCAGGCTCTGGATACAGATTAGATGGATATAGGGAATAAAGGGCACTTCTGAGTTGAGGATGACACTTGGGCAGCAAGCTTAACAATTAGACAGTGGTACGGAGACTTCGGCATCCAGGGGTTCCTGTCCATCTCGGGGGAAGCGCTGTATGTACAGTATGTGTATATACAGCGTTTCTGTGTCCGCTGGATCGTGTATTCATTCTTTTTTTTGCCAAGCCCCTGGATGCCTACTGGACAAGAAGACCGACCAGCGCTATGGAGTTGGGAAGTATGTAGTGTGAGTGAGTGTGTAATTAAGGGTTAAAACCTTCGGTGTCCCTGTCCTCTCTTTTTTTATATACAGTATATATTTTCTTCATAGTAGGGGTACTTTAGTATGGGGATGTAGAAATTAGTCTATTCAACAACTTCCAAAAATCATACATTTTTGGAAATTGACTGTATAACTGCACGTCATACTCAGACGGCGTCCAGCCCTCGAATGGCTTCACAAGCCTCCATTTACACGGCAGCTTGTGTAGCAGCTAGATATCCAGGGCTGCTGTGAGCTCCTCCACCCTCGCGTCCGGTTGCTTCCTCCTCCCTCTGCATTCTTCTCCCTGCAAACTGCTTGGAGGGAAGTATCCCCCCCACTTGTAGTCCGCATGTTGCCCCCGCTGCTGTCTGCCCCCCTCCGCCCACAGCTCAACTTCTGTCTTCTGTGGACGGAAGGCGGCACATGTGCATACAGGAAACAGCGCTAAGTAAGGGAAACAGGAGGAAAGTATCACTATTCTGAAAAACTGTCTCCACATAAATAACAGTTTTTCCTGAAAAGATACACCTATGTAGAGAAGCCACTATGTAGAGAAGCCATGATGAATGAGTCCGTTACTTAGGTAGAACTCAATGCAAGTGCTCAATGCAAGGGCAGCACAGACGGTGTAGTGGTTAGCATTACTGCCTCACAGCCCTGAGGTCACGGGTTCGATTCCCACCACGCCCCTAACTGTGCGGAGTTTATATATTCTCCCTGTGCTTGTGTGGGTTTCCTCCCACACTCCAAAAATATACTGGTAGGTTAATTGGCTCCCAACACAAATTAGTCCTAGTGTGTATGTGTGTGTGCATGTGATAGGGAATATAGATTGTAAGCTCCACTGGGGCCTTATGTGAATGGCCCAATACGCTCTGTAAAGCGCTGCGGAATATGTGTGTGCTATATAAATAGCTGGTAATAAATAAATAAAAGTTCTATACTAAATGAACACTGTACAATTTAAAGTTTTGCTGAATAAACCCCTCGGGTGTTTTTACTGCCATGCATACAAAATCAGCTTGTTATTTAGCCTCTACAGTCTACATTATGGGCTTCCCTTTAATACACTGACAAAAAGAAATTGAAAGACAAAACATTTATTTTTTTGAAAAGCGCCATATTTTTAATAATTACATTGTATTTCCGAAAAATCAAATATCAATGGTCATCGTTAACATTTCATTTTAAGCACGGTTTCTAATGAGAATTACAAATGGAAGCGCCATTTGATATAGAAAAAAAGGGAATGTTTCATTATAGCTAACATAGATAAAGCAATTTGAAGAAAGTCCAGTTTTGAATCAAAGCAACATTAAAGTGAAGCAGTCACCTACACACAGCCAAGGTGGCATTTATGTGGCCCGAACCAATATGTCGTTTATCAATTTACTACGAGGCACTGACATTGATGAGGCACGAGGCACAACATGAGTGAATAAGCTGCATCCCTATGAATATTGGTTCAAATAAAAACATGGCGACCTCCATTGTGTGCACAGGGCAAGTACACTTTATATGGATTACAAGGTACAACACAGCTAGAAATCACAAAAGCAACAAAATATAAACGGTAAACATTGGGCACCATGCAAGTGGTACAGTTGGCACAAGTATTATCATTTGAAACTGCAAACATGTTGCAAAACGTTTTTTTTTTTCTCCCTTAGAAATCCCTTGAACTTTGTGATATTAAAATATTGTACATACAGTCGCTACTCGCTTCTCTGTTGGCTTTCCGCAGCAAGCCGTACTTATCACTGCAGCTTCTTGCTTTAGGGAAAATGGTTACACAACTGAAATTCTAATATTATAAAATAAAAGTCAAGCTACAAAGAAAACAGTATCACTTGAGAAGAGTTTCTTCATGTCTAGGTTCTGAGCGTGCTCTCAGTGCTGCCACCTGCTGGAATCCCAGGCCAGGAACCAGCCAGTAAACGTCGGGGGCTCATGTCCTTGTTTTACTGTGATAATAGGGATTCTTTTATCTCTGCCAGAGGGATCAGTCTCAATGTACTGCTTAGCTGAAAGGACAGAATGACATGAAATATCCACATTAGAAGTGAGAAAGTTAATAAGATATACTGTCAGAAAATATCAGCTGTGGTTTTCACTGGCACTTTGCTCAAGGGTGCCAACGTAACGTAATGTTATCAGCAATATATTAAGGTCATGTTATCAGAGATATATTCTTGTTACAGCTGACTGCTGTATGTGGGCCAATGTGTTCTAGAGTCAGCAATCGCAACAGTATTGAAGAAGATACATAACAAAAAGAAATACACTGATAAAATTCTTATTACTAGTACACTTGGTTTAGATCAGTGGTTCTCAAACTCGGTCCTCAGACACAGGTCACGGTTTCCAGGTCACCCAGCAGGAGCACAGGTGTTTAAATTACTCACTGACACATTTTAAAAGATCCACAGGTGGAGCTAATTATTTCACTTGTGGTTCTGTGAGGAGACCTAGAAAACATGCACTGTTTGGGGGTACTGAGGACCAAGTTTGAGAACCTGTGGTTTATACCACTTTCAGACAGAAAATGGCAAAAAAAAAACAGCTGTTACCCGGCATTTTGCGTGCCAGGTTTTTTTGCCATTTTCTGTCTGATACCCCTTTCACACAGGAAAATTTAAATCCTGGGTAATTCACTTTTACCCGGTAATTTGCTAAAAAAACACGGGTTTTTTCCCAGTGTGAAAGGGTCAACCCGGGTCTACGACCCTGCAAAAAACCAAGGTCGTAGACCTGGGAATTTAGTCCCGGGATGACCCTTTCACACAGGGAAAAAAATCCTGGGTTGTTTAGCACAGTGGTTCTCAAACTCAAGCTGGCCACATATCTAAAGATTATCTGTCCAACCATCCAACTAGTTGATTGGTTGGAATGAAAATCTGGTAACGTATGGGAGTAACTGATGATCAGTAATTTTCTCCCAAACGCCGGAAAATGGCCAAAAACTGTTGTTTGAACAAATTGTTTAGATCTAACATTTAACAAACTTGTCTGACCGACCATTTTCATCTGTTTTCTGGCATTTAGGAGTAAATTGCTGATCATCAGTTACTCCCATACGTTGCCAGATTTTCATTCCAACCAATCAACAAGTTGGCTGGTTGGATATAAGTTGGTCTAGTGTGTGGCCAGCTTCAGTCCTCAGGACCCCACACAGGTGCACAGGTGTAGTCATTACTCACTAACGCATTTTAAAAGATCCGCAGATGGAGCTTATTATTTACTTGTGATTATGTGAGGAGACCTGGAAAACATGCACTGTTTGGGGTCCTGAGAACCGAGTTTGAGAACCTGTGGTTTAGCAAATTACCGGGTAACAGTGAATTACCCGGGATTTTCATTTTCAGTGTAAACGGAGTATAAGATACATCTATAAATTCAGAGCAATGTGCTGCCGGCCATCCCTGCGATATCAGGTGGCACATTATTTGGTGGGCAATATTAGCTCACTTTCCTCTCTGTGGTGCAACACATAATGGGATAATGGTTGTAGAATGCATTCGCACAACTGCGCACATCGCACTGAATTGAATTTCCTCTTGGAGCCATCATTTCACTTCATGGGGCAGATTCTATGTCACAGGCAATCCGCACGTAATGCAGATGTACATGAGCGATTATTTGCAACTGCGCGTGCGCGAAACGTTCTGAAAAGTCCCAGGATGCATGTGTACATAGAGTGTGCTAGGGGTGAGCGGGTTCGGATTTCTGAAATCCGAACCCCCCCGAGCCCCCCCGATCCGAGTCAGGCTCGACTTTTCCCGCCTGACTCGGATCTGAAATCGAGGCAAAACGTCATCATCCCGCCTTCCGGGTCTCGTGGGTTTTGGATCCTATATAAGGTACCCGCGTCGGCGCCATTTTCTAACTCGGCTGTGGACAGTGAAGAGGGAGGGTGGGAGTTAGGGCTGGCTGGGCTGTGTAGTGTAGTGCAGAGTAGTGTTGTGTTGTGCTGTGCTGTGCTGCTGTTGTCCACTACTTCAAAGTCCATAGGGGCTGGCTGTGTTGTGCTGTGCTGCTGTTGTTAATAGGGGCTGTGTCCACTACTTCAAAGTCCATAGGGACTGGCTGGACTGTGTTGTTCAGTCAGTTCTCCATAGGGGCTGTGTCCACTCCAAAGTCCTGTGCAGTGTTCCAGTCCTAAAGGGGTGCTGTAGTGTTGTCCAGGGGGTGCTCTGTCCATCAGGGGTGCTCCCCCCAAGTGCTAAAAAATAATATTTTTTCTGTGTTTGTGAATTGTGTGCGCAGTAACCGTACGTGCATCAACAAAGTAGTGCCAAGCGTGCGCCTGTGTAATAAGTAAAGGGCCGGCTGGCTTGACCGTTAAAGGGTGCTGTAACCCCCAAAGTACACTCCACTCCAAACACCAAAAAAAATATTTTCTGTGTTTGTGAATTGTGTGCGCAGTAGCCGCACGTGCATCAACAAAGTAGTGCCAAGCGTGCGCCTGTGTCATAAGTAAAGGGCCGGCTGGCTTGACCGTTAAAGAGTGCTGTAACCCCCAAAGTACACTCCAGTCCAAACCAAAAAAAAAAATATTTTCTGTGTTTGTGAATTGTGTGCGCAGTAGCCGCACGTGCATCAACAAAGTAGTGCCAAGCGTGCGCCTGTGTCATAAGTAAAGGGCCGGCTGGCTTGACCGTTAAAGGGTGCTGTAACCCCCAAAGTACACTCCAAACCAAATAACAAAATATTTTTTCTGTGTTTGTGAATTGTGTGCGCAGTAGCCGCACGTGCATCAACAAAGTAGTGCCAAGCGTGCGCCTGTGTCATAAGTAAAGGGCCGGCTGGCTTGACCGTTAAAGGGTGCTGTAACCCCCAAAGTACACTCCAAACCAAATAACAAAATATTTTTTCTGTGTTTGTGAATTGTGTGCGCAGTAGCCGCACGTGCATCAACAAAGTAGTGCCAAGCGTGCGCCTGTGTCATAAGTAAAGGGCCAGCTGGCTTGACCGTTAAAGTGTGCTGTAACCCCCAAAACCCCCAAAGTACACTCCAGTCCAAACCAAATAAAAAAATATTTTCTGTGTTTGTGAATTGTGTGCGCAGTAGCCGCACGTGCATCAACAAAGTAGTGCCAAGCGTGCGCCTGTGTCATAAGTAAAGGGCCGGCTGGCTTGACCGTTAAAGGGTGCTGTAACCCCCAAAGTACACTCCAGTCCAAACCAAAAAAATAAATATTTTCTGTGTTTGTGACTTATGTGCACTGTGGCTGCACGTGCATCAACAAAGGAGCAGCGCCAAGCGTGCGCCTGTGTCCCATAAGTAAAGGGCCGGCTGGCTCATTTCTTAAAGGGTGGTGTAACCCACAAAGTGCACTACTCTCCAGCAAAAATAAAAAAATATTTTCTGTGTTTGTGTGCGCTTTAGCCGCACGTATATATCAATATAACATAAATGGAGGACCAAACTTTCTCTGATAAAAATAAAATAGGGAAAGATCAAGAACCACTTGCTCCTAGTGCTGTTGCTGCTGCTGGGAGTTGTTCATCATCCCAGAGAGGAAGTAGAAACACCACCACTTTTACTAAACAATTGACCCTCCAACAGTCCCTAGCGATGAGGATGAAGTACGACAGCAGTCATCCTGAAGCAAAACGTATAACTGAGGCCTTGACTGCTATGTTGGTGTTAGACGTGGGTCCGGTATCTGCCATTAGTGCAGTGGGATTTAGACAATTGATGGAGGTAGTGTGTCCCCAGTTCCAAATCCCGTCTAGATTCCACCTGCATCCTCAAAGCAGCAGCGACAAGCATGCGTCTGTCTGTTAAAGGGTTGTGTAACCCTCAAAGTGCGCTCCACAAACAATAAAAAAAATCTTTTTTTTCTGTCTTTGTGAATTGTGTGGGCTGTAGCCGCACTTGCATCCTCAAAGCAGCAGCGACAAGCGTGCGTCTGTCTGTTAAAGGGTGGTGTAACCCTCAAAGTGTGCTCCACAAACAATAAAAATATTCTTCTTTTTTTTTCTGTCTTTGTGAAATGTGTGGGCTGTAGCCGCACCTGCATCCTTAAAGCAGCAGCGACAAGAGTGCGTCTGTCTGTTAAAGGATTACATCGGTGACACCATCCAAGTAGGCATGTCAGACAGTCCGTACCTGTACTGGCAGGAAAAAGAAGCAATTTGGAGGTCCCTGTACAAACTGGCTCTATTTTACCTGAGTTGCCCCCCCTCCAGTGTGTACTCCGAAAGAGTGTTTAGTGCAGCCGGGAACCTTGTCAGCGAAAGGCGTAGGAGGTTGCTTCCACAAAATGTGGAGAAGATGATGTTCATAAAATGAATTATCAACACTTCCAGGGAGACCAGCCTCCAGAACGTACAGAGGGACCTGTGGTTGTGGATTCCAGTGGGGACGAATTAATACTCTGTGAGGATGAGGATGTACACAACACTGAAGAGGGTGAGGAATCGGTGGATGAGGAAGATGAGGATGACATCTTGCCTCCGTACAGCCAGTTTGTGCAGGGACAGATTAATTGCCTGCTTGTTTTGTGGGGGCACAATCGAACCAATCATTTCAGCCACAGTCGTGTGGCAGACCCTGGCGCTGAAATGTTTGGTTTGTTAAAGTGTGCATGTCCTGTTTATACAACATAATTCCAAGGACAATTCCATCTTGCACCTCTTTTTTTCTTTGAATTATGTACTGTTTGGGGCCTAGTTTTTCAAACTGCCATCCTGTCTGCCACTGCAGTGTCACTCCTAGATGGACCACGTGTTTGTGCCGCCCACTCGTATCTCTTAGCATAGTCATCCAGCTACCTCGGTGCAACCTTTTGGATATAAAAACACTATTGTGAGGTGTGAGGTGTTCAGAATAGACTGGAAATGAGTGGAAATTAAGGTTATTGAGGTTAATAATAGCATAGGAGCAGAAAAACCCACAAATTCTGTGATATTAGCTGTTTTTATGCTTTTTTTTAAAAAAATACAGATACAAAACCCAGAACCCAAAACACGGAAGGGTGGTTTTGGCAAAACCAATCCAGATCCAAAACACGAAGAAAGATCCAGATCCAAAACCAAAACACGAAAAGTGGCCGGTGCACACCCCTAGAGTGTGCGCACACAGGTGCTGCTGCGTCCAGGGCAGACGTTATCGGAAAGGTGAAGGAAAACTGATGGTCGTTCCTGGGCGATGGCTGGAAATGGATGCAGAAAAGTCAGTCTCATGGGCGCGTCGCGGACGTGTTTATGCGAGCGGCTGCATTTCTCAGACGCAGGCAAAAGAGACCGCGGCCAGACTGAGAAATTGCACCTGACATAGGTGATCAGTGGTGGAGTAAAAGGGACATTCCAATCGGTATTACAGCATACACAGAACTTTAAAGTGGGCGTCCCAGTCCTTGCACATTCGAGCGCCTGAATGTACACAAGGGAAGGAGTTTGTAGGCCATTTGCATTAACCTTGCAGACGGGCGACCGCCAGTAGATGCTACTCTGTTCGCTGTTGCAAGCAAATAAAATAAAACAAAAATACATAAATGACAAATAAATTGCATAGTTGATTTATACTGTATGTAATAATATGCTGCATATTTATTTTATTATACCACCCATTAAGGCAGCTGAGGACATGTGGGATTGGTCCATCTTGTGTACACGGATCTATGCATGTAATGGGTATTTACAGTACACCTGGACCAGTGGCGGATCCAATGGGAAGGGATTGGGAGGAGATTGTCTATAATTTCTTTGCCTCTCCGCTGTAGATTGCAAGCTCTCACGATCAGTGTCCACCTGAACCTTGTCTCCCCGCTTAATTTATCTTTTATGTCATTGTGCCACGGTGCATTTTTTTTTTTTTTTTAAATGAAATAACATAAATATGTATGAGCATTGTGTCACATCAACATATCAAAACAAATATAGGATTGGACCCATTGGCAATTGAGCAGAAAATTTAACAGTGAATGTTTAAAACATAAATTAGGACATTTTGAAGAAATAGATGATATATACAACAATAACGGTGCTGATTGTAAGAAGAAATAATGCACTGGCTGGTGGAAGTGCAATAACAATAAAAATAAGCCAGGGATTCTTAAGCTGAGTTAGTAGGGGAAGTGAGAAGATCATAACGGGAATCTTGCCATAGGGACCATATCTTATCAAACTTTGTGGGACATTTTCGCTTCTGCTACATGAAACGTTCATGAGAAACTGTAGTATTGACTAAAGGCACCCAGGAGAGAAAGGTAGGAGGATCAGTGGCCATCCACGTTCAGGCAATACACACCCGGGTCATTGTTAAAAGATTAACATATAGCTGAAAGGAAACAGAGAGGGTCTCCTCCAGGTCTAGAACAAATAGACAGATGCGTGGGGTCAGTAAAGTAATTTGGGCACCAGTATTCTGTACACAATTAGTCACTCTAGAACAAAACAAAGCAACCCGAGGACAAGACCAGAGGAGATGCCAGAAATCGGCAGAAGGGGCAGGTACACTTGGGACAAGGATACGTAGTAGAGCCACCAAACTCACAAAGTTTAAATGTCCAGTATACTCTATGCAAACTATATAAATGAATCTGCGAAAACCTGGCGTCCCGGGGAGAACCTATAAGGACTTTCCAATCTTCATCAGATAAAGTACCTAAATTGTAGTCCCATTGAGATCTAAGCTTGCTCAAACCCTCTGCTCTACTGGATGACAAACGAGAGGAATAAGCCATGGAGATAGATCTCCTAATAGGTAAAGTACGCACTGGGGCTTGAGAGAAAGTAGGGACAGCCCCCCTCCACTGTGCAGAGAGCATGCCGGAGTTGAAGATATCTATAGAAAAGATAAGCTGAAGACATATGAACATGAGTGTAGAACCCCATCTTGATATAATTGGCCAATAGTGACCACCTCATATTACCGCCAAACCGAGCTACCCTCCAACCCCCGAAGTTCTGAGAAAGCTATATTACCCCAAAGCGGAGCGCATAAATCAACTACAGTTTCCCCCAAAATTTTCTCCGTAGTAAGCCAGATTCTACGGGCATGTTGTAGTAAAGATTCTATGGGCCTGTTGTAGTAAAGGTGGACAGCAAGAGAGTGGGGTCTGGGCCAACAAAAACTGTAAGGGAGTAAATTCCAATCCTGGCTTTTCAAGGAGAGCCAAGGGTAGGTCTCCCCGATCTGAGGGGGTAACCATGGTTGGACTGGCCCACGGGTACAGGGGAATCCCCCGGTGGGCCATTCTGCCTAAGGGCCCACCCCTACTCTAGGAAGCGTATTGCTGTTAATCAAGTACATTATCATGCATGCACAAGCAGTATTTACTATATATATATATATATAAATATATATATTTAAAAGGGCCCAGACCATGCATGGTTAGCCAAGCCTCTGTGGAGGGTGGCCACATCCCTAAGTATGGGCCCCTATCACTGCATTCCCCCGGCGGGCCCTTAATGCCCCAGTCCGACACTGGGGATAACCCACTCTTTTAATTGAGCAGCAAGTTAATAAAGGTGCAGATGGGGCAGAGCCAGAGTGCCATGGTGCATTTACCCCGAACACCGACTCTCCTGTCCCGCAGCCTTACCCCAACCCTCCCTTCCCCTGCAGAATGTCGACATTTCACATGTCACCATTGTGAACATGTCGATATTCTGAAAATGTTGACATGTTCCATGTTGACATGGTGACAGCATCCCTTTCCCAGCGGTATCTCCGTTAGCTGAGAAGCCCATCGCTGGGCTCTCACTGACATCGGCATGAGACAGGCTATGCAGTGCTGAGTCCGTACCTGATTTCAGAGACTCTTTCTTCTCTACTTCATTAGCATCTTTCCCAATCCAGAGGAAGATCTGCGGATGAAAAATAAGCCATTGAGCAGCTATGAGACTGCACTTGTGACCACGCTCGGTGGTGGCTATTATTACACAGTACTTTACAATCTAGTTCTATTCAAGCTTGTATTTTACTTTTAGCAATTGAAAAATGAATTAAACTTGTTCTAAAGAAGTCTGCACATTACAGAGAGCAGCATTATAATACCTATTATGAACTCAAGCCTGCTGATAGCGTTCAGTAAGTCGCCTGGCGTCAGTCAGGTCATGAAGCTGATATCGCCCTAATACCAGGAGGATTTCACTGCCACATTTTGACTATTCAAAAACCTTTAAATGCTTCACAAGCAAAGAGACAATTTGACCATTGCATGAAAACATACGCTGGAACAGATGGTAAAAAGGAACTTGTCCCTAAAGCTTGCAATCTATAATGAACATATTTTAAAACACCTAAGTTGATCAGTTTAATGGTCTACGGGGCAGTCTATATATTACACTATGGAAAGGTTTATACTAGGGATGTTTCTACGGGACTGCAAGCCGAGCTACCACAGGGAGAGGGCGTCTGGCCCAGTGTCAGTTTGTGTGGGCCGGTGAGAAGGCTATAGCACAGGACACAGCATAACCCTCACTACACCAGTCACCAGACAAGCCTCCTGTATTCCTGCAGTCGCTGTCACATGGTGAGAAGTTAGCGCAGGAGTAAGAAGTATTCTGCGGCTCACCCATGTCATGTTATCACCATGTCAGTCATGGTGCCCGACCTGCATCAGATAGGTCACAGGTGAGAGAGCTATACACATTGGCCTAGCGTTACACTGGCTACTGGGGGAGATTTATCATAGCTTGGAGGGAGATAAAGGGCCTGATTCAGAGGCGGTCGGAGGATGCAAGCGGTCGCTCAGAAACTGGGCGGCCACTTGCATCCTGACCAGCCGCCTCTGTTTCGGTTGTTAGGCTGTGGGTTTACACCCACAGCTCTAACGACCGCTCCGGTGATGGTCGCGATGGTCAGAGACCATTGCGACCATCGGGGCTTACGACGAGACCCTAGGGTAGGGTCTCACTTGTCGTAAGCCCCGGAGAGCTTCTGGCTCTGTCAGAGCCGGAAGCTCTCCACTGACATCACTAGTGATGTCAGTGGGGCCTCCCCCAAACGGTAGGCGTTCCCATGGGAACGCCCCCGTTTGGGCTGCCACCCCCCCGGCCCGCCTTCCAAACGGGGCGAGCTGTCAATCAACATCGACAGCTCGCCCCCTTTGGAAAGAACCCGCTACGACCAGCGCTGTCGGTCGTAGCGGGTCTCACGCATGCGCCGGCGCCGTCGTGTGCATGCTCTGTGGGGGGCCATCGACCCGGTCCGAGCGCATCGGCGCTAACGACCGGGTCTGAATGACCCCCAAAGTACCAACCAATCAGCTCCTAACTGTCATGTTATAGGCTGTGTTTGAAAAATGACAGCTAGGAGCCGATTGGTTGGTACTTTATCTCTGTCCACTTTGGCTCACTCCAAAGCTTCGTACATAGACACCAAAGACTCAGCCAATCAGCTCCTATCTGTAATTTTTCAAACACAGCCTGCAAAGTGGCATTTAAGAGCTGATTGGTTGGTACTTGTACTAAGCCTTGGAGAGAGATAAAGTGGATGGAGATAAATTACCAACCGATAAGCTTAGGAGCTGATTGGTTGGTTCTTTATCTTCGTTCACTTTATCTCTCTACCACATTATCTCCAAGATTTGATAAATCTCCTCCACTGTTTGTTGGACTATGTGGCTCAAAGACAAAGCAATCCTGCCAACGGCTCAATTTGTATACCTGGGGGGGGTAACTTATACTGCACTATCAACTTACTATACACTGAGATTCCACAGTTCAGTGTTATACTGTATACAGCTTTCACACCCGCTATATTACATAGGAGATTGCAAAATCCAACGTCAACTTTTCTACATATGATTTAAAATAACTAAATGCATTGTCTCTGTTACTCTCTTTGCAGGGCTTTTGATGGTTACTATTATGGTGAGTTGGGTGGACGGAGGTTTGATTCGATATGTTCTTTTTGTCTTGAGTCCTCACCTGGTGAATTCAGATTGATCTAGCCCACAAAATGGCTGACTGCATTCAGTTTTGGTCCAGCTGGATATCAATAGCATATGCGTCAGGAGTAACGGGTGTGTATACTTACACTATACGGTGACTTGACAGGGAAGTTAATGTGAAAGTCATATTTTCCTATTACCCTATTTGTACACAATATAACAGTGCATTGAAGTAGCAAATACACAGAAGAGTATAGATCCTGGGCAGAGTTATAAGTAAACGAAGAAATCACATTTACCATATAAAATAAAATGCAAATGTTTGTTTTTTTTCCCCCCGTTGAAGCTGAAATGTGAATCCTCTCTTCTGCCATAGTGCAAATGGAAATATCAATGAAGTAACGTGAATTGATGTCAGAGACTTCATATAATATATCAGCCATGCTGATGAATGCAGTGCTATCAGTGGATGCGGTCGAAATTCAATCAGCCAATTAGAGGTGGCTAGATAGTGGGATCGCCATCGCTGCGCCAGGTGTATATGACAGGTGTATATGACAGGTGTATATGCGTCTGCACACAGGTATGACTCAGTTGAAGCTACTTGAGCAGACCTTAACGCTATTCGGCCTACACTTGCCCGGCCCTTCCATCTCCTGCTCCACATCTCAAAACGCAAAACGTCGTAAGTGTAAGATGCAATAGAATCGAGACGTGGACCTTGTGATGTAATTTAGTACATCTGCCAAGAACGGGGAAAAACAAATACACGTATGGCCAACACTAAAAGAGGCTCACAGTATGCATGTACACAGGACATTTTACTGGCGTCTGATACCTGTTCCCATGTATCCAGTAGCATAACGTCATCTTCTGCTAAATCGTCTTGTGCAAATTCCCCAGGTACCTCCTCGATCTAGGTTGAAATGGAACAAATTAGAAGTCAATTTACACCTGCTAAATAAAATCGTCACAGTCACCACCTCACACATCCCTCCCAGCGACCAGGCAGTGACGGACAACTTCATGCGCACGTGCTATGATACCGCGGTGACCCTGGTCGCAGTGCCCTGGACTCCCTTAGTGCAAATGTATGCAGTGTTAATAAATTATCCCTTCGATCTTATAGGCCCCTATTTACTACAATCCGCATTTGAAATGCAGATTGTAATGTGATATTTCTGACTAAGGGCCTGATTCAGACCTGCTCGCGAGCGCATAGTCCGGGGCTCGCTACAAAACGGGGAGGCTGACGATGTTAATCGACAGCTCGCCCCTTTTTGTAGGCGGGGAGGGGGGGTGGCTGCACAAACGGAGGCGTTCCCGAAGGAACGCCTGTCGTTTGTGGGTGGCCCTACTGACATCACTAGTGATGTCAGTAGTGGACTTCCTGCTCTATTAAAGCAGGAAGTCCACACGGGCTTGCGAGACCTGAGACCCTACCAAAGGGTCTCCTCGCAAGCCTGATGGTCGCGATAATCGCAACCATCGCCAGGCTGCACGCACATGCTGTGGGTGGTCACCCACAGCTGTGCGAGTGGCCTGGAGGCCGGTCAAAAAAAAAAACAGGGACGCCCTGATTCAGAGCGAGTGCACGCAAATAGCGTGCGCCTCTGAATCAGGCATTACAAGTATCTACGGTCATCGGTGCTCGGTGATGTCCTCCAAGGCTACAGTCAGCTGGTCTCCCATCCTGCACTAAGGGCCTGATTCAGAGCCGTTCGCTATTTGCGGTCGTTCGTTCAAAAACAAGGGGTGGCTATTCAAATGATCCCTTCGCAAATTGCAGTCTGTTCCCACCTCTAAGTCTGAACGAGCGCGCAAAACATACGCTCGTTTATTTGATAAAAACGCCCCCTGGCCTCTCGCATCCTACGTCATGTCCGCTATTTATTAGATTAATCGAGTACATCGTACAGCGTATGAACTGCTCGCTATTCTTGTGGTTGGTTTTTGCTACCACAATTTTGCGAGCAGTTCTGGCTATAAAATAACCCAGTGATGTGGTCAATGACGCTGCTGTATTAATTATGCACACCCATAAAACGCCCGTTTTGACCTTTAAGCACGCCTGCGATCGGATCTCCACTCCCCGTTTTCAAGCACCTTCCCCTGTTACCACCCACATACGCCTCTTTCTGTCACTCAAATTAGCAGGCATTCGCTATTTTGCGAGCACATGAATTTCGGCCGCACTGACTGGTTCGCGCATGCGTATAACGATCCGTACGCATGCGCAGTTGGGCAAACATCGCTCAGAGCGAACGAACTGCCGCTTACGAGTGGCTCTGAATCAGGCCCTAAGACCCCAGTCAGCTGTTCTATGCAGCAG
This sequence comes from Taudactylus pleione, assembly GCA_031769625.1. NCBI lineage: Eukaryota > Metazoa > Chordata > Amphibia > Anura > Myobatrachidae > Taudactylus > Taudactylus pleione. Next base: position 2,123,887 of record JAUIMM010000570.1, on the reverse strand, counting down.
CTGACCAGGGTCACAGTGCAGGAGCCGGGAGATCAGCTGACCGGAGCCCCGGAAGACATCACCGAGCAACAATCACCCTGGATGCAGGTAAGTGGTTGTTTTTTTTTTTTAGCAGTGATCAGCGTGTAGTCTGTTTAGACCACACAGCTGATCACTGGGGTGGGCTCTTGGCTCTGCTCTAACTGTTAGAGCAGAGCAGAAGTCGGGGAGCTGGGGGAAAGCCCCAATAATGCCATTTCCAGGTGGCGTTATTATTACAGGGCTTCCCCCAATCTGCTTACTAAAAATATGTGATAATTAGGGCTTGGAGTAGAATTTTATGAATTCTACTCCAATTGCCCCTTAGTAAATTTGTGTGAAACTAAAATAATGTGAAGAGGGTGTGAAAACTTTATTTTATTTTAGTAAAAATAATATTAATAAATAGCCCCCATAGTATTTGTTAGTTTGTTTTATTCTCTCTTAAGGTTTGCAGACAATTTCTTAAGATGCATACACACACAACGATTTTTTTAATGAACGATTTGAGTAAACGATTTTTTCCCTTGAAAATATTTACTAAAATCGTTTACTAAAGTTGTTCATTTACTAAATGTCATGAACGATTTTTATGAACTACAAACGATTTTTGCATATTCCCTTAATGAAAATCGTTGAGTTGACAAGTCTGACTGAACGACAAACTACAAACATGAACGCGCATGAACGATAATCGTTCATCGTTTGACTCAGAAAGTGAACGATTTTTGCCATCAATTATCGTTAAACGATATCGTTTAACGATAATCATTAAAAAAATCGTTGTGTGTGTATGCAGCTTTATATTTACTCACATGGTTTAGTATACTCTAATAAAGAACAAAAGGTAATAATACATTTATAACACTCTCCTTTTAATTCCCTAAACAAAGATTGAGGAGTGGGTGCCTTTACATCACTAGTTTGCAGCACCACCTACAGGCTGAAATTCAGATAGCAACACTACGAAACAAGCCCAAAATTTTATGAAATTTATTTTTCATTTAACAGAATTTATCAAAACAAATGTGAGCGATGACAACTTTTCCTCTTTAGCCCTTGTGTATCTTTGCTTCACTATACCTCGGCCAACCATTATACTATGTAGTGAATGTCGGCTTACCACAAATCTGCCAGACTTATTAGAACAGCCATATAATCGTGGTGGGTGATCTGCCAGCTGGGAGCCCAGCAGCTCAGACGTCTGGTAGGCCTTCTTACCCCCCAAGGGACTCCAGAAATCATCTGTTACAAAAAGACATAACAAAGGGGAAATGTTATCAAGAAGTGAGACTATTATATGGTTTCAAACAATACTGAGGGAGGGTACTTTACTGTCACTGCACTTACATACAAATTTACACTAAGTCAAAGAAACCAAGTAACATATAGTGACAGCACATTAGACACAGGATCTTATTTACTGAGCACAAAAACTTTGCAACAGGACAAAGCAGAGACATTAAGGCACATGGGGGCATGTGGGCACTGCCCCCCCCCCCCCCCCCACACACACACACACACTGTTAGGGAACGGGTATTATCTTTAGAGTATATAGGCCCGCAACAGCCTTGAGGGCTGGAACACTTGGCTAGCTGCAGCCGTGGAGCAGCCTTCAGGGCTTTTTAGTCTTTGACTAGTCGTGGCCCGAGGGCATTGAGATAAGATGCGGCCTTTGGGCCGTGCAGAAGCCTTGAAGGCAGGTAAGCCTTGGCTTGTTGTGGCCTGTGGGCCGTAGGACCAGATGCGGCCTATGGGCCGTGTGGCAGCCTTGAGGCTGGTAAGCCTTGGCTTGTTGTGGCCTGTGGGCCGTAGGACCAGATGCGGCCTATGGGCCGTGGAGCTGCCTTGAGGCTGGTAAGCCTTGGCTTGTTGTGGCCTGAGGGCCGTAGGACCAGATGCGGCCTATGGGCCGTGGAGCTGCCTTGAGGCTGGTAAGCCTTGGCTTGTTGTGGCCTGAGGGCCGTAGGACACAATGCGGCCTTTGGGCCATGTAGCAGCCTTGGCAAGCTGTGGCCTGTGGGCCACAGAACAAGATGCAGCCTTTGGGCCATGCAGCAGCCTTGGCTGCGGTGGTCTGATGGAGGACCTGTGCCGCTGGGTTGACACAGGCGGTGGTATGCTGGGTTGCGTACTTTGGACGCTGGATTGCGGTCTGTGCTGCTGGGTTGACACAAGCAGTGGTACGCTGGATTGCATTCTTAGAACGCTGGATTGCAGTCTGTTCCGCTGGGTTGACACAAGCAGCTGGACGCAAAACTCCACAATCTGGACACTCAGTGCTGTCTGTGCTGCCTAGATGACACAAAGGGCAGAGCGTGGATATGCAGACCGTGCCGCCTAGATGACACAAACGGCAGGTAACAAAAGCTGACAGGAGGACTGGGTACTCGACTGGATAACAGGAGACAACACCAAAACCGGAAACACGTGAAACGCTATCACCGGCACCGGAGCAGCCTTCGCACCAGCAGGAAATAGCCACAGGAGCCAATCCAGGACAGACCAAGGCTGATGGACAGCTGATGGGGAGGAGTTCAGCAAACGATCACCCGGCGTTCGCCTCACACTGCGTTCACCGTGCGTCGGCTTGTGACACATACACGCACGGCCCACCCATACTTGCTGCCAGTGGTGCCGTCTATCCGGTGATGTATTTGGAAAAGGTGCGCAGAAGATAGGCAAAGACTTTGTGATGGCTCCATCTTTCCAAAGACATAGCCAGAAAGATGTATCCTCTTATCTGATACATTAAACTCAGGTGCAATGTGCTCATTACAGTTAGTTCCTCTGAACCTAGACATACAGTGCCTAAAATGTTTGTGAATGTACATATAGTTTCAACTGTAAGTACCTTATCGCTAATGTGCAACTGTCTCTTTCTCTCAGATAATAATGCAGATCTATGCACTGTCTACATCTAGATTTTGAGATAGGCTCTGAAATACTTTATTTTGTGGTTCCCCAGCCTCTTCTAAGGTTCTCTCCTCTCCGACAACCCCCATTACAACTATATGTGCTCATGCGCCTGTTTATACGTATTTTCCAGCCTATATATATATATATACAGGGTTCGAAGAGAGCGGGTATATAGCGGTATGCCATACCGCTACTTCAGCCAGTGGTCCAACGGTGCTGGGAGCTAAAGGGCAGCTACAGCATAATGTGGAGATGTGCCCCGCTGGAAACACCTCTCCAAGCAGCGCTGGCCTGACCTAGCATGGAGGTGAGGGTCCCGGCACCATGACAGATGCGGCCACAGTACTACAAACCCGGCGCCGGTCATGAACCAATCACGGACCGGCGCCCGAATCAAGAATCATCTGCGGTGGTCATTTTAATTTGGTACCGGACATTAGCCAATCACGGCTTGGGGACCGGCAGCCAATCAGAAGCAGCCACGCGGCTGCATCTGATTGGCTGCTGGTCCGTGCCGTGATTGGTTCAAAGCCGGCAACAAGTCTATAGCCTGGAAGGAGGATGGTGATCTGCCCGCAGAGCTCCACTGCCAGCCGGGGAACGGGAGGAGAAGCTAGACTCTGTCAGCACTGACTTCGGACATTGAGTGAGATGTGTCCAGGGGGAGGGGGGGATTTCAATGAAGACTTCCATAACCCCACTTTAATATTCTCACTTTGAGCACTGTGTGTATATATATATATATGTCCTTTATCTATATCTTAATATACAGTCAGGTGCATAAATATTGGGACATTGACAGAATTTTCATATTTTGACCTCTATTCACCACCACAATGGCTTTGAAATGAAACAAACAAGATGTGCTTTAACTGCAGACTTTCAGATTTAATTTGAGGGTAATTACATCCAAATCAGGTGAACAGTAGGAATTACAATGGTTTCTATATGTGCCTCCCACTTTTTAAGGGGCCAAAAGTAATGGGACTATCAACTCAAAAGCTATTTCATGGACAGGTGTGGGCTATTCCCTCGTTATTTCATTATCAATTAAGCAGGTAAAATTTCTGGAGTTGATTCTAGGTGTGACATATGTCCCAATATTTATGCACCTGACTGTGTATATATATATATATATATATATATATATATGTATACTGAGGCATATTGCATGAGGGTCTGTGCAGGTATAGATGAAATATACACACCTGGCTCCTGTCCTTCTTTTATCGTGGTTGTTTTGCATTTGAGGACGCTGGCGATAAAGTCGGCACCAGCCTTCTCGTCTCCGCTGGCTCCTCTTCCCACCCACTGATACCCGGAATTATTTTTCAGTTTCAAAACAAACACATCATTGGAGTTCAGTGCGGATGCATCTGCTTCTACCTAAAAGAATAAAAATAGAAAGAAATTAGAAATAGGAAAATATTTTCAGGGATATTTACGAAAACTGGGTGCTGGGAGTGTGACCCGTCCCAAACAAACCAATCAGATGTTTGCTTTGTTAAATTTGTGAATAATCACAAAATTCAAAATAAAAATTTAATGTTGTGGGGGTCCCCCCTAAAATTGCTAACCAGCATTCAGCCTTAAAGCCTAAGCTGGTAGTACCCCCAAGATTTCCAACACAAAAGGTGCAAACACACACAACGATTTTGTTACCAACGATTTTATTAACGATTTTATGAACGATTTTCTGTCAGATTATCTGTCAGATTTTTTAAAGTGTAATGAACGATTTTTTTGAACTACAAACGTTTTTTGCATATTCCCTTAATGAAAATCGTTGCGTTGACAAGTCTGACTGAACTACAAACGTGACCGCGCATGAACGATAATCGTTCATCGTTTGACTCAGAAAGTGAACGATTTTTTTCAAAAGATTATCGGTAAACCATATCGTTTAACGATAATCATTAAAAAAATCGTTGTGTGTGTATGCAGCTTAAGCCTTACCAGCCAGGGCTGGTGTAACCACAGGGGGTAGATTCACAATGTGGTGTTCTCCCACCATAATTTCTGGCACAATTGTAGCATTTTTTCCAGCAGGAACGCCTTCCACCAGGAAAACGCTGCAATCCTGCCGGGATTTTAAACCTACCCCTTAGTAGATATATCCCGAGCTGCCTTCCCATGGGCACTCATCCTACATTGACCCATAGAATGCAGTTCAAACTGAGCTTTAAAAAGGGATTTTAGATCCTTTTAGCGGCTGCATGAGCCAGTCACACAAGAACTCTGAGCAATGCCAGGTGAATGCTCAATGTGCATAGATGCAGCTTGCTTTGTCTCATATTTATCATACGTTGCCCCAAGTGGCTATGTGCAGGTCAACGACCCATCAACATTCACCATTCATCTGATTGGTGCTATAGGTCACAGTACACATTGGGGGTCATTCAGACCCGCTCGCGAGCGGCAGTACGCTCACAAGCGGGTCGATGTTCCCCACTGCGCATGCGCACGACGGAGGGAGCTCCGTCGTGCGCATGCGCGAGACCCGGGGAGCGACGGGCTTTCCATCGCTCCGGGTCTCGCACCAAAGGGGGCGTGCTGTCGATGTTGACTGACAGCACGCCCCCTTTGGTGGGCGTGCCTGGGGGCGTGCCTGCCAGACGGAGGCGTTCCCATGGGAATGCCTACCGTCTGAAGCCGGCCCCACTGACATCACTAGTGATGTCAGTGGGAGTGATTTGGGCTCTGATAGAGCCAAAATCACTCCAGGGCTTACGGCAGCGAGACCCTACCGCAAGGTCTCCGTCGCAAGTCCGATGGTCGCGATGGTCAAGACCATCGCGACCATCTTTTTGGCCGCTCGCATATGCTGTGTGTGGTCACCCACAGCTATGCGAGTGGCCAGGAGGCCGCTCCATTTTCATGGAGGAGGGCCCTGATTCAGAGCGAGCGCTCTGGTCAGAGCGTTCAGCTCTGAATCAGGCCCATTGTGCACAGTTTACTGAGCACCATTTTTTTCTATAAATGCCATTCCTTTATGTAATATATTATATGGGAATAGTTTAATTGATAGCACAATTGTTTTCTTAGATGCAGTAATCTTAAAATTACAGTCACGTCACCTCTGCAATCCGAGTGATGAAGCCAAAGTTCCTGCGGACCTGGAAAAGTCTCACAGCACCAGGGGGAGCCTGTCCCCCCTTTCTGGATGTGCCGTCTTTGTATATAATCAGAGGCTTTTCTTTAAACAAGCTGAGTAAATGGACGGGTTCCTTTCCCTGGGTGACTCGGACCTGTAGCGAAGTATAAATGAGATATATCATATTCCAATATGTAAGTGACGGAGAGCACTGATAATGTGGAAATAATGTTGTGTGTATGGTATAATATGAACTGTTGCATTACTTGTATCATCTTTCATGTCTCTATAACCAAGTTTAGAAGAATACTTTGCTGTATGGCGATGACAAGCTGTCACTGTCAGATCTCTTGCCGCACAGTATTCCCTTTTATATTCAGGAAAGAAGGAGATCGTCACATTTCAAAACACGTTTTTTCAAATCTAATATCTTATCATAGTCCAGGTGTTGATTATGGTAAAGGGTTTTGTCTGTTTTGAGTCTGGTGAGTGCACATATATGTATATATATATATATATATATATATATATGTATATATATGGACACACATAATATATATAGTGCTTAATTGATAGTCTAGTGACGGTAGCACTGTCCTGGTTTACAGTAAAAGATGTTAGCCGGAGATTCGTGCAAGGAAAAAATAATACAATCTTGAGATAGAACATTCGGTGGCAACACAATGGAATCACATGACACTTTCTATACAGGTCTTAGTAACCATGGAGGAAATAACCTAACCTTCCAGGCCGTCTATTGTATAACCTCAGATTTTCTCTTTACAGCCCATTTTCTTTTGAATGTGATGGAGAGACAAGGACATATACAGTAATCTGCAGTGTTACCGTGCACAGCTGCAGATTACGGCTATGAGAAGAGGTGCTGGGTACATCCCTGGGTTCAGAGAGGTCTTTTTGCTCTAATGTAACACACTGTCATTTATTAATACTCTGCAGCTTACTTGTGTAGAACATCAGGTATTTGTTACAGACATGCTACTTTTTAGTTATTTATTGTTTTTGGTTCTGTCATATCTCTCTTGTTGCTGGCTGAATGCAGGTCAGAGGGACAACACAACTTTAGCAATACATGATGGCCTAATGCAGTGATGGGCAACAGGTGACCCTCCCAGTGTTCATTTGCAGCCCCCAACTCCTTCCTGCTTTCTTGTCATTTTTGTTTTTGTACAGCTTGCAATGCTGATTTAAATTGCCTGTTGATATGTTATTACAGAGGGGTGTTTCTAAATATGGGACTGATTCAGAGATGTACGTTCATCCGAGGATGAAACCACATCTCCGATGGTTAGGGGTCTGCGTCTGCACAGGATCCGTTCTGCACATGTGCAGAACGTGTCCTGTGATCTTGCTCGCAGATCCCCTAAGCTGCAGCAGGACTAACATGCTGCAGCGTTTAGGGGGTAGATTGGGGGCTCGCCTGGTCACTGTTCCCGTTTTCCGAGCGGGATAAGGCCACAGATTCCTGGCCACTTACGTGACCAGGCACCGGAAGCTTCAGCTCCCACAGCCTGACCAAAGGAGCAACTGGTTGCGACCATCGCAGCCTGCGACGTCGGTCGCAGTGCCATGGTCGCAAATGCAGCAAAGAGGTGTCTGACCCCTCCTTCTGCATTTGCATCTGAGATGGACGGATTTGCGCAGCTGCTTGTGTGCGCCTCTGCATCTCCGTCCATCTCTGAATCAGACTCTGTATTTGTCCCTTTTGAAGGTTACAGGGTGGCGTATTGCGGGCCCTGAAGTATATAATGATACCCTAACGCATAGTCACAGGGCTGCTCCGCCTGTGCCCAGGGACACATAGGTCTGTCCTTTATATACTTGGGATGAGGTGCTGGGGTAGTCTGCTCATAGAGGCACATTTACCAACAAGCCTGATATTAACCCGGCTAATTTCACTATCAGGTTAAATTTGCGGCCCAGGATGTTGTGACATTGGTCCAGCTGGGGACCATCAGCTGCAGATACTCCCTGACATTGTTACAATACAATACACACATATATGGATATTTTTCCTCAGCAGCCAAGTACCTACCAGTATGTCCAGGGATACCCTTAAGTGCGGCGTATGGCCACAAGTACCCCCCGGTGCAAGCCAACTCGCAGCTATTTGAATCGATCCCCAAATGTATTTTGCTCCTGTTGCTGCACCAATGCATCTGCCATCATGGAAAGTGCAATGATTTTACATAGACTCGTGCGGGCTGCAGTCACAGAAACATGTTCACCAGCTCAGGTACCCCCGTTGGATTCTACTTGGAGAAGTGGACAAAACATCTGGCAGCAGGTAAGTATGTGTGAGTGAGGTAGGTGTATGTAATAAAATTGTACTTCCTATGGTGTGTGTGTTGTGGTTATTTCACTATTTTTTTTACAGCAGGGGTACGGGTGTCGGCCGCCTGTTGGCACTTGCAGTTCCACAAGTGCCAAAGGGCAGGCATGCATGCTGGCACCTGTAGTTCCACGGTAAAAAACAACAGTTTTACACTATTTACAATACTATTACCCCCGTACCCAATGCTGCGGGGAAGAGCCCCAGGCTTCAGACTAAGCCTGGGGTGCTTGGGAGAGGGGGACCCCTTTATTGGGGGGGTCCCCACCTCCCCTGAGATCCCAGGCTTGGGCTGACCGGCTTGGGGTGCAAATGCTTTGGCTGGGAAGACCCAGTAATAGGGTCCTTTGGCTATGGCATTACACCCCAGCCGGATTTGAGTCCGGTGCTGGATTTAAATATAGGGGGACCACTACACAATTTTTCCCCCCTATTTTTAAAACCAGGACTGGCTCAACAGCCAGGTGCTGGTTCCTAAAATACGGGGGGACCCTATTCATTTTTTTCCCCGTATTTTTAGGAACCAGGACTGGCTGAACAGCCCGGGGCTGGTTATGCTTTTGGGGGGGGGGGGACCCTACATATATATTTTTTTAAATTAACCCTTTTTTTTACAGGTAGAACACACAAGCAGCCTTCACATATCTCACTGATAAGTGCAGGCTGCTTGTTTGGGAGAGTTTGGCAGAGAGAAAACTGCAATCTTGGGTGAGAAATCTAAACTTGCTACTCGGGGGGAGATATCTCGATCTGCTTCACCATTGGCCAACTCAGTCACAGCTAAACTCACCCCTTAGTACATTTGTGAGTTTCAAAAGCATCAAATCACCTGAGTTTTGGCGATGCTAATCCAGTTGAAAAAAAAAAACTCAATCAGACTCGATTGTTAGTAAATTTACCCCTAGGTGTATGAGGACATGCATATTTAATGTATTATCTGACTCCGGAACCCCCTGATTATACAAATATTATTTACATATATGTAAATGGGCCTGTTCAACTGATATGTATTACAGTATATATGTGATAAACCACTCACTACTGTTGTATAATATATTAGAAGTCACCAAAGAGTCATGGTCATTTGCTAATTTCATTCCAATTTGGACCGATTATTGTTGATAAGTAATTAATCATTGCATCTTGCCTATAATACCCAGTAGTTAATTTTGTGCGCTATATCAGGTTTGTGTTCACCCAATCTAGATGCTGTCAGTGACTTTGCACTGCTTTTGTGTTAGGCAGTAAGCCGTCCAGAGTGGCGATGTATTGCCCCAACTCCTCGTTCTGGGTGGGCGGGAAATTCAACATGGAAATCCTCGATTCACCGATCCCAACCAAACATTATCAGGATTGGCGAATCAATGATTTTTAAGATGCAGTTTTTCACTGTTCTGCTGACGGATCGCTGATCATTGATGTCCGCCGATCAGTGTTTTTGATCGGCGGATCTGAAGAGCAGGGAATCAGGGCTGTATTTTTATAGCCTGCATTAGATTAACACCGCCCCCCTGTGTACGTTGTACAGTGTACATCTGCAAGCTTTGTATTCCTAAACACATGAGATTGTCCTGGGACTATGAGAAAAACAAACCTGAACTGCCTGACCCCCAAGCGAGCGATCCAGCTGCACGGTAAGGAAGGCCGACGTGGTTAACTCATCCCTCGTTGCCCGGGCTCCTTGCCTAAACATGACACACACATGCTAAGTCAATGAATGTCAGAGTCCTTGTGCAACTTTGAAGTACGAAAGTAGTACACAAAAGTAAAAATACATATTCCAGATTGTGCAGTCATGGATAAAACGGTATATTAAAAAAAATATATAATGATAAAACATTTTTAATGACAATATTATACTTAAATTAATTTTTAAAGTAATTTTTACAAATTTAAAAAAAAATTAAAATGACAATTTTGATTGGAATTCAATAAGCGTTAATTTGCGCTGGGGTCTAGATTTCAGCTTTCGGTTTCAAAGTGAAGGCACCAGATAAATGCGTGATACAGGTCAAAGAAACTCACCAGGTGTAAATGATCTGTCCTTTGGGATAGTTATAGAGAATAATGTAACAGTCGCCACCGTAGAACTGTCCATATGTTGAGGGATCTACTGGGATACGTCCATTGCTCTCCACACGCCAAATCTGAACATAGACATAAAGATGATTTGGAATTTTTATTTTACCAAACTATTTCTTACTATTAGGATAGGGGAAACCGCTAGGATGCACATATATAACAAAGCGTTGGCAAATAGTGGTGGCAGTGGGGTATGCACCCACTTACATACAGTGGTGGTGACACAGTGGAATATGCAGAGCCTCTCCTGTGTATAAAGGCTTCTCTGTAGAGACTCTCAGGGGCTCGTCCTTCATCTATGGAGGACAGAGATGAAGAAGCATGGTACTGTGCAGTAGCGCACACGGGTCGGAGGTCGCGCGGTGATGCACCTCCGGCACTGTGGGGTCCCAGTAGCCGGGAGAGAAGAGACATCACCAAAAGCTATCCTCCACCAATTAATAAATTATTAAAATTGTAAAAAAAAAAAAGTTGTTTATAATATACGTGAGCATTATTTTTGGTATATTTTGACATTTTTCTACAATTTGTTTAAAGACAACACCAAAATTTAGGTTTTAAAGTTTTTTTTATAAAAAATTAAAAGGCAATTTTAAGTAGAATTCTTTAAACTTTTATCAGCTCGACCTTTGTGAATAATTTTTTAAGCTGAGAAGCAGCTAGGTTTTGCTGTCAATTTGAAAACAAACTTTTTGATGACTTGTAATTGATGCACATATTACATATAAATCTTTTGCACATCAATATTACATAATAAACCTGTGGACAAGACAAGATTCTAATCACTCTCATCAGCCTGAGAAAGATACTCCTGCTGTATAAATGTACAAATACTGTAGTTCCAAGTAAAATATATGAACACACTTCTATATTGCTGGGTGAGGGGCGGTCATGTCTCCTGATTTTTAAGCAGGTTTAAAAACCTTTTGACCCGACCAGCTGACCAGGATTGAATGAAAGCAGAGATTGAGTGAGCGTACACACTCTTCCAATGTCGCACTAACCGATAGGTCAGGGGTTGCTTGGAATGCTGCTTGTACAAGTGTGTACTCAGCTTGGCTGTCATTTTATAGACTGCTAGATAATTGACAGCTACAGTACAAGCTAATTAGTTGCTATGGACAACTCCACTGTATCTCTCTCGAAGGTTTGATACACCTCCCGTAAACTCATCAGATCCACAAGTTTCATCCTATTGGATGCACTACATGGGTCAATCAGCAGGATAAGCAATATATAAAAAAATGATATACAGAGGTGGAAATTCAGAAATCATTGGGTAAATGTAATAGGGTGTGGAGTTCAGACATTGGCGAGTCCTATGCGAAACTGCCTGATTTTAAAGTAGCAGTCATTTAACCGGCAAAACCAGGTCACATCAAAAGCATAGATCATCACTTATAAGTATATGACACACAAAATAAGTCAAATGGAAACATGGAATACAAGATACCCAGTGAATTAACAGTTCTTGTTATTTTGTATTTTTTTTTTCAATAATATTTTTTATTCAATAGATGACAAAACATACAGCAAAACCTACGCAGAGGTTCTCAATAACAGAGAAAATAAAACCAGAATATATGCAGTACGATAATAAACAAAAAATAAAATAAAGCGTCATTTCGTAGGAGAAATATATGTTGCATACACTGCTTTCATCAAAATTTTATAACAATAAAAATAGAAAAAAATAGGAAAAGAGTAAAATAATAAAAAAGAGAGAATGTTGGAGTGGCAAACCACATACAAGAGGAAAAGAAAGGAGGGGGAAAAAAAAAGGAGAAGAGGAAGGTTGTGACCCAACTGGACTCATATATGACTCTACATACATCTGGAGAACCAGACGTATAAATAGGGATAGACAGAATAGAACTAATGTATAGAATATCTATGATCACATTTTATAGAAATGCTCGAGAGCATCTGAGAGTTTGAAATCCAAGGATCCCATATTTTAAGAAAACTTTTAGAAGAATTGCGTAAAATACTCGTCGTGCTGTATGTGCCACACTTTAGCTATGATCTCACTTATAATAGGGACCATAGTTGTTTTCCAAGCTACTGCGATGCAACATGTAGCTGCTGAAACAACATGTCTAATAAGTTTGTGTTGGTGATGAGAGGCATCTGGAATACACAGAGGTAATAGGAAATATTTAGAATTAAAATGAATGTTTAAACCGATCATAGGGGGCGATTCAATTCAACGCAAATTGAATAGCGCCGGGAGCGAGCTCCCGGAGCTATTCAATTCAGTGCGCTGTGTGGTCGGTGAATGCCGGTTATCACGGTCATCGCGCCTTAACAAGGGTGTTAAGGTGCGGTAGCCGACATTCTCTGACCAAAGTGCCGGCCGCACGGCTGTTAGCGTCGCGCTACGTAGAAAAACAGCCGCGCACCCGGCACTTTAGTCGGATTTCTCTTCGCATCCCCAGAGGGGTGTGAGAAGAAATCCTTAGCATGCCTAAACAGCACGGTGTATTGAATAGCTTCTGTAGTCCCTCCCTTCGCTATTCAATAGCGCATTGAATTGAATTCCGCCCATAGTGTGAAAGAGAGATCTAATTTCATTCCAAAAATTAACAAGTTTGGTCCTCCTGGTATGTAAGAAAGTTCCAATTTCAGTGCCACATCCCCAACACAAATCCGAAGCATGTGGGAACATTTTATGCAGCCGTGATGGGACATAGGGGGTCATTCAGACCCGGTCGTTAGCGCCGATGCGCTCGGACCGGATCGATGGCCCCCACAGAGCATGCGCGCGACGGCACCGTCGTGCGCATGCATGAGACCCGCTACAACCGACAGCGCCGGTCGTAGCGGGTCTCGATCCAAAGGGGGCGAGCTGTCGATGTTGATTGACAGCTCGCCCCGTTTGGAAGGCGGGCCGGGGGGGTGGCAGCCCAAACGGGGGCGTTCCCATGGGAACGCCTACCGTTTGGGGGCGGCCCCACTGACATCACTAGTGATGTCAGTGGAGAGCTTCCGGCTCAGACAGAGCCGAAAGCTCTCCGGGGCTTACGACAAGGGAGACCCTACCCTAGGGTCTCGTCATAAGCCCCGATGGTCTTGACCATCACCTTAGGCGGTCATAAGGCTGTGGGTGTTAACCCACAGCCTTACCACCGCAAAGGAGGACGTCTTGAAAATTCAAGAGGTCCTCCCCTCATTCAGACCGACCACACGGTCTGTGCGACCGGCTCTGAATGAGGTCCATAATACCATCTGTAAAAGAATTTATAAGCATTTTCTTTTATATGTACACATATGGAGCTAGAAGTAACATTAGCAGAAATATCAGCCCAATCCTCACTATCTAGGGTTTCACCAGGGCCGGACTGCCCAAATTGCCGAAGGACTGGTGGCCAGATGGGCCGGTCCGGCTGTAAACCCCGGCCGAGCAGCTCCGCCTCCCAGCATCTGCTCGGCCGGGAATACTAAAAGAAGGGGGCATGCAGCGAGGCCACGCCCTGCCACTACCCTTTTTGCTGAGGCCACGCCCCTTTTGCGGACGCGCAAGGGTTATTGCAGGGGGACTGTCAGGGCTGCTTTACAGCCCAAGTCCGTCCCTGGGTTTCACCTATATCTGTCTCCCAAGCCATGTCATGTGGGTCTTTTAAGTCAGTGCTGGATTGTGATAGCTCTGAATATAACGTTGAAATAAGACCCTTATTACTAGTGCTACGAAGGCTTAATGATTCACAGACGGTTAATGGTCTACTAGTGAGTCGATGTTTCATAGTGGAGTGAAAATGTCTTAGCTGTAGGTATTGGTAAAAGTGTTTGTGTGGTATATTGAACTTGGCTTGTATGTCTGCAAATGTGGGAAATATCAGACTATCAGTAATGTCGTTCAAGACCCTAATCCCCCAGCTTGCCAACGGGTAAAAGAAGCGGGACGACAGTTTGGTCAAAAGTCAGGGTTATCAAACAAGGGAACTATGGGGCTCGGGTGTGGAGCAATATAAAATTGTCGATTAGCAAGATCCCATGTTTCTAAAGACAGTGATATGACTGGGTGAGGTGACACGGGATGTACCGACATGAGAATGGTCTCAGGATGCTTTACTGTTGGCATGACACAGGACGAAGACTTTTGGAGGATGGCCTGGTGTCAAGAAGGGCAGCAAAGAAGCCACTTCTCTCCAGGAAAAACATCAGGGACAGACTGATTTTCTTCAAAAGGTACAGGGATTGGACTGCTGAGGACTGGGCTAAAGTTATTTTCTCTGATGAATCCCCTTTCAGATTGTTTGGGGCATCTGTAAAAATGCTTGTCCGGAGAAGGAAAGGTGAGCGCTACCATCAGTCCTGTGTCATGCCAACAGTAAAGCATCCTGAGACCATTCATGTGTGGGGTTGCTTCTCAGCCAAAGGACTGGGCTCACTCACAATTTTGCCTAAGAACACAGCCATGAATAAAGCATGGTACCAAAACATCCTCCAAGAGCAACTTCTCCCAACCATCCAAGAACAGTTTGGTGACAAACAATGCCTTTTCCAGCATGATGGAGCACCTTGCCATAAGGCAAGAGTGATAATTAAATGGCTCGGGGAACAAAACATCTAAATTTTGGGTCCATGACCAGGAAACTCCCCAGACCTTAATCACACTGAGAACTTGTGGTCAATCCTCAAGAGGCAGGTGGACAAACAAAAACCAACAAATTCTGACAAACTCCAAGCATTGATTAGGCAAGAATGGGCGGCCATCAGTCAGTATGTGGCCTAGAAGTTGATTGACAGCATACTGCAGAGGCATATTGCAGAGGTCTTGAAAAAGAAGGGTCAACACTGCAAATATTAAATCTTTGCATAAACTTAATGTACATTTCAATAAAAGCCTTTGCCACTTATTAAATGCTTGTAATTTTACTTCAGTATACCATAGTAACATCTGACAAAAAGGTCTAAAAACACTGAAGCCGCAACTTTATGAAAACTAATACTTGTGTCATTCTCAAAACTTTTGGCCATGGCTGTAGGCAAGCAGACAATCATAGTCACTGAATGGGAGTAGGAGACAAGTTAGCGGAGCACTGGTGACCTGGATATTGCTAGGAGAAAAAAGACTGAGGCGGGCCCTGCCCGTAAGAGCTTACATACTTAGGGGAAGGGATGAACAGTTGAAGGGTGAATTGAGAAAGATATATGGTGGAGGGCTTGAAGAGAAAGCATC
This sequence comes from Taudactylus pleione, assembly GCA_031769625.1. Taxonomy (NCBI): domain Eukaryota; kingdom Metazoa; phylum Chordata; class Amphibia; order Anura; family Myobatrachidae; genus Taudactylus; species Taudactylus pleione. Next base: position 2,108,241 of record JAUIMM010000570.1, on the reverse strand, counting down.
TATTGTTCGTCCAACTCATGACGGTACCAGGCGAAACAGCCATCTTGGGCACATTACATAGGTTACACAAGGTGGGATAAACAATACCTAGAGATGTGCTAGACAATGGGGAAATACAGAATACCTAGAGTGAGATGCAAATTAAAAGATATCCGTAGGGCCAACGGATCCACGGATTGTTCATTCTACCCCTGCAGGTACCAGATGAGGCAGCCATCTTGGGCATTATATATAGGCTATACTGGGTGAGATAAAGAATACATGGAGATGAGGTAGACAATCGGTAGATACAGAATATGGAGGGTGAAATAAGAAATGAAAGATACCCTCAGGATCAAGAGATCCATGGATTCTTTATTCTAACCACAAGAGTACCAGGCGAGACAGCACATCAGCAAATACAGTGAGCAGGATAAGCAATTTGTAGAAGTGTGATGCACAACATAACATGTCAGAGACATGTCAGACATAAGGAAGCAGCCATAATAGAGGTCAGATGCAGAGTCCTGGTATGGAGGCTTAGATGGGAATAAGGGTGGTAGAGGAAGAGTCCTGGGACCTCATTCAGAGTCGGTCGAAGCGGCCGCTCGGTCGTACAGGAAATAGGGCCAGATATGCAAATGATTCCCTCGCAAGTTGCGTCCCTAAGTTCGGATCGGTAGCTGGCCCACCAAGGGGAGGAAGCGGCCAGAAGACAAAAAAATACGCCCCCTTCTCGTACGCATTACACGTCATCTCCGGGCATATAAGGATTAATCGAGACCATCGGGAACCATCGGAACTGGTCGTAGAGCTTAAGGTTGACCATACCCTCTCTTAAGCTCTACGATCATGTCAGTGTAAAAACCTCCCCTGTCACGTGTGCCATGACGCTACTTTGTTAATTATGCACTCCCATAAACCGTATGCACTCACATAAAACGCTGTTCGCATAATTAGGCACGCCTGCGTTCGGATCTCCACTCCCCCATTTTCAAGCACCTTCCCCTGTTACCACTCACAAACGCCTCAATATGTCACTCAAACCACCGACCTGGCTGTGTTCAAGGAGAGAGAAATTTCTGATCGTAGCGGCTAGTTTGCGCACGCGCATTGCGAACTTTACGCATGCGCAGTATAGCGAACATCGGTGGCGTGCGGCCGCTTCGACCGACTCTGAATGAGGTCCTTGGTGTGGAGGCCTAGGTGGAGTACAGGGCCAGTTTGGTGTAAAGGCCAAAAGGTCTATGGGCCAGTGCGGTGTGGAGGACAAAAGGTATATGGGTCAGTGTGGTGCAGAGGCCTGTTTTGACCTGGGACATTGCTAATACCTCTTTTCCACCAAAAACCCAGGTCCGACCTGGGTTTTTGGACATGGTTCCAACCCTGGTCAGACCCAGGTCAGACCCATTTACACTGCACCTTTGATCTGGGTTACTCCCAGGTCAGCCCTGTTCACACTGAACTCAGGTCTGCCTTGCTAAACCTGTGAGGTCATAAAAAGTGGGAGGTGACTGCTCCACAACCACCAATCCACTCATTTTAGGCATGATCCAGATCAGATAACCTGGGTTGCACCGTTTACACTGCACCATTACCTGGGTCCAGACCGTGGTTGGGACCTGAATGGGGCAGGGGCCTTACTGGTGCAAGTCTAAGATGCAAGAGGCAAGACAGGTGAGTGCAACTATATCAGCGCTAGAGGCACCTTTATTGTGTCAGGGGGTTTTTTCTAGCGCATCTTTGGTGACTTCAAAAATTGTAACATAACATCTGCTGACTTGTACCATCAACATAAAAAAAAAATTGAAACCGCTATTAGATCCACCCAATATATATATATAAATGGGTTATTTTATATGTTTTGTCACTTTTTTTTTTCTGTACGGAAGAGATATTTCTTTATAATGGCCCATATGATGCATATTTTAAAGAGACGTACCTCGACTTTCCCGGAGCCGTCGTCCACCATGTTGTGCTGGGCAGCCATTTCTGGGGATTCGTGCAGCTTGGATGCATCAAAGTCAACCTGCTGGATGTTAGCGATCCGTTCAGTGACGTAAACCCTCCCAAACCCATCACTTTGATTCTTGTCTCTCCAATCCTTAAAGAACTGTGTAAAGATTGGAGTTTCCCCGTCTTCTGGTATAACTTGAATCTAGAAAGAATAAATATGAATTTATTGATACCTTAATTTAAGGACTAAACTAATGTTTCCCAGATTTTTTTTTTCTATGTCTTATCACTACATTTATCATTTCTGCAGTCCTAGGGGGAGATGTATCAAACCTTGAAGAGAGTGAACGTGGAGAGAGACAAAGTACCAACCAATCAGCTCCTAACAGTCTTTTTACAGGCTGTGCAAGAAAAATTACAGAAGTTGATTGGATGCTATGAGCAACTTCTCCACTTTATCTCTCTCCAAGATTTGATAAATCTCCCCCCCAGACTCCCTTTCTTGTGCTGCATCATAGGCTATTTGTAAGCATGTTAAGTTGCTTGAGGTGGTATAAGCTAATGTGGGCCAAACCAGTACATAGACTATCAATTGATTTGGAACCAGTGACCTCAATGAAGGTCTTCCGCTGAGGGCCTTCATGAGGTCTTAGGGCCTGATTCAGAGCCGCTCGTAAGCGGCCGCCGGTTCGCTCCGAGCGATGTTCGCACAACTGCGCATGCGTATGGGTTGTAATACGCATGCGCGAAACAGTCATTGCGGTCGGAAATTGTGTGCTCGCAAAATAGCGAATGCCTGCTAATTTGAGTGACAGAATGAGGCGTTTGTGGGTGGTAACAAGGGAAGGTGCTTGAAAATGGGGAGTGGAGATCCGAACGCAGGCGTGCCAAACGGTCAAAACGGGCGTTTTAAGGGTGTGCATAATTAACAAAGCAGCGTCATCGGCCACGTCACTTGGTTGTTTCTTAGCCTGAACTGTTCGCATGATTGCGGTAGGAAAATCCAACCACAAGCACTGCGAGCAGTTCAGATGCCTTTCGATGTACTCGATTAATCTAATAAATAGCGGAGATGATGTAGGATGCGAGCGGCCAGGGGGCGTCTTTACAAAATAACGCATATTTCGTTCGCTTGCTCAGACATAGAGGCGTCAACAGACCGCAAAGAGCGAGCGCTCAATTTAAATAGCCGGCCCCTTTTTCTGAACGAGCGAGCGCAAATAGCGTCCGGCTCTGAATCAGGCTCTTAGTGTACTGATAAATAACAAGACCAGGGTGTACCTGCACACATAGCAGTTTTGTGATTTAAATACAATTTTAATATGACTTCAGTGCCAGATTTATATGCTGTCCTGTAGGAGAAAGACTGAGGTTTGGGTCTACGTGCACATTGTGACAGGTGGGAGTTTTTGATGCATTTTGGGCTACATTACAATTTTGCTAAGGGGCCCACCCACTTCTAGTTGCACCCCTGTCTACAGTCTCCTGAACATATTAGCACAACCAGAAAAATAGATGTCTCCACTCAAGGTAATTTACATGTCTAGTTTGCAGAAGTGTCTCCAGAGATTGGAGAGTAGACCTGGAACTTTATATTGGTGGACCAATCAGATGCACCAACCAAGTGCAAAATGTGACGCGCATCCAGTACACTTTGAATACGAAGCCCACTTACGTGCATATGCTGCACATTGCAGTCATAAGGGCTCATTACATTCTCAACCCCGTTATGTCCAACCATAACAAGGCTCATAGCACAGAGTAGAATACTATCAATGTCTATGTGCAATCGGTATGATTTACCGGCGGACGGGATGCCAGCGGTCAGAAGACCGACAACGGCTTCCTGATGTTGAAGATCTCGACAGGGGCCGGTAAGTAGCCTAACCCTCCCATCCTCCCCCCTAACCCTCCCCCAGTGGTGCCTAACCTCCCCCCGGTGGTGCCTAAACTTAACCCCCACCCTCCCAGCACCCTAGACCTAACCCTCCCCGGTTGGTGCTTAATCCTAACCTCTCCCCGGTTGGTGCGTAACCCACCCCGACAGATCCATAAACCTAACCCCCCCATCCCCGGCCTAACCGTAACCCACATACTTAATTTGGGATACCCGCGGTATCTTAATCCCTGCGGGATGCTGGTGTCGGCATTCTGACAGGTGTCAGTATACTGGCGTCCGGCATCCCGTCCGCTATAGATACTGTATCCAGGGATGGTAATGATCATTGCGACAGGGAGGTCACCAGGAAAAATGTATGTCTACATCACTGAAACTGGGGTTAATAATCAAATATTCTCTGTACAACGCTGTGTACTATGTAGGGTAAGTTATCAAAAAAGCTGCATGCATTTATCTACAGACAGAAAAGATAAAGCACAACTTGATACTGCATGTAAATTAGTTATAATGGTGCTTAATGTGTTGATCACTAGGTGGCGCTGCAGGGCCAGGCAAACAAGTACTAGAGAATTGTCTTTCAGCACAATCCTTACACAATGCTTGTATATTACTGTATTTACATTTTCCATATAGAATGACTGATGTCTATGAAGGGTGAGGTGATAATTATAGGAGATTTTAATATGCCTGACGGGGACTGGAATATGCCAATTGCTAAAACAGCCAGAATAGACATTCATTTCAGCTTTTATAGGTCATCTCTTGCACTTAATTAAGGAACCAGCACACAAGGAAAAGAATACCATACTTTTTCCCCCAAATAAAGACATAGGGGTCTGTAGTACACTGTGAGTGGTCTTTTGCTGCAAAGCAAATAAGACGCAAAGCTTAAAGAAATAGACTGCACGTTACACCTCTCGGAGTGGATCAGTCACGCCGGATGTCTCACGCTGTATGGCGTATAGACGTTAGGTATATGAGGACACAATGGGGCATATTCAATTGGGGGCGATGTAAAAAACCTCAATTTTGGATTGTCATGGGTATGCGCGCTCCCGATACCCGCGGTATCCAGTTTAAAAACAGTGGTTGCGGGGTTTCCATAGTTGAAAACCCCACGGCGCGTAAAGAACAAAAAAAGATACTCACCTGTCCGGGGGTCTCGGGTGGTCTCTGTGGCTCCCGGTGGCCTCCTCTCCATCTTGTCACTGGTGAAGGCGCTGCTGGGAGTCCCGCCGGCTGCTGGAAGGCTCCGGGGTCTACTGGGAGGCGCAAAGGCTGCTGGGAGGTGTAGTTCTCCCAGCGCCAGCTATAGACTAACATGGGGGGGTCACTAACACACTCATTCATACACACAAACACTCACACTACATACTCACCACTGCTGCAGAAGACCTGGCTCCCGACACTGGATGTGGAAGACAAAGCTTCGGAAGATGAGTAATTAAGGACTAATTAATCTAATTGGAAACTTACAATAGATTAATTAGTCCCATGGGGGAGTGCTGCCGGGGTCCCAGAGCAAGTCCCACTGATTTTTCCTAAAATGAACAAATTTAGCAATAATCAGACTTGCTCTGGAGGAGGGAGAAAAAAATGTGGTGATTTCTATAGAAATCGCTGCGTCCCAGTTTCAGTCACTTAAATAAATAGCAAAACCCTGCGCCGCGTTTTGTTTTTTTAAAAAGCCTGCCCGCAATTGGATCCCTTCCAATGTGTCTATTAACAACATCAAATGTGTCCGTAGGACAGAACAATGGTCATTGATGTTTAATGTAGAGGCAGCTGTAAATCAGTTACATCACACATTACTGATGTCACTCATCCAGCGAGTGTAATGCCCTAGGAGAGGGATCGGTATGAAATACCGCCGTAATTAGCCCGGCGGATGTTATACCGACGCCGGAAAGCAGAACAGGTAAGGTAAGTTTCTAACAATCCATAACCCTCTCCCCACCCTCACCCTCCTGTAAGGGTGCCTAACCCTAACCTCCCCTCCAAGTGCCTAACCCTAACCTGCCCCCGTAAGTGCCTAAACCTAATCCCCCTTCCCGCAGCCTAAACCTAACCCTCGGGGGATGCCTAACCCTAACCTCCCCCCGGGGGTGCCTAACCCTAACCCCCCCGTTTCCCTAGCCTAACCCTCCTGGGGGGGTGCCTAACCCTAAATCCCCGCCAGGAGCCCCTAACCCTCCTCCCCCCACGGCAGTCTGCACACGGTGCCGGCTTATCTTCGTTCGGTATGCCGAGCGTCAGGCTCTCCCGACTTAAGTATAATGACAGGCGTCGAGATTTCGACGCCTGTCATTAGTCCCCTGCCGGGATTTTCAGAGTCGGGAAGCCGGCGGTCGGCATTTCGACCCTCGGCTTTCTGACTGGATACCCCAGGTGCACCCCCCAGCCCCCACTCCTTTCCCACATACACGGAGCTCCTGCTGCTGTTCCTCAGTTTTAGTGTTAAGCAGTGGGGGACACCAATTCTGAGTTACGGACGGGTGTGCCACATCTGAGTATGGGATATGCATCCTAGGACTCGAGCTGACCCTTGGGGGTAAATTTACTAAAGTGAGAGTTTTTAGAAGTGAGTTTTATAAGAGATGTTGCCCATAGCAGCCAATCAGATTCTACTTAACATTTAACTAGCACCTTCTAGAAGATAATAGCTAGAATCTGATTGGTCGCTATGGGCAACATCTCTTCTAAAACTCTCACTTTAGTAAATTTACCCCTTGGTGTTCAATGCTTTTAAGGCCCATGTGGAGTCCTTACATTTCCACCAATATGCAAAAATTTTATTCCATGTGGTAAAATTATTAGAAAAATGATTTAGATGAGCTATAGGAGTGGGCACGGTGCATTTACATTGGTGATCACTGTTTTGCAAGAGGACAAGCAGCCTTATTGCCCCACAAAAGAACGTGAGTTTTCAATCACTTTGAGAAGGTGCGCAGTGATAAAGTTTAAATGTCATATCAAATATCCAATCTTCTACCAGTTTTGAATCACCGCTTTTATTAAATAAAACTTATTTTTCCCCTAAAATACTACAATATTTAGCTGCATTTATAGCTTAAATGAAACATGTGAATTAGAGGAGATCGGGACATGCCTTTATCACACACAGTCATTTGTTTTGCTTCTGAAATGTGTTTAACATTGGGCAATGTGCACCAAGAAATGCGTTTCTTGTCAGAGTGCAATTGGAAGTGGCAAAATGCGTCTCACTATAAGTACAGGATGAGAACTGATTTGTGCCAGCTCAGACGAGGTGCGTGATCAAGTCCTCTTGTGGAGAGGGAACTGCAAAGAACATCTCTTAAAACTAGCTCTCTCTACCCTTTAATGTCATTACAATTATCTTGCTCTACAACCTAAAGTGTCATTTTTGTACTCGGTGCACCTACTCCGTACTTTGCAAGGAATGTCGTAATTCCTCCCAGCTAGTGCACGGTTCTCATTCCCATAAGTGCCAACATCTTACTCATAAACCTATTGGCTTTGGATTGAATCTTGACATGTGAGTTTTACACTGCACCTTGGTCATTTTGCCACTTTGTAAATGAGGGCCTGATTCAGACCTGCTCGGTCGATGGTGAGCCATTGTGCATGCCCGAGCCCCTGTTGATCGACAGCTCGCCCCGTTTTGTAGGCCGTGAGGGAGAGTGGCTGCACAAACGTAGGCGTTCGAAGGAACGCCTGCCGTTTATGGGTGGCCCTACTGACATCACTTTTGATATCAGTAGTGAACTTCCTGCTCTATTAGAGCAGGAAGTTCACTGGGGCTTGCGGTGGATGAGACCCTACCACAAGGGTCTCATCGCAAGCCCGATGGTCACAATAATCGCGACCATCCCCCGGCCACCCGCTAAAGCTGTGGGTGGTCACCCACAGCTTAGCGAGCAACCTGGAGGCCAGGGGTAACAAAAAACCATCCCGCCCTGATTCAGAGTGAGCGCTCGCAAATAGCGAGCGCCTCTGAATCAGGGCCTAAGTCCACTCACATGTAAAATACGGGGACACATTATATTCCTTTCACCACTAATACACACAACAGTACCTGAGTATTAGCAGGATAATTCATTTGTTGTATGAACTCTTCCGCTGTTTTCATGGCAGCTTTCCTCTCATTTACATTTGCGTTTTTACCTAAATGATAAAACAGAATTGTTATTACTAAACGCAATAAATCCCAAAATGAATGCAGTAAACTTAAAAGTGTATATTTTTCAAATGGATGAAGCAATACTTGAGAAACTGCAGCCTATGAAAACAGGCTGACGCATTCCGCCGTTCCATCTGGTGAACCAACATTATACTTTGTTTTTCTGAGCATACTGTGTCATTGCCACCACACATCACAATCACTGACATAAAACAAAACAGTTCGGCTAGCATTTAAATTTATCATTACACAGTCAACATTTACTAAAATGTATTATAAAATAGGTAGAGTATCGCTGACTGAAAAACCTCAGTTACACAAGTGCACCAACAGAGACCATTCAAGGAGAATGGAACCAATGCTGTTTGATTGTGAAATTGACCTGATTGTCAGTTTTAAGACAAGAAACAGCAGAGGTGGATGAAGACCCCATGGGCCTTAGACAAAATTCTGCTTTGGGGCTCCTGATGACCTCACTTTTAAAAAAAACAACATAAAAATAGGTTAGGGTAAGCTGGGCCCCTCAGTGCCTACAGGGCACTAGGCATGAGCCTAGGTTGCCTCATGGTTCCCACGGCTATGCAAATATGAAGAAATCAGATTGCAGCAAAGCAGACAGGGCAGATTTTGAGTTACATGCCGATATTCACGCAAACGGTCAATGTTTTCTAGCTGTGCATGCGTCTAAGTAGATAAAAAGTCACAGAACACTTGTCCCACGGTTCAAGTGTACAGAGGCCCTGATTCAGAGCTGGACGCTCTTTCAGAGCGCTCGCTCTGAATCAGGGCGGCATTTTTTTTTTGTGCAGGACTCCTGGCCGCTCGCTAAACTGTGGGTGACCACCCACAGCTTTGGCGAGCGGCCAGGTGATGGTCATAATGGTCGCGACCATCGGGCTTGCGACAAGACCCTTGTTGTAGGGTCTCGTCCATCGCAAGCCCCAGTGGACTTCCTGCTCTAATAGAGCAGGAAGTCCACCTACTGACATCACTAGTGATGTCAGTAGGGCCGCCCACAAACGGAAGGTGTTTCCTCGGGAACGGCTCTGTTTGTCCAGCCAACCCCCCTGCCCGCCTCCAAAACGGTGCAAGTTGTCAATCACAATTGACAGCCGCCGCGTTTTGGTGAGAGACCCGTAGCGACGGAGCGCCCGTCGCTGGCCGGGTCTCGCGCATGCGCGAGCTGGAGGTGGCGCATGCGCAGACCCGCATCGACCCGCTTGCGAGCACATAGCGCTTGTGAGCAGATCTGAATCAGCCCCAGAGTTGCAGTACAGATTGTGATGCATGGTCTCAGAAATGCATTGGGGTTTCCTGAGTGTGGCTTAACTGGCTGCAAACACAGGGCCTGTACACTAATGCAATTTTCACGCAGATCAAGCGATTATTTGCCATTGTTCATGCGTATACATCGCAGTGCGCGTGTGAGAAGGCAGCATTGCGATCACGCAGACCACGGAGACCCATCGCAGAGTGATTGACAGGAAGTGAGCGTTTGGGGTGGTTTAACGGGGGGAGTGGTCAGAAAAACACGCCGTTACATAGGCGTGCATAAATTAGCCACTGCTATTGCATACGCAGCTCTGCGAGTTAGAAGAGCATCAAAGACCTTCCGCAAGGGTAAGATGGCCGCCAATGTGCTTCGATGTTACCGATATTACAGTGGGAATTCGTCGTCGCATGCAGGTAAGAAGGCAGCAGTTGGCGTCTTTATGCTCGGGTGATCTCTGCTAACATTAGCGTATTGTCGCTGCTGTGTTGCGTATGTAATCTCAGCTGCGATCGCATTAGCGTCCATCTCTGAATCAGTCGTACAGCCGCTTAATCGCTTACACTGCTGATGATGCATGCCCCTGCTAGTACATGAGATGTTCATGCTGGCATGTAAAAAGGTGAATACAGAAGAACATGTACTGTAGCACTCAGTACATGTGAGATATGTTTAGTTATGTGCTGTATGTTCTAGTGACGGACATAGCAGGCCTCTGTAACCCTCTGCACTGTTTTGTTGTGATTGGGTCAGTGGGTGAATGCCCAGGGGCTCAGCGCAGCTGGAATAGAGAACGCTTGATTTCTTGATGGTTACACTCTGTGCTGCGATTAAATAAACAGGAAACCTGACCTTTCCACACAAAGATCTTTTTGTCCGCGGAGTGGTCCAGGATAAAGCATTCCTCAGAGAGCAGCATGGCTTTGGAGAAGGGGTTTTCCTCTGCCACCACCGAGACCTTCATAGAGCCACTGGCATCGGACACCTACAATGTGCAAAAACACAAAAAGTTTTGTCACTTGCAAAAAAAAAAAAAAAAAGTGTTAAATCTGACTCGTGATGCAACAAGCAAAGAGTTAACTGTAATCTTACAATTAAGGGGTTTTTTTTATGAATGCAGGAAAAAATGCATAATATATTCCTGTACTAAGTATTATGCTGTTTAGTAATAATATTTTACTGTGATCTGTGAGTCAAGGTTGTGCAGCATTACAGTGCAGGTTTTGCAGGATTACACCGCAGGTTGTTCAGGATTACACCACAGGTTTTTCAGGATTACACCACAGGTTGTTCAGGATTACACTGCAGGTTGTGCAGGATAACACCGCAGGTTGTGCAGGATTACACCGCAGGATGTGCAGGATCACACCGCAGGATGTGCAGGATCACACCGCAGGTTGTGCAGGATTACACCGCAGGTTGTGCAGGATTACACCGCAGGTTGTGCAGGATTACACTGCAGGATGTGCAGGATTACAGAACAGAAGTTGTTGTTTTTATTTGCATTTTTCTGAGGTGCACGTTTTTTGTATGTAATAGTAATTGACTCATGATACGGTGCCAGACACTGCACTATAGCACTGTAATCTTGCTGATTATATACTGTATTGTACTAAATGTTTTTATTACAATACCAGGTATTGCGAGACAAAGGGATTCTTTAGCATTGCCTACTGCCATGGCAGGATGGATAAGATGGATTTGAAAATACAGCATTTATTTCCATGTTCTGCCTATACAAGCATGTAAAATAGGCATTATGTTCACAAGGCACGATTCAATAAATAAAATACAGATGTGTCCTCGTACACTATTGCCAAACAGCTTTTTTGGCGCAGGCCCGTACGACTCGGCTTGCTCCGAGTGTCTTTTCAGCTTGAATATACATCTTAGTCGCAATGCAATGCAGCAAAACCACATAATGAGACTGCACTGATTAATTTGATATACGATATTATACATCTGTGTGCGAATGAGTGTGATTGTGTATATGAAATGTTATGATTCAGCAGCCGCGGCTTCTTTTAACGCCAAGTTACGTTGTGCTTCATTTGCGGCTTTGTACATATTTCAAACTAATTCCTGTGCGGTTAATGTTACAGCGCGGCGTCTCTGGTACAGGCAGAGTGGTGTTTAGTGGTATCTGCGGTGCGAATTCGATGCAAATTTAAAGTAAAAGTCGCTACGCTGCACCGCTCGGCGCATTACACTCAAAACACATGGCGTACGGAGGCTCGGTGTATGAGGACACATCTGTAACTGATCAAAGCAATAGCCAAATACATCTGTAGGTAACCTAAGGACATATTATTCACAGCTGCTGTACCTGGAAATAAATGTAATATAAAAGGTGGACTAAAGATAATAGTTATAAATGAATGTAATGGTCAGAGAGAAAGCAGATTTCAATCTCAATTTAAATTATGTGTCACCTCCCAAATTTCCCACTTGTGGTCTCATCTGTTACACATTAGAGCCTTTCTATCTACAGCCCCTCTGATACCCTCAGTCTCTGTCTGTCTCCTGTATCGGTAAGAATACCTAGCTGGTGTATCACACTGGGCTTCGCCTATTTGAATATCTATTGCCGTGCATTTGCGCCTGTACATAAACAACATCAGCAAACTCAGATTATGTTCCAGGAGCAGATATATCATATAAATACCATGGGCGAATCTAAAAGGGGTGCAGGGTGTGCGGTGCACACGGTCTCGGGGGCCCACACCCAAGGCCTCCGAGAGGTGAGTAGGCCCCGGGTATTGGCTCAGCCAGGCCCCCATCTGTAAAAAAAACAATACTGTGGCGGCGTCAGGTGTGGGTCATGGTGTGCATCACTTCCGTGCCCAGGAGTCACCATGGCAATGGAGAATGAGAGCAGCAAGATGGCGTTCAGGTGCAGCTAGCCCGGGCACTGCCAACAAGCTTGGGCCCAGGTAATCAGTACCTTCTCCCCCACCTTGGCGCCCCTGTCCACAATGCGTACCCTGCACCCATAGATGATACTTTCATGTCCATCAGCGCCACAGAAATCACAGGTAAAATGGTGTGGGCGCAGAGATCAACGGGAAAATGGCACAGGAGTCATGTTCCTGGAGATCGGTGCAGTAGACTGGGACACAGTGCGCCAGTGAGAGGGGAGGCTCACATGGAGCCTGCACGTGGGCCGCCTCCTCTCTTAATCCGCCCCTGAAACATACGCATGTAAACGCACCTTGACGGAGCCTCCATGTATATGTGCAGGCAGAGTTCCGTACTGTTATGTGGCGTGCATGTGATGGGATGTACTTATAAGATCCGAATCCCCACAAGGGACTTAAGATAGTCGTCGAAATACCTTAGCCTATCTTAATCCCGACGTCGGAATGCCTAACGGCGCCAGCCCAAACGATGTAAATCCAGGGTGCCCTTTAGCATTAGCCGCAGGGGGGTAGGGTTAGCTTTAGGGAGTCTAGAGGGGTTAGGTTTTGGGGGGAAGTTAGGCACCCCTGGGGGAGATTAGGGATAGGCACGGGGGTTAGGTTTTGGGGGGAGTTAGGCACCCCCATCCCCAAGAGGGTTAGGTTTGGAGTGCGGTAAGGGGGGTTAGGGTTAGGAACCCCTGGGGGGAGGTTAGGGTTAGACACTAGGGGGGGAGGTTAGGGTTAGGCACCACTAAGGGAGTGTTAGGAGCAGAGGGGTAGGGATAGAGTACTTACTTGCCCTGTCAGGATCTTCTCCCTTCGGGTTGTTGGCGTCGTGTTATGAACCGGCGGCTATTCAGCTGCTGGGACTTCATACCCATTAATATGATGGAGGGTCACCTGTTTCTGACAGATCGGTGTAAGTGGCGGTACTAATGATGACAGGTAGCAGTGGCAAACGAGGATTTCTAGAGGGTTTTTTACCAAATGCTTGATTTTAGAGTGAGTTTGGCCAGTCCATGAAGAGGGCATCATTGACACTTAAACAGCTATAAAAGTTTAGTGTATGTCATAATTCCGACATATACAGGGCCAGCAAACATATTTAAACCATCACATGGGGCAGTAGGGCATTCCAGCCTGAGCATTATTCCAGGGGATGCAGTCATATTGCCGTTGGACGGAATGCCGGGCATCGATATACTGCTGCCCGAATCCTGCCGCCCGGCAATATGCCGACGGCGATATCTCGAAGGTGAACAGGATACTATCGTTGGCATCTCAAAGTGCTGGAATCCCGAACGTCCGGACGGGTAAGTAACTGCTCTGTCCCCGGGGAAGGAGAGTTAGGTTTAGCCACCCACGGGGGGAGATTAGGGTTAGGCATACCCCGGGGAGAGTTAGGCTATGGGAAGAGGGGGTTAGTGTTAGGTACCACTGGGGGGAGTTTAGGGTTAGGCACCCCCCGGGAGGGTTAGGTTTAGGGTGCGGGAAGGGGGAAGTTATGGTTAGGCACCACCGGGGGGAGGTTAAGGTTAGGCAAACCAAGGGAGGGTTAGGGAGGGAAGGGGGAATGCAGGCTTCCAGTGTCGGGATTTCAGCCGGAGGCATATCATACCGATTCCCATTCCAGAGAATTGGAGCAAATCTGGGAGTTTGGGGGAGTGGCAGAAGGACCTATCACTGCCCTGGACATATATGTACAGATTTGTCTCCATGTGCATAGTGTATGTTATACAGTATTAATAATTATCCCTATAGATAGTCTATAGTAGTGCACACTTACCAGTGCACATTTTCCAGATCTCCTAGATGGTGCAAAGGTGTAATCATTACTGGTTGTTTTAATTATTTCATAGTAAAATTAAATTATATACAGTTATAGTGGTTATGGTGTGGGTGGGGAGGGGGGCTTCCACGCAACCGGAACCCCCCCCCCGCGCTTGCCTATGGTTGGATGCGATGCAAATATACGCATAAAGCTGTACGGCTACTGACTGACATTTACATAAGGACATTTTGTTACTTAATGATTATAGCGTCTGAGTTTTCTGCAAGGAGACCGTCCCACGTGCATTGTCTGTGTGGACTTTATAATTAGACGTTCATGCAAATTGAATGCAAAACAGACATGACATATTTCCCCATAAATGTGTTCCATTATCTCTATCTTTCCATTCTCTGAGCTCCCCGGCAGACCCTGGATTTCACTTTGGTGAAATATAGGAGAGATTGGGGGTGAATAGGGAAGTAACGAGTGTGTTTGTGTATATTCCAGTTCCAAACGTCACATATTATGGTATGTCCCATATTCTGATAAATATTGTAGGGTCGGCTGTGTTTATCTGGGTTATTCACTGTTATTTGTATGGAAAGTGCAACCTGCGTGGGTACCTGTTACCAAACAGATAATTACTGTACATAAGCATTTGTTGAAGATGAATAAAGCGTTCAGGCAGGGCAAGGAATGTGTGTTGTTTACGTTCGCGATGTCCAATTTTGTTGTTTTATTTTTGCTTTTTTTTTAGTCTTTCAGTTTTTTATGCCACTTGGTGCTTAAATAGCCGAAAATTGCTTTTGCTCCTTTACCCTGCTTTTAATTTTTTATTAAAAGATTTTTTTTACTCCCCTCCACCTTTTCCCCCTACTCCCGTGTTGTGTGTCCTTTTCTCTCTTCTGTATTATTTCTGTCTGACTCAAAGTGCTTTCTGCTTTTACGGTCTCAGGGCCACATTCAGTACCGATCGCAATTGCGATTGCAACTGCAATCGCCTACGGATCGCAGTTGCAAAAATATGCCAATGCTTGCCAAAGCACAGGTGGCATAGGGACGCCCACTGCTGCTTTCTCATATCCGTCCAACCGCACTTTACTGTGTATACATCGCTAACATCGACGCGCATCGGCCCGTCACGCAACATTTACAGCAGATCTGACCAGCTGCAGAAACTGCTCGTTGCCCGCAGTGAGTACTCAAGCAATCGCAGTGGCTAATTTATGCACGGCCATGAAACGGTGTTCAAACAGGGAGGGCACGTCTGCGTTTTACTGACCACTCCCCCGTCACCACCTCTAAATGATGACAGCCTGCCACTCACTCTGCGATGGATTCCTCTGTGTGTATGTAATTGCAATTCGAACGCTGTGCAAGCTCAGTGGGGGTTATACGCATGTGTAGTGGCAAACAATCGCTCGACTGAGTCCGTAATCGATATTGCGTACGCTGCTGAAGCAGGCCCCATATGTTATTTTGTCTGTGTCTCTTTTTTAAAGTACCCATGTGTTGTGTAGTTTCTGTTCATTGCATCAGCAAAGATCATCCCTCCCATTGCTGGCCTAATTTTAGTCACTTTGCAGCAAATAGTTTTTATAAAGCTTTATTATATTTTACATTTTTTATATTAATTAATTAGGCTAATAATATCGATTTAAAAACTTATTTAACACTCCTTTAGTAAAAATATATATGCATAGGGGTAGGCTGGCACCTGCATGCTGACGTTCGGGACACTGGTGCCAGGATCCCAACCTGTCAGGATTTCGGCGCCTGTATGTGGACCGCCGGCATCCTACATGCCGGGATGCCGACTACATCCCATTTAACCTATAGTGTTTATTGTGGATATTTTCCATAGGTAACAGCGCCAGTCTTTATTCACTTTAATTATCCTCAATTTTTGCCCTTTTGTCTACATCCCCTATTAGTCAGATCTGCAAACATCCTGTGAAATATATATTATGGTGCTTAGTAGATTTACTTTAAAGAGAAAACTATTAACATAAAGCAAAACAAAGTTGTGTTACTATGAGTCTGATGTGTTTTACTTGTTATTTCAGAGATTTTTTTTTTTTATACCAAGCACAATTTCTCAACATTGTTTGCTGAGATATATTTACCCACCACCCCCCTCTTATTTACAGCAAAATGGTAACACATGAGCGTTTGGGCGAAGCCTCAGAACCCGGCCTTATTGGCAAGCCCTAATCGTGCATCTAGGACGCCAGCATTATATGTGCTCTGGGATAAACGCTGTGCGGTTGCCAACATGTGTATTTGTTTAGAAATGCTGATTTAATTCTCCATACTGAGGGGTATACTTACTAAACTGGGAGTTTTTAGAAGTGGAGATGTTGTCCATAGCAACCAATCAGATTCTACTTAACATTTATCTAGCACCTCGTAGAAGATAAATAGCTAGAATCTCACTGGTTGCTATGGGCATCATCTCCTCGCGGTCGCCGGTCTAAATGCCGACGCTGATATCCCGACAATGGAGTAAAGATAGGCATCGAAATACCGACGCCTATCTTTATCGATGCTGGAACACAGACGGACGGATGCCCGAACGAGGTAATTCCGGGGTACACGTCCTCTTAGCAGTTTAGGGCAGTTAGCGGGGTTAGTGTTAGGTTTTGGGGGGAAGGTTACGGTTAGGCACCCCTATGGGGGAGGGTTAGGGTCAGGCACCACTGGGGGGAGGGTTAGGTTTAGGCACAAAGGAAGGGGACTTAGGTTCAGGAACTAACGGGGAGGGTTGGGGTGCGGGGTGGGGAGGGTTAGGCTACCAGAAGTGAGGGTTAGGGTTAGGGAGGGGGGAGGGTAAGTATACTTACCCGACCCGACCCCTGTCGGGATACCAACCATCGGGATGCCGCTTTCGGTATTCTGACAGGAGGCATCCTGGCAGTCGGCATATCATACCGATTCCGTCAGGGATATGGCAAAAGTTTAGTGCGGGCATATTTGGTGCACATGCACAGTAAGTAAATACACATTGCAATGGGCTTGTGTCCAACTCTAAATGAGGTTCTTTGGGGCCTATTCATGATCCTTTATGGGTCCTTTATACATGCAGAGGCACCAGTTGCAGTATGTTTCTAGTAACGGGCATGGAGCGGTGGAGCCGCCTAGAATTCAGCAAACTCCGAAAACCGAACGTTTTCTGAGTTTGCCAGAGGGAACCAACGCCATCTTCAGATTCCTGAAGCCCTGCTCCATCCTATGGGACCCCGCAAAGAGGACTCGGATTAGATCTCTCTGGGGCCTCCCCACGCGTGCCCTGCAGCCGTGCGCATGTGTGAAATGAACTCACGCATGCATAGTTGTTTGGCTCGGGAGAGGTGAGTGTCACCGCTGCTTCAGTAGCAGTGTTAGGGATGGCGGGGTCAGCGGCTTTTCGGAGCACCAGAGCAATGCTCAATTGCTCCAGTCGTTAAGTATCCACCGTCGCACCTTCCACTGTGTTAAGACACTTTATCATGGCCCCTTTGTCTTCCAGCTTTCAATATAATATTGAAAGATCAATAGATTGTAGAACTTTGCCTTAAAAATTAAAACCATCTGTGCCATAGAGATGTGCACTGACCTCCCGGTTTTGGTTTTGCATCTGATTTTTGTTTTTGTTTTTTAAGAAATTGATAAAAAGTTTTTAAACACAGCTAAAATCATGTCATTTTTGCAATCCAAAACCCGAAATTCGGTTTTAAAATTAGAAAATTCAGAACTACGGGAATTTCAGAACCGCGACTCAGATCTGTCCAGGTTCACGAAGTTCGGGTGGAATCGGATCTCTGGAGAACAGAACCGTACATCTGTATAATGTACCATAGATTCACACCCCTCTGAGCCTGGAGGTGTCACATAATGCACCCTATATCACATCACATGTAGGTGAGCACGATCATATACACTGTGTAATTTATATTTAGGATTACAGATGTGTGAGCAGGATATAGCTGTCATCATATAGTTCTACAGTTTTACCATTAGAAGAAACGGTCATACATATAAGATCTGGAGTCATGTGTCACCTACACACCAAGCAGCACAGTAAACAGGTTTGTGAACATACAACATACAATTGAACATACGTGTGCAGTTAGAGAATTTTTTGTTAATTTTTTGGCAGAAAAGGTCATTGGGCCTCATTCAGAGATGGCGCTAATGCCGTTGCCGCGAGTTTCTACACAGCGGCTGTGCGAGAATATGCAAATGTCGCAGCTGCCAGGATTTGTACTGTGATCCAATCAACCGAGTACAAAGACGCAGCTCGGGCACAGAACAGTCGCTTAAGGACTTCTGAGTCTTGTATGGTCACAGGCAGAATGTCATCTATGAATCGGGTCCATCACCTTGAAGTGGTTGTTTAGCCCATTTGTAATCATAGAACACACAGACAAAAAACTAATGTCCCATTAATATTATTCCTGTTACAAACCTGAATCTTTATCAAACACTGCAGCGGACAGGAGCGCTGGTTTCAGTACATTCTCTTGCGCTCGTGGCTAGCCCCCGAGGACAGCCTCAGCTTAGGGCCTGGTATACAGTAATAAATAAAAGTGACATTATAACCAGTGTCTCACCATATAAAGCTTCGCCATCTTCCTGTTTGTAACATCGGCAACGTCATCATCATTATCATCTCCTCCCGGTAATTTGGGTTTCTTTCCCAAAACCTATAAAGGAACACAATCGCATATTAAAATGTATCAGCATGGTGGCACTGTGGTAGGCATTGCTGCTTTACACAGCTGGTTCATGGATTCGATTCCAGTCAGTACACTGTGGGAAGTTTATATGCATTTATGTTTTTTGCCAGCATGCTAAGTCGGAGACCATATTTTTGGTTACTCTGATTTCCTGGTCCTGTACCAAATGCATTTGCCACACTTAAGACATGTGAGTAGATAAGAAAGTATACAGTTGTTAGTTTAACTTTTAACTTATATTAGATACAGACGCTTACTATACATATCACATGTCCCTATTAATGGCAGTGACACACTGGTACTGTAACACACGTGTCCTCTTGTAGTCATACAAATTCCGCACTGCATTCATCCAACTTATATCTTGATATAATGATCATAAATCCTGTGAAAACATTGACAAAAGTTTTTTTTTTAATCAGCCAGAGCACAAAGTCTATGTTGGACTTGGTGTGCCGCAGATAAGGCCTTAGGCTTGCGGGTGGTGGTTTATTTTATGGGTGACAGATGGAATCCCTGCACTATATACAACTTTATATCTGCAGCTGAGAAAGCTAGTGACAGATAATGATCGGAGGAACTCTTATATTTACTTGGAAGCTGTATACAGTGAGGTCAGTGTGTCGTTCCCAGGATCCAGCTATTGGGGCTGCTGGGATAGGTTTCCCTCTCCCAGTCCCACCCACTCGTCTCCTTTGCTATACATCCTGGTTGCTTGGGCAGCCCCCTTCAACTAAAACACTTTGGTGCAGATGTACTAAGCTCTGGAAAGTGATAAATTATAGAGTGATAAACTACCAGCCACTCAGCTCCTAACTGTCATTTTTCAAACACAGCCTGTAACATGACAGTTATGCCAGGTACACACACCAGATGATATGTTGTCCGATCCGGCAGATGGGACGACATATCGGGCTCATCGGCCAGTGTGTACCCGCTATGTCGCTAACGATGCATGCAAGTCCGAAAGGGCGATATTGTCAGCGTTCAGCAGCATGGCCCACGCCGTCGTTCCGCCACTGCCGCCATCAGCAAGTGTGTGTGCACTTGCCAAGGCCGGCACCCCTGCCGGGTCCCGCCGCAAGCGACATCGCATTGGGTACACATCGTTTAGTGTGTACCCAGCTTTAGAATCTGAGTGACTGGTAGATTATCACTCTCCAAAGTATCACTTTCCAGAGCTTAGTACATCTCAATGTCATTACATTACAGTTCTCAAACTCCTGAAAATCTCATATTATCAAAATAGATGGGGATAGTAGGTTCCTTGTACGCTTTCACATATTTAACACACCCACCAGTAAGTACAGGGTGGATTATGTGGCCAGAACAACGTCAGGTCACAATGGGTGTTCTGGTGAAGTTAGCTAATGGTGCCAAACTCCACAAAGTGAAGCTTTTTCAGTCTTTGGTAAATGGGGCATTATCACAGTACACAATCGTAAAGATATCTCAGATATCTGCTATTGGTAAATAGCCCTAGTGTTTAAAAATACATCAATCCTCTGAAAACAGCCATTTCCAGAGGATATTTTGGCTAAATAAATAGTCCCCATAGACACGTTCCCCGCCTGCTACAGGAGGGCGCATACAACAGGACACAGTTGATTGCAGGATCTGCAAATATTTGCTCATGGTAAAGGGTGGATCTGGATCTGAAGATAGAAATAATTAATACTTATCCACTGCATTCTGTTGGACGCATGCTGTAACTGTTTTACGGTATAAATAACACTCAATGATATGTGGAAATAAAACAATGTATTTGAAAATGATTACATATAACATCAATTAAAAGACTGTGGAAATGTAATGCTTCTTTCATAAGTAATTTCTTTTCATTTTGGGTATTATATGCATCGCAGAATCACCGAAAAGTCGCTCACAGTGTACCAGAGACGCTGGGCGACTTTAGCTGTACAGTAATTGGTATAACAGGCAGATGAAGCACAATGTAACTTGACGCGAGGAAAAGCCACGGCTGTTCATATCAGAGCCCCTTATTTTTACAGATTCAGACTCAGTCGCACACAGATGTACAAATGTCGCACATCACAGTGGTCTGTGCGCCTGATTCAGGTTGGTTCGCAAGACTGCATTCGCACGCACCCCGCTCACTGCGAAAATATGGTAATGAATGCAATCACACGGCAACTGCAGCTCTATACCAAGAAGCCCATCACTGTATAAAGCCGCCTACTTCCCATGACATACATCCGCAAGTCAGCGAAAACATCGGTAACATTGGAACCAATCACACAGTTATGGTTGACCTGACCCTACCGCACAAACCGCTAAACTTCCTGTCACCATCTAGACTTCTGCCAGCGTATGCAATTGCTGGTGCATAATTATGCACGCCCCTGTAACGGCGTTTAAACGCCCAGGCACGCCTGCGTTTCTTTGACCCCCGTCACCACAGTATATAAGGACACAACTGTATTTATTTTCTTAGCAGATAATGGGCCTGATTCAGAGCCACTCGTAAGTGGCAGCTCGTTCGCTCCGAGAGATGTTTGCCCAACTGCGCATGCGTACGGATCGTTATACGCATGCGCGAACCAGTCAGTGCGGCCAAAATTCATGTGCTCGCAAAATAGCGAATGCCTGCTAATTTGAGTGACAGGATGAGGCGTATGTGGGTGGTAACAGGGGAAGGTGCTTGAAAACGGGGAGTGGAGATCCGATCGCAGGCGTGCTTAAAGGTCAAAACGGGCGTTTTATGGGTGTGCATATTTAAAACAGCAGCGTCATTGACCACGTCACTGGGTTATTTTATAGCCAGAACTGCTCGCAAAATTGTGGTAGCAAAAACCAGCCACAAGAATAGCGAGCAGTTCATACCCTGGTCGATGTACTCGATTAATCTAATAAATAGCGGACATGACGTAGGATGCGAGCGGCCAGGGGGCGTAGTTTCCCAAAAAACGACCGCAAGTTTTGTTCGCTCGTTCAGACCTAGAGGCGTGAACAGACCGCAAACAGCGAACGGTTCATTTGAATAGCCACCCCTATTTTCTGGACGAGCGAGCGCAAATAGCGACCGGCTCTGAATCAGGCCCTATGTCTATTACATCTTTTAAAGAGATTTCAGCATTTTGGTTACGAGATTTGAAGGGTATTATTTTATTTTATTTTTTTTAAAGGAAAAACCTGGTTGGTTTTCCCTTTTGAAATAAAATGCTGATATACAGTAAGGGGTAGATTTACTAAAGCTTCTAAAACAGACAAGTGGTGATATTGCCCAAAGCAACCAATCAGATCCTAGCTAACATTTTTCTATTGCATTCTAGAAAATGATACACATACTCTAATTGGTTGCTATCGGCAACATCACCACTTGTCTGTTATAGAAGTTTTAGTAAATATACCCCTAAGTCTCCCATCTAAATCAATTACATTTGACCCAAAGTATAATGTATATGGTGTAACGCTTATGGTGGTTTGTAGAAGGATGAAAATGACGCCATATCAGTTGCTGAATCAGGTAGATCTATAGCCCCGTATTTGTTGTAGTGACCCTATTTATGCAACGTGTGTAAAAATAGGACCTCTTTATATTATCATAGATGATCGGTGCGGATCTCAGACAGTTAAACTATCTCTGGCCAAAATAACATTGTCACTTAGAAAATCAATATCTATATTTCCTTAATGGATCTGGCAGTGCTGTTTAGGACCACAGTGAATAGGGGATGTGTGCTATATTCCTCTTCTTCATCTTACTCAGGAGGCCGCAGATTTCAAATGGCAATGGATATTGATTGTAAGAGCGCTCCAGCTTGCTGAGACAGATTACCAGTCAGCTGGAACTAAGTGATAGTTAAATAATGTGACAATAGCACTATACAGTAACAACCGCCTACAGTGCAAACAGTCCTTTGTACCACAGCAAGTTCCCATGTCTGTAGGGCAACCAGCTGCTGAGTGCAATCACTTCCCTGGATGAGATGAATGAATATTACATGAATTCAGTTTAAAGTAGGAATCATGGCCCCCTACAACGAACTCTGGCCCTGATTCAGAGCCAGACGCTCTGAATGAGCGCCCGCTCTGAATCAGGGCGTTTTTTTTTTTTTTCTGTTGCGGCCTCTTGGCCGCTCGCATAGCTGTGGGTTACCACCCACAGCTTATGCGAGCGGCCATGATGATGGTCGCGATGGTCAAGACCATCGCGACCATCGGGCTTGCGACGAGACCCTTGCGGTAGGGTCTCGTTGCCATAAGCTCCAGAGTGCTTTCGGCTCTAACACTAGTGATGTCAGTGGGGCCGGCCCCAGATGGTAGGCGTTCCCATGCCTACCGGCCCGCCCACCAAAGGGGGCGTGCTGTCACTCACCATCGACAGCACGCCCCCTTTGGTACGAGACCCGGAGCGACGGTTTGGCCTTCGCTATCCGGGTCTCGTGCATGCGCACGACGGAGCCGGCTCCGTCGTGCGCATGCGCACTGGGCCACCATCGACCCGCGAGCGGGTCTGACTCAGGCCCTCTGTGCTCAAGGATAGGCCATGCACACAAATGTTCAACACGGGATGTAGTCAGGATGCCGACCGCCAGAATCCCGACACTGAAAGCCCGTTATGGGACTAAAGATAGGCGCCTAAATACCAATGCCTATCAGTGGCCCCACGCCGAAATCCTGACGCCCGACATACCGAACATTGGTAAGCCGGGCGTCGGGAGCTATTAGCAGCGGGGGGGGGAAGGGGAGGGTTAGTTTTAGCACCCCCAGGAGGGTTAGGCTAGGGGAAGGGGGGGGTTAGGGTTATGCACCACCGGGGGGAGGTTAGTGTTAGGCACCCCTCCGGGAGGGTTAGGTTTCGGGTGTGGGAAGGGCAGGGGGTTAGGGTTATGCACCACCGGGGGGAGGTTAGGGTTAGGCACCCCCCTCCGGGAGGGTTAGGTTTAGCGTGCGGGGAGGGGGGATAGGGTTAAGCACCACAGGGGGACTTAGGGTTTGGCACCACCCCCTGAGTCTTAGGGTTAGGCGCCCCCAAGGGAGGGTTAGGAGGGGGAGAGGGGAGGGTTAACTATACTTACGAGCCGGCGTCAGGATTTATACTGATGTCAGGCTTGCAGTGTCATGATTTGGACCGGCGGCTTTTAAGCCGTCTGTATTTCATACATGCAACATATGGCAATGAATAGATAGAGAAGATAAATGCATACTGCACTCATACTAAGGCAGAACCTCAGTATCCCTATTTTAAGATCCACTACGATTTCATTTTACCCCGGACTAATGGAGGTGAGACCACAATTCCTGCATACTGTATCCCAGCGAGTTTAAATCTTCAGAGCTCTTATGTGTTGAATGTAACCCAAGCATGTGCCTATTTTCACGTGAAAGACAGCATATGGGGGTCATAAACACTCTAGCTACTACAGGTATATTAATGTAATATTCATTCATATACATACCAACCAGCCCCATTATGGAACCACCCAGATTTGGGACCACCTACTGTATATGGGCATAGGCTATATAGGTGAATGCCTAAGGTGTAATTGCTCAAGAGGGGCACCAAGAAGCCTTGGCGAACCTCCCCTTACCCGCGCGTTCCACTGCAATCTTGCCTACAGCGCGAAATTGATCAGCGACGGCTCTGGTGTAACCACAACACATTGGACGTGTGACCGAGAGAGTCATGCCCATTTCTTGAATAGATTAAGGAAGCAGATAATTGCGCCCCATCCTCATTTACATAGGTCCTCTGCTAAGCGCCATTATTGCAAATGACTAACAATTGCAGAGTGGATGAAAGCAGAGTGGATGAAAGCGCTAATGTTGTAAATGAATCCAAACTCAAACTAGTTTTATAATTACCCCCCACAATGTGTATAAAAATATAGGTGAATGATAACTGGTTGACAGTGACCATGTCGGCTGTTGGACTGGAGGCTTATTCACTGCATGAAATATAAGGACTGCCGTACGCCCTTTTACCACTCCCGTTCATAGCATCAGCATGTCAGCTTTCAGCTATAGTCATTAATCAGCTTTGATATCGATTCTTAAAGGTATATTTACTAAGCGGCTGGTTGTCAAAGCCAACCATTGTCGATGGGTTTAACCTGCCAGATTTAGAATAAGATTCAGTGCAAAACAAGGTATTTATGGGCATTTCATAGTATTTCAGTTTTAAATCCTGTGGGAAAAGCGCCGACAATTGGTGGCTTCGGAAACCTGTTGCTTAGTAAATATACCCCTTATAGTTAACTGTAAACTCGGTCAACCAAAAGAGGACCGTTTTCACTTGCTTTTATTACACAGGCTTTGGCATATAGTAACAGCTAGCAGACGATTTACTTGCTCTATAAACCTTGTTTCATATAATGGAAGATTATAAACTATAGTAGTAATTATATTATTAGTTGCAGTAGTATGCCAAAAATTCTAATTACTGACATCAGAACGTATAAAGTCTATTTTTACCACAAAGCTGTGTTGTGCCTTATTGCAGCAGGTGTGTCAGGATAAGGGGTCTTGCCTATGTGATTAGAATTTAAGGGCCTGATTCAGAGCCGCTCGTAAGCGGCCGCTCGTTCGTTCCGAGCGATGTTAGCCCAACTGCGCATGCGTACGGATCGTTATACGCATGCGCTAACCAGTCAGTGCGGCCGAAATTCATGTGCTCGCAAAATAGCGAATGCCTGCTATTTTGAGTGACAGAAAGAGGCGTATGTGGGTGGTAACAGGGGAAGGTGCTTGAAAATGGGGAGTGGAAATCAGAACGCAGGCGTGCTTAAAGGTCAAAACGGGCGTTTTATGGGTGTGCATATTTAAAACAGCAGCGTCATTGACCACGTCACTGGGTTATTTTAGAGTCAGAACTGCTCGCAAAATTGTGGTAACAAACACCAACCACAAGAATAGCGAGCAGTTCATACCCTTGTCGATGTACTCGATTAATCTAATAAATAGCGGACATGACGTAGGATGCGAGCGGCCAGGGGGCGTATTTTTCCAAAAAACGAACGCAAGTTTTGCTCGCTTGTTCAGACATAGAGGCGTGAACAGACCGCAAACAGCGAACGGTTCATTTGAATAGCCACCCCTTGTTTTAGAACGAACGACCGCAAATAGCGAGTGGCTCTGAATGAGGGCCTAAGTCCTAACACAAAATATGATTGGACTTCATGTAATGATTCATCTAAGTGTTGCCTCGTGTCATTATGTCATACACTAAATTAAATTAATTCTTAATACTTCCGGGTCAAACTCACTGCTTAGTAAATCTAACACCATTGTCCTAGGATGTGGAAAAAGCTTAAGCTGTTTTTCACGGAAAGGAGGAGGTCAGGCCCCTAGCATTCATTTAGAATGAAATTCACAAGACCAGTCCAGCCAGTGTTTTGCAAAGGACAAATTATAAGGTGAAAACATATGCCAACGGACTGTCACCAATATCTATAGGTGTTGTACTTCCCTGGGGGCAAATATATGAAAATGAGAAGATTCTGTTTTTTCTTTTTCTTTTTCAGAACATACTGATTATAACTATCAGATGAGAGATTAATGCTGTTTATTTTGTGAAGATTTATTGTAGTGGGATGTAGAAAAGAGACATCTGTGGGCTGATCACCACATGTAAGATTGCTGTTTTGTTCAGGGACGTAGAGCTGTGGCTGGCCAAGCACCCCGATAATTGTGCCACTTGTGTCTATGTATGAGGGAGAGTAATATGGGGGAGAGACAGAATAGAGGGGGAGAGAGGAAAGAGAGGAGGAAAAAAGAGAGAGAGAAAAGAGGTGGGGAGAGAGAAACTGGGGTATGAAAGAGAGGGAGACAGGAGGAAAAGAGGGAGAGAGAGAGCCTGACAAGGGAAGTGGCAGGGGGAAGGAGAAAGGTTGGGGGAGACATAATAAGAGAGGAAGACAGAGAGAGATGGAGAGAAGAGGGGGAGAAGAGACAGAGGAAAACTAAAGACCTGGTTACACCAGGCACAACAGCTACAGGTAACCATGGAGATAATGTTTTATATGCATTTTGCTTGCTCACGACCTGGCAAATGATGGGTCCATAATACATGTATATTGTATTTACTGTACAACATAGTTTGTAGGCTAATTTAGGTCAAAATGTAAATATGCAATACTTTTCTATTTGTTTATGTATATATACAATACATTTATTAAACATGAGATGCAGCATTTAGTCAAATGGGGATAACATGTTATAAGTGAATTTCTTGCTTACTCCTGAAAAAGTTCCTATTGTACTTTATGTTATACTAGTATATTGGACTCGGCACATGCTAGATCACATCAGCCTGCCCGCTGCTATGTCCCAACCATCCCCATCCAACTCCTTCCCTGCCCAGTCCCACCCCACTATACTTACCCGTTCCCAGCAAAACGGTCTTCCTCTGTCTGTCGCGTCACTGGGGTGTGAGCTGTTGGGGCTCTGCCCGTACTTGACACAGGTGGGGGAGCTTAGGGAATTATATAATAGATGTCATAGCAGGGTTGGCTGGTTTAAACCACCTTTGTTTAAACCATATTTGAGTGAGCTGAACCAATACAGTAAATTCACACACAAGAGAAATAGGGAGGCTGGGAGGGTGAACCAGATCAGAGAGGTACTAAATGTGCCTAGCATCAGCTAAGACTCCACAAACTCCTCGCCTAACAATCCTATAGTACAGGCGAAAACCACAACTAACATTCTCAATTTTAAAGGGTAAACAACTCCAAGACATCAAAGAGGCAATAAACAGAGAAACATTTCAATTTAAAACCTTCAGAGAGGAGTGGAAGGAAGAAAGACATAGGGCTAATGTTAGGTACACACTACAGCGATGTGTATACACGATATGCGCACTCCCACAGTCGCATGCGATGTCGTCAGGCTTGATGTGCTGCACATGAATGATATTTAATGAAGGAAGGATCGAGCGATCGTTCCATCATTTATTACATCGTTCTGACGTGTAACCAGGATCAGATACGTCGCCCAGCTAACATGTGATAGCTCGCAATCTTCAGCCATTGCGAGGATATATGCGAGCCCCCACCCCCCGTAATTTTACAGTAGCAATTATTTTAAAGGCTAAACCAAGCTATTTTAAAGGCTAAACCAGCTTGGTTTAGCCTTTAAGATGATTTCCACTTTAAAACTCCCTGCAGTGGCTGAAGATCACAAGCCATTACATTTAGCCCTTAGTCTGGCTCTCTTTTTGATGAGATAAAAAATCCTAATAACTTTGGATTGTTAATGTTAGAGGGCCTGACTCATCACGGATCGCAACTGTAACAGCGTACGCAGATTGGTCGATGGTGCGTACTGCGCATGCGTATGCATCGCAGTGTTCCCGTGCGTGAGTTAGCATTGCAAATGTTTTGCGATCACTCACTCAGAAAGAAAGCCATTGCAGAGTGAGTGACGTCAGGTCAGCGTTTGGGGGTGGTGACGGGGGAGTGGTCGGAGAAACGTAGACGTGCCTGTCCGTTTGAACGCCGTTGCATGGGCGTGCATAAATTAGCCACTGCGACGGCATACGTTCTTGAGTACTCACTTTGTGCGACGAAGTTAGCAATTTCTGAGTAAGGTCAGACCTGCTGTAATTGTGCGTGAGGGGCCGATGTTACTCGAGGTTACGATGTATACGCAGGGCTGCAAAGTATTACAGATGTGAGATAGCGGTAGTGGGCGTCTCTATGCTGGCTGTGCGGCGGCTTTGCTATCGCAGTCATTAGCATATTTTCGCAGCAGACCTCCGTGCGTAATCGCAGCTGCGATCGCAATAGCGATCCGTAGTGAATCAGGCACAGAAAGCATTAAAACATGGCTGATCAAGGTTTCTAATACATAGCAATGTTTCACAGTATTAATATAATAAGAGGATTCAATTTGTCTGAATTAAAATATTAATGCAAAAAAACTTTAATTAAAAAAAAACTTTTTTTTTTTTTAAAAACTGTTTTTTTTCCAACTCTGGGGGTCATTCAGACCCGCTCCCGAGCGCAGGACGGAGGGAGCTCCATCGTGCGCATGCGTGAGACCCGGACAGCGACAGCCAAGCTGTCGCTCCGGGTCTCGCACCAAAGGGGGCGTGCTGTCGATGGTGACTGACAGCACGCCCCCTTTGGTGGGCGTGCTGGGGGCGTGGCTGCCAGACGGAGGTGTTCCCATGGGAACGCCTACCGTCTGGGTCCGGCACCACTGACATCACTAGTGATGTCAGTGGGAGTGATTTTGGCTCTGCTAGAGCCAAAATCACTCCAGGGCTTGCGGTCACCGAGACCCTACCGCAGGGTCTCGTCGCAAGCCCGATGGTCGCGATGGTCTTGACCATCGCGACCAACTTTTTGGCCGCTCGCATGTGCTGTGGGTGGTCACCCACAGCTATGCGAGCGGCCAGGAGGCCGCTCCATTTTTAGGTAGGAGGGCAGTGATTCAGAGCAAGCGTTCTGGTCAGAGCATCCGGCTCTGAATCAGGCTCTCTGTGTCATAGGGGAATTCCTCTTTGGAATCCTGGGTTTCTTAGTTGTACCACGGAAGGGCGTGTGTTTTTCCAAAATATATTTACATTAAAACTTTTTTGTCATCTCAGAAAACAAAGTACACCTATTAAGAAATTCCACAAGTCAAACCAAAGCAATTATCTAAGAGAAGCTGTGTGTGGTTCTGGCAGGTTTCAGAAACGTTTTCCTGCCCTAGCTAGTGCTGTATACTAGTTTGCTGGTGAATGTTACTTGAGGCAGTCATTAGACAATATTCTCTTTAGATATTTTACCTTGTTTCTTAGAACAAAATATTTTAACCCAAGATAGATTTTATAGCATCAATATCAACAGGCAGGTCGTATTTACAAAAACTCATATCTCCAGGTGTTCCCAAATAAATGACACTTGTACGCACTTGTATATTAAATGACAGTAAAAATAGAATAAAAGAAGCAGAGAAAACTGTAAAGACTGATAGAAGGCAGCAGTAACAGGCATACACCCCCCCCCCCCCCCCCCCATAGCAGGATAAGAAAAAGGGCATGCACACCTATAAAAATGGGTATAGGTGTACAAATATGGGTCCGGTGAGCTGGATAAAGTAAACTGTAAAGAAACGACTCCATTTAGTGTTTCTTTCACCAATGACAATGTTCTATGTGAATATATTGTAGACACATTTCTTGTTGCATACCAGATTCTCAGGAGTATATTGAATTATTTACTAAAGTGAGAGTTTTTAGAAGTACCGATGTTGCTCATAGCAACCAATCAGATAGAAACATAGAATTTGATGGCAGATAAGAACCACTTGGCCCATCTAGTCTGCCCCATTTTTAAACATATTGTTACCTCAACCCTTAATGATCCTTACTTCTTCTGAAGGATATCCTTATGTCTATCCCATGCATGTTTAAATTGCTCTACTGTCTTAGGCCCTCATTCAGAGCCGCTCGCTATTTGCGGTCGTTCGTTCTAAAACAAGGGGTGGCTATTCAAATGAACCGTTCGCTAATTGCGGTCTGTTCACGCCTCTAAGTCTGAGCGAGCGAGCAAAACTTGTGGTTGTAATTTTGAAAAATACGCCCCCTTGCCGCTCGCACCATACGTCATGTCCGCTATTTATTAGGTTAATCGAGTACATCGAACAGCGTATGAACTGCTCGCTATTCTTGTGGCTGGTTTTTTTAACCGCTATTTTGCGAGCAGTTCTGAGTAAAAAAAAAACAAGTGACGTGGTCAATGACGCTGCTGTATTAATTATGCACTCCCTTAAAATGCCCGTTTTGACTTTTAAGCACGTCTGCGTTCGAATTCCACAACCCCGTTTTCAAGCACCTTCCCCTGTTACCACCCACATACGCCTCCTTCTGTCACTCAAAATAGCAGGCATTCGCTATATAGCGAACAAACAATTTTCGGCCGCACTGACTGGTTCGCGCATGCGTATTAAAATCCGTATGCATGCGCAGATGTGCGAACATCAGTCAGAACGAACGAGCGGCCGCTTACGAGCGGCTCTGAATCAGGGCCTTAGCCTCTACCACTTCTGATGGGAGGCTATTCCACTTGTCCACTACACTTTCTGTGAAGTAATTTTTCCTTAAATTTCCCCTGAACCTACCTCCCTCCAGTTTCAGAGCATGTCCTCTTGTTCTAATACTTCTCTTTCTTTGAAGAATGTCTCCTTCCTTTACCTTGTTAAAACCCTTTATATATTTGAACGTTTCTATCATGTCCCCCCTTACCCTTCTCTGCTCCAAACTATACATATCTTTTAGTCTTTCCTGGTACATTTTGTGGTGTAGACCTTGCACCATTTTAGTTGCCCTTCTTTGTACAGTCTCTAATGTATTAAATATCCTTCTGGAGATATGTCCTCCAGAACTGAACACAGTATTCGAGATTAGGACGTACCAATGACCAATACGTGGTATTATCACTTCTTTCTTTCTGCTACTGATTCCTATGCAGCCAAGCATCTGACTTGTCTTCCTCATTGCTTTGTTACAATGTTTGCTTGCCTTTAAGTCACCTGAAATAGTGACTCATAGATCTCTTTCCTCTTCAGCAGATTCTAGCTATTATCTTCTAGAAGGTGCTAGTTAAATGTTAAGTATAATCTGATTGGTTGCTATGGGCAACATCTCCATTTCCAAAAACTCTCACTTTAGTAAGTAATATACCCCAGTATCTACTCTTCTTGTATAATGCTCAGTACCGCTTCTCTTGTGCTGTATAATGGATGCAATTCTCAGTACCTGTTTTTATTTTCTATGCACGGACACCTGCACGGTGCACCTTATTATTTTAGTCTGTGGGTTAGAGGTAATGTAACGTTACACAGTACTGTTCCCTTTTACACTGCATATAATCTCTGCTGTAATGTGCTTCAGAAACAGCATTTATATGCTACCAGGAGCTGCTACAGCTGGTCTAATGTCAGATCAGGATTTTACATTCCGTAAGTGTCATTTAATGATCATCCAGCCAAAATGTGCAGATTGTTTATTTCTGTGGCCTCTGGTGATTCCAGTTACATTCCACGTCCCTGACTACTCTGGGGCTGATGAGTTGAACCCGAGTCAGTTTTGCTGAAGCATATCGACATTCCAAATGTGACGACTTGCTATACATGTTGACATGCCAAATATGTCGACATTATGGATGCAGAACCAGGACGAAGAAAAAAGACATCTGTGGGTGGATCACCACATATAAGATATTTCTTCTGGG
The DNA here is from genome assembly GCA_031769625.1 of Taudactylus pleione. Lineage (NCBI taxonomy): Eukaryota > Metazoa > Chordata > Amphibia > Anura > Myobatrachidae > Taudactylus > Taudactylus pleione. The sequence goes on along the minus strand of JAUIMM010000570.1, from coordinate 2,076,398 downwards.
GTGTAGTATGTCAGAGTTGGTGCAAAACTGAAAATGGCTGTGTGTGCGGCCTTCAAGAAAACACCTAAAAAGGATCCCTCACCACCACTTTATCTCATTTTAATAATCTTGGTTTTGCTCTGTTTTCTGGGTAACCTATTTGTGAGTTTCTGGAGCCAGGGTCGTACCAAGAATGGTGTAACTAGTGCAGCCCCCCAGCGTGCAAGGCCATAGGCATAACATGACGAACGTAATTTGCCCTGTTCAGGCCTCCATAGAGAGACACCCTCACACCCCTCTACAGCTCCTTCACACCTGCACTGACTGTGTCGCACTGGAAACTGTAAATAAAACAGTAAATAAAAGAAAATGAACAGTATATGAGTCAAAAGTCCTATAAAGTAGAGATGAGCGGTTCGGTTTCGGCTCGGATCTTCCCGCCAAGTTTGTTGGATCTCAGAACAGGGCAAAGCATCATCATTCACATACAAAAATTACATTTTGTCCATGAAAGGTGACGTTTTGCCTCGTTCTGAGATCCACTGGCACACTCGCCATTACCACCCTCAATCCCCCATCGCTGATGGTGACAGAGTTGAGGTGAAAACCGTCAGAAAGAAGGGAGATGGAAGCTTCTTCAAATGAAGTGCCTGATTCAGACCCTCTCGCAACCGGCCGCTCGCTCGTACGCGGCCGATGTTATGCATTTGCGCATGCATATGCATCGCAGTCCGCGTGCGTGAACTAGGTAAGCGCTCGCTCGCCCAGCAAAGACAGCCCAGTGGAATGAGTGACAGCAGAGGCCGTGGGTGGGTGGTAACGGGCAGTGCAGTAGTAACGGGGGAGTGGAGTTGCGACCGCAGGCGTGCCTGAGTGTTTCAACGCCGTTTCAGAGGCGTGCATAATTAACAGGCAGCGTCAGAGTACACGTCACCTGGCTGGTTTTTACACTGAAATGCTCGCAGTACTTGCGGTAGGGTAAAGGCAACCACAAGCGCAGCAGTCAGATCCGATGGAACCCGATGTACCGATGGTTGTATATACTTCCTGGAGATGACGTGCACTAGTGGGCGGCTAAAGACAGGCTGGTGGGCGTCTATAAACACAAAGTGATCACTCGCCAAGACATAGTGTGTGTACTTATGCCTTGCTGTGCGATCGCCTGCCTTGACGTCACTTAGCTGAATTTGCATACTCTAAGAGCGAACGGCCGCATCTAGCGAACGGGTCTGAATCAGGTCCTAAGTTTGGTCAGTAAAAAGTAAAGAAAAATAAAAGTGGCTAAAAAAGAATAAACAAAATAATAAAGCAAAGAGAAAACAATGGGAAAAGAAATATAAAACACACATGTACATTTTACATCAGGAACCCCCAATATAATGCACACACATGGGATCCATATACATGCTAGAAAGCACTGAATACAATAACAAGCATATTCTGTTTACTAAATTAATTTTGTGTTGCTAAGGGAGAAACTATTAAATACTTTATTTCTTCTAGTGTCCTCATCCTATGCCGATAAATTAAAACAATATTTCTTGGTCTGTGTTTCAAAAATCCCCATCTCTCCCAAAAAAAGGAAAAAATGTAAAACTTTGGTAGCGAGAAACGAAAAAAGTTATTCCTAATTAAATTGCATCAGTGCGAAATTGCAAAATGTACGATTTTGTTGCAGGCCACTCTCAACAAAAGGGTTAATCATATATGTACTGTACTGTATGCACGAGGATCAGAATCCTTCCCGGGACATCTTGCAGGGATCATACCGTGCCTCACTGCCTAAGAATTCCAGACTGCAATTCTCTAAAGATATTACTGTATGTAACCACAAAGTTCATGGAAACAGTACAATAAGTTGATCTTATGTTGATGTTGCAGCATCAGGCTTAAGAAAAACTTTCTTTGAAACCTACTGAACAGTTTTGTGGAGAGATGGATTTATAGCGTACATGCCAATGCCAGTGCATATACCAATTTTATGTGTGCGATACTTTTTCTATTTTTTTGCTTGGAGCACCTGGAAAATGCGGTCTCTCTACAAAAAGGGCAACATGGAAGCTTAGAATAAGTCCCATTTAAAGTATGGAACGCATAGCAGTGCAAAGAGACCTCATTATGCCCCATGTGCCTTAGTCTGTAAGCTCACACGAGCAGGGCCCTCCTGCCTCTTGGTCTCTCCCTGCACTATCCATGTCGCCAGTGCACCCCCCACTCAGGGCCATTGTAAATAGTCCTTTTCTCTTTTCCCCTTGAGTCCTATTTCACTTATACGTTGTTGTTTATTGCACCTCCTATATTGAAGTGGTTGTTTTTTCAATTTCCGGGTAAAGCTGCATACACACACAACGATTTTTTGAATGATTATCCTTAAACGATATTGTTTAACGATAATCGTTTGAAAAAATCGTTCACTTTCTGAGTCAAATGATGAACGATTATCGTTCATGCACGTTCACGTTTGCAGTTTGTAGTTCAGTCAGACTTGTCAACTGAACGATTTTCATCAAGGGAATATGCAAAAATCGTTTGTAGTTCATAAAAATCGTTCATTACACTTTAAAAAATCTGACAGATATGGTGGGTACACACTGGACGATATTACTGAGCGACTGCACGATTACGACATCGTAATCGTGCAATCGCTCAGTAATCGTGCACAAATCGTGCACTGTTATGTCGGAAACGACCAGCGATGCGCACTCCCGCTGGTCGTTTCCGACATTGTCCATCGCCTGAACATGCAGCACAATCTGACGACCTCGTCAGGTTGCTGCATGTCAGGGAATGGGGGAGAGAGCCCGGCGCTGAACGATATCGTTAATGATATCGTTCAGCGGCTGTGCTCAATGTCATGAACGACATTGAGCACAGCCTGCCGGGGACACACTACACGATATCGCTCAGGGAGCATATCGTGTAGTGTGTACCCACCAATAATCTGACAGAAAATCGTTCATAAAATCGTTGGTAACAAAATCGTTGTGTGTGTATGCAGCTTAAAGAGTTTCAATGTAATTGTTTCTCTGCATGGCACTAGGGACACTTGGTGATGCCATATAACTAAAGGATAATAATTATGCAGATGGAGATTACTGAAAAGAGATGGGTAGAAATGTACAAAGTCCTGGAAAGTGATAAATTGGAAAGTGATGATAAACCACCAGCCACTCAGCTCCGCCGGACAGAATACCGACATCGGCATCCCGACAGTCAGAATCCCGACACCCGTAGATAAGTACTCCTAATGCAAACCTGAACCCCTGCCCCCGGTGCCAGAACCTAACTTCTCCCCCTAGTGCCTAAACCTAACCTCCCTCTCCACACCCTAAACCTAACCCTCCCCCTAGTGCCTAACCCTAAACCTAACCCTCCCCTAACCCCTGATACTTACCTTCAGGATGCCGCCGATTGGGATTGTGGTGCCGGTATTTAGACTATCGGCATCCCGCACGCCAGGATGCTGACTACATCCCCAGCTCCTAACGGTCATGTTACAGGCTGTGTTTGAAAAACGGCACTTGGGAGCTGATTGGTTAGGAGCTTATCACTATCCAATTTATCACTTTCCAGAGCTTCATACATCTGCCCCATAGAGAGGTACGGAGCAAGTATTGTGCAGGGTTGGAAGGTGTACGGGTCTATTTTCACTCCACAACAGGGCTTAAATTGTCTCACATCTTTGAGTTGCAGGACTCATCCCATACTTTTAAATTAATAGGGCTCATTTTTGCTCCAGTATGTTGCACTTCATTGGAGAAGTGCATGTTCTAAGTGCATTTCGCGTAATATGTAAAAAAAAAGAAAAACTTCAAACATACAAAACTGACTATTGTACTATAAACATTTCTAGTGTCTCCTTACTCTATAGCTGGGATGGGGAACCTCCTGCCCGGGGGCCTTATAAGGCTATCATTTGGTCTGGCCCTCTGAGCTTTTTTCTGCTAGCCTCACCTGGATAGCAGGGTGTCTAGAATGGCAGCCAGAATCTATGCAGCAGTGCCACCTGGAGCATCCTTAGGACGCTTCAGACGGTCACACCGCTGACCTTACAGCTCCCCGGAGCATCCTCAGGATGCTCCGGGCATTGCTGTAATCACCAGCGATTGTGGCCCTGCCCCATGTGACATCACGCGGAGGGTATATGGCCTAAACCAGTTTTATATATCAAAATGGCCCTCAGCAGAAAAAAGGTTCCCCACCCCTGCTCTATAGATTAGTCTAACCAATGAGTCTAAAACCGACAAGACTAATAAAAAATCACCCCTCAAAAGGGGATGTAGTCAGCATCCTGGGTTCAGAATCCCGACCGATGACATCCCGACGGTAAGTCATACTTGCCTACCCTCCCGATTCGGCCGGGAGCCTCCCGATAATCGGGTGTGCTGCTCCCGGCCCCCTGGAAAGGCAGGCAAGCCTCCCGGCCCCCCGCTGTGACAATAAAACCCCCGCAGCAGGGGGAAGTGGTGACGCAATTCGCAATGAATTGTGTCATCATGGCCCCGCCCCCTGCTTCACAACGCCCCCACTGCGGTGTACTATCCTCGGCCACACCCCTTCTGATGCACCACGCCCCCCCACTTGTCCGAACTGGCTGCCCTCTCCTGGAAGGGGCAGCCAGAATGTCGGCAAACCAGCAGTAAGTATTAGGGCTAGGCACTAGGGGCAGGGTTAGGCTGCCGGGGGAGAGGGTCAAGGTTAGGCTGCAGGAGGGGCGGATTAGGGTTAGGCTGTGGGAAAGGTGGGTTATGGGTAGGTGTTAGGGTTAGGATACATCCCAACCCCTCAAAAGTGATGGATCTAAAGTGGCAGGAGGTCGGACTTTGTGGTGACACTTATACGATTGCACACCAGAGCGGAAAACAGGTGCACAGCTTATCAAATATTGTTTGTGGAATATCCCCAAAAACATGTTTTTTTGGGGGTACCCACAAATAATTATTATCCCACAAATTTATCTACAGGGGACAGCAGCAGATATATCGGGGGCTGCTCTCTGGATGAATTTGCCATGCTTCGGAACGGCTTGACTTTGGTAGATGACGCCATTGTAGCCTATAGGCTACATTACGCAAAAGGCTCTGGGAGAGGAGCACTCAGCAGACCGCACATGCGCAGTAGTGCGGCAGCCACCAGCAGTTTAAAGTAAAGTGATCGCTAATGCGATCACTTTACTTTTGCACATCACAGGGACGTCCCAGCATGTGTTCAATAATACATGTCGGAAGTAAATGATTGGGGGACCTATTCATCATAACTAAAAAAAAATCGATAGAGGTAATTAGGTTTAGAACTCGCATGGAGATCTACCTAATTACAGGAGGAATTCATCATTCCTCCTCCCCATAAGTATCTATTCCGAAAAGCTGTCATTTTTGCGATGACAAAATAGATACTTTTCCCTGTCTCGTCCTAACTTACTGCAGCTATAATCAGTGCTGTGCATGGGCCGGTACGTTCACAAAAGCGGCGCATGCGCAGCACTGACTATAGCTGCGGTAAATCTGTGTCCATCTGGCTCCCCCAACCCCCCACTCCCCTCTCCCACCTACCTGGCCGCCTGGTATACGGGCAGCAGCCGCGGACCCTGGACCTCCCGTCTGAAGATTTTTAAAATTTATTGTGTTTTTTTTTTTTAAAGTTTACTGTGTTCTGCCGGGAGAACATAGTCTGTGTCAGAGTAGCAGCCGGAGCCGGAGGAGGGACCAGGGAGTGACGGAAGGAGCCGGAGGAGGACCTGCCCTGCTGAAAGCAGGTAAGTGTAACCCGCTATTCGCCACCTGAGAGTGGTGTATAGTAACACCATCAAATTCAGAAAATACATAATTTTCGGAATTTGATGAATAGCCTAATTTACACATCCCCATACTAATGTACTAATGTACTAATGTATGGGAAGTATGGAAATGAACGCAGACGGACTTAACCAGGAGATATTAGTGATTTCTCCTGCGTTAGGTGTGTTAATGAATACTAAAATAACGGTAGTTAAGGAAAATGTCCTTAAAACCGTTATTTTAGTGTCGATGAATAGGCCCCTTATTATTTAGTCAAAATACCTGATACTTAGTAAATGGGCCTCTGCACTATACAGAGCCTCTAGCACAGGCTAAATACCAACCAGGCAGAATATTCAAGGTCTAAGAGTGTGTGGTTCGCAAGAAAAAAAAAAGTTTTATATGCATTTTTGAAAGGGTTATTATTAATATAAACCAATGCAGTGCCCCCTGTAGTAGTGCCCCTTATGCAATGCCCCCTGTATTAGATCCCCTTATGCAATGCCACTGTAGTTGTGCCCATTATGCAATGCCCCCTGTATAAGAGTCCCTTATGCAATGCCCCCTTTATAAGAGCCCCTTATGCAATGCCCCCTGTATTAGAGCCCCTTAAGCAGTACCCCCAGTAGTGCCCATTATGCAGTACCCCCAGTAAAGCCCCTAGTAGTGCCCCTTATTTTGTTCCCCCAGTAATGCCCCCAGTAATGCACTTTATGCTGTGCCCCCTCCCAGTATAGAACAGGCCCCACTCCCCTGTGCAGTACTTGCCAGTCTCTTCACGCTGGCCACTGAGCACTGCTCCAGCGTAGACGCTGTCGCTGCCTGGATCTAACTAGATCTATCTACAGATCCTCTCATCGCGGGTGACGTCATGACGTCACCTGCGAACTGCATCACTGGGATTGCTGGCCTCGAAGCGATCAGAGATTACTTTAGTCTCTCATCACTTCAGAGACCAGCGTTCCAAGTTTTAAATAGAGTAAACACAAATATTATGTGGCCCAGTCACCCCGCGGCATGGGTGACTGGGCCGCATAATATATGTGTTTGGGCCCACACTGTTGGGCCGCATAAAATGTTTATTTGGGCCACATGCGACCCGCGGGCCGTGAGTTTGACATGCCTGATCTAGCACAAGTGCAAAACAAGAAAATATTACAGTGCGCATCAAATTCTGTTTCTAAACAAGTTCCGCATTGTATTTGTTGTAAGATATTAATACATTCTTTCAGCAAGGGTAAGCTGGGAACTGAGTTATGTAAACCTGTGTATCAGGTTCTATGAGTCACACTCACAAGTGATGATTGACTGATAAAATAATATATGCAATGATATTTACTGTAAATACATGCAGCATTGTATTATTTATGCATGTAGCTGTGTACAAAAGGGCAATTCTTCCACACACACAAATAATATGGTGTATAAATATACACAGGCTTGTTAGCAATGTTACCAATCTATGGGGGAGATGTATCAAAGCTTGGAGAGATATAAAGTTGAAAGATATATAAAGTACCAACTAATCAGCTCCTAACTGTCTCTTTAAAGGCCGTGGTGGTCATTTATATCTCCCCACGGCTTGATACATCCCCCCCCCCACCCATGTGCGCAGAACTGAATCAGCTGACAAATGGTAGAAGGTTTTCTGGATATTTCAGCTATATGGTGCGCCACCTGTTATCCTTTTAAGTTGATTCCAAGGGGTAAATTTACTAAGAGGGAGTTCTATTAAGAAGTGATGTTGCCCATAGCAACCAATCAGATTCCAAGCATTCTCTTCTAGAAGGTGCTAGATAAATGTGAAGTAGAATCTGATTGGTTGCTATACCCCCTAGAGATAAGATGCAAATATGCCACTCCAACTCAAAGGAACAGATGTAACCTAAATGGCAGGGCTTTGAGTCAGTCCTTTACCCATACTTGCCTACACTCCCAAAATGTCTGGGACAGTGGCATCACTAGGGGAGTGTGGGCTGCACCAGGTGACACCATCGAAGGGGGTGACACCAAAATAGCAACTGCTCTGATATTTCGGTGTCATCCCCTTGGATGGTGTCATTGACATTGTGCTGGGAGAGGCTGGGGGCTGCCCAGCGCGGTCGCACCCCCAAAATGGCACAAACCTGGGGGGGGGTGCTTTGCGGGGACAAGGCCATGCCCCCTTTTGCGAACAAAGTCTGCAGACTACTGCACCGGGTGTCACAAGACATAATGACACCACTGGTCTGGGAGACAAGTAAGCCACCCTCCTGTATCCCACTTCACTTTCTTCCTAAACGGATGGGTCCTGATGGCATGATTTGACACAAAATGCATCATCATAGCTCCACACCCTGCTGCACTCTGACAATAATTGCAAACTAGGGGCCTGATTCAGCAAGGATCGCAATTGCAAAGCTGCACGCAGGCTATAGATATATGATGTATGCACGTAGGCTATAGATGTATGATGTATGCACGCAGGCTATAGCTATAGGATGTATGCACGCAGGCTATAGATATGATGTATGCACGTAGACTATAGATATATGATGTATGCACGCAGGCTATAGATATGATGTATGCACGTAGACTATAGATATATGATGTATGCACGCAGGCTATAGATATATGATGTATGCACGTAGGCTTTAGATATATGATGTATGCACGCAGGCTATAGATGTATGATGTATGCACGCAGGCTATAGATATATGATGTATGCACGCAGGCTATAGATGTATGATGTATGCACGCAGGCTATAGATATATGATGTATGCACGCAGGCTATAGATATATGATGCATGCACGTAGGCTTTAGATATATGATGTATGCACGCAGGCTATAGATGTATGATGTATGCACGCAGGCTATAGATATATGATTATGCACGCAGGCAGTTTTGCAATTGTTATCCTTCCAGATATGCTAATGCACAGGAAGCATCACGCCTCCTGCGCATTACTTAACGCAGCATCGGATAATCTGCTTAATATCGGGCGGCTAAGGTGACCCATGGGGTCACGCAGCCGGCCGTCGCAGTTGAGAGAAAAAGGCCAGGAAAATTCTGTCAGCCGACGGAGATCCTGGCCTCTTCTCTCCCCCCCAACAGCGGCGACACGCCTCCATTTTAGGAAACGGAGGCCATCGCCACCCCCTCCCCGCCCACAAACGGCAGCAGACTGTGAATCACTGACAGTCTGCGAGCGGGATCGCATGCCCGATCAGCACATGCGCAGAGTGGGAATCTGCGATGAGCAGCGCACTAACGTACATTGCTGAATCAGGCCCTAGGTTTTTTAAACCCTACACATTTGTACCTTTACCTCCATTCTGGGATTTCCCAGAGGGGTCTAAAACGGACCCACTGGATATTTAAAGCGAGACATGGGCTACTGCTGGGATGCGTTCGCTCGTAGCCGGACGATTTTCACATTGTGCACATCCGTACACATCGCAGTGTGCGTGCGCGAACCAGTGTGAGAGATTGGGAAGCGTTCGCTCGCTGCGCATAGACAGCCCAGCAGAGTAAGTGACAGGAGAAGCCGTTTGTGGGTGGTGACAGTGGCTGGCCATTAAAAACGGGGGAGTGGACGCAGACGTGCCTGAGCGTCTCAACGCCGTTTCAGAGGCGTGCATAATTTAGAGCCAGCGTCATAGTACACGTCATCTGGCTGGTTTTTACACTGAAGTGCTCGCAGTGCTTGCGGTAGGGTATGGTTAGCCTCAAGCGCTGCGATCGCATCCGGAGTATCGTGGGCATTGTCAGTGAAGGCTTCTGCGTTCTCATACACAGAGCCGCAGCCACAGAAGCCATGTTTAGACGGAGGCACCGTGTCTACCATAGGGCTGGTGCCAGTGTCGGTGCACGGCGGTAATATCATTTGCATATCACCGTCATCGCTCTGCAAAGAGATGCTGCCGCAGCCAGGGTTGGACTGGCCCAGAGGGTTATAGGGGAAATCCCCGATTGGGCCCCACTGACTGAGGACCCCACCACGTGCTCTAATGTCAGTTTCAGACTGAGCACTTGAACTATACATTGTTATTCTATTAGAGCAGGGATGGGGAACCTCAGGCCCGGGGGCTGTATAAGGCCCTCTGAGTCATTTGGTCTGGCCCTCGGAGCTTTTCTCTGCTAGCCTCATCTGGCTAGCAGGGTGCCTAGAATGGTACCCTGCAGCCAGAATCTATGCAGGAGTGCTGCCAGGAGCATCCTTAGGACGCTTCAGATGGTCACACCGCTGCCCTTACAGCTCCCCGGAGCATACTCAGGATGCTCCGTGCATTGCTGTAATCACCAGCGATTGTGGCCCTGCCCCATGTGACATCACATGGAGGGGGCGTGGCCTGCACCGGGCCCGTGTATAATGTTATTTATATCAAAATGGCCCTCGGAGGAGAAAAGGTTCCCCACCCCTGTATTAGAGGGTCAGTTAAATGGTCCCTAATGTCTGTCCAAGCTTCTATGGGGGCTGGCCTCATCCCCTGTGGTAACTGACCATGCACCAAACCATGGGCCCCTACCACTGGATTCCCCTGGTGGGCTCTTCATGTTCCAGTCCGACACTGGCTGCGTGCGCCTGTGATCAGGCCCAAAGTCTATACCTAACATTTACATTTAAAGCTTTTGGTTATAACCCAGTCAATTGCTAACACCTCGTTAAGGTGATTCCTCAGCATTGTCATAGCAACAGGGAAATACTGCTCATAAAACTCCAATTTATTTGATTGTTTATGTCTTTATGATCATGTTACTGAAATGGTAAACTATATATTGGTAAGTGAGATGACATTCAGACATGCAATGTCTATAAATATGTATTTGTACATAACTACAGTATATGTAAGCACAGACCCTAAACCCCAATGACCCCAGCTCCACGTGCACCTCTTCTGTAGTATCAACTTTTCTGTTAGAGCTAGATATACCCACAGAGCTAGCAGCGCATCACTGCAGGTAAGTAATATACAGTATTACTGCACTTCTTACTGTGTTACTGGTAGAGATGTCCACTGACCCCCGTGTTTTGGTTTTGGTTTTGGATCTCCCCTGGTTTTGGATCTGGATTGGTTTTGCCAAAACCTCACCTCCTTGTTTTGTTTTTTGGTTTTGGATCTGGATTTTTTCTTAAAAAATCATAAAAACAGCTAAAATCACATACAATGGGCAATTTTTTGGTCCTACAGTATTATTAACCTCAATAACATTTATTTCCACTCGTTTCCAGTCAATTTTGACCACCTCACAGCTCACAATATTGATTTTTTTCATCTAGTTAAGGGCCAAAAATTTGCATCCAGCTAGCTGGCTCCAAACTGATTGATAAATAGAGTTGAGGATTGTGCAAAGATGATGGTTGGGTACTCCTTGACGATTGAAGAATTGATAGTTGATAGTTGGTGCAGCCCCTGAAGTAAGAAGAGCTAATATTTGATCATTGGTGCAACTGCTGGCTGAAGAATGTATAATTGGTGCAGCCATTGGCTGAAGAATTGATAATTGGTACAGCCACTGGCTGAATTGATAATTGGTGCAGGCACTGGCTGAAGAATTGATAATTGGTTCAGCCCCTGGCTGAAGAATTGATAATTGGTGCAGCCACTGGCTGAATTGATAATTGGTGCAGCCCCTGGCTGAAGAATTGATAATTGGTGCAGGCACTGGCTGAAGAATTGATAATTGGTGCAGCCCCTGGCTGAAGAATTGATAATTGGTGCAGCCACTGGCTGAATTGATAATTGGTGCAGCCCCTGGCTGAAGAATTGATAATTGATAGTTAATTGTTGATGCAGCCTCTGGGCTGAGTAGTAGTGGAATACAGAGCTATGATTAGTCCTGCAACAGCCTTGAGGCCTGTAACCCTTGGAAAGTTCTGGCCATTACAGCCCTGAGTGATGACAGGTGGCCTTTGGCCCGTGAAGCAGGATGCGGCCTTTGGGTCGTGTAGCAGCCTTAAGGGCTGAGAACCCTTGGCTGAATGTCACTGTTGTGCGACTTTTGCCGTCGGGTTGACACAACAAACAGCAATTGGTTCAGAATTTTCTATAAAAAAAATGAAAGGGGCATGCAGGAGATGCTGTCTGTGGCCATTACAATTTCTGGACATTCATAAACCATAACATTAAAAGGTCAGACAGCAATGCCCCAACCAGCACATAATGGAAAGCAAAAAGGTGCAAGATGGAATTGTCCTTGGGCCCTCCAGCCCACCCTTATGTTAAATATATGAAAAAGGACATTCACAGTTTAAGAAACCAAACACTTCAGCGACAGAGACTGCCACTTGTGGCTGAAATGATTGGTTTGTTTGGCCCCCCCCCCCCCAAAAAAAAGCTGCCAATGCGCAGTGGACATTGGTGGGAATGATCCCATACACAAACTGGCTTTACAATACATTAGATTAGATGTCGTCATCCTCATCGTCATCCCCATCAGTGTGTGCATCCTCCTCTTCTTCACACAATATGAATTTGTCCCCGCTGGAATCCACCACTACAGAGTCAGACGCTAATGTCTTGTTTGGACTTAAATGCTGGTAAAGGTCTTCCTCGTGGAATTTGTAATTCATTTGATGAACATCATCTTTTCCACATTTTGGGGAAGTAGCCTCCTACGACGATCACTGACAAGGTTCCCGGCTGCACTGAAAACTCTTTCAGAGTACATACTGGAGGGTGGGCAAACTTAACTACAGCAAAAAAATGAAACAAAAACAAAATTCTGGTGCTTCTAACTAGTAGCAATAAATCATATACAAATAAAACACAGAGCTGCAGCAGATAACAAACTCTGTGTATGTTTGTAGTGAAAGAATCGAAAAAAAGGGGCAATATCTGCGCTGACTCTATATTAAATCAAATAAACCATTTAACAAATGAGTGATGCGATTGTAACAGTACAAGTATAACAATATATAAATGTAATAAACTCTAAGGATGCCACATAAAATATACAGACAAACATAAATACATACAACACTCTAAAGGTGCATACACACACAACGATTTTTTGAACGATTATCGATAACTATATATCGGTTATAGTTCAATCGTTGAAAAAATCGTTCACTTTCTGAGTTACAACGATGAACGATTATCGTTCATGCGCGTTCACGTTTGTAGTTTGTAGTTCAGTCAGACTGACCAACTGAACGATTTTCAGTAAGGGAATATGCAAAATTCGTTTGTAGTTCAAAAAAAATCGTTCATTGCATTTTTCCCTTGAAAAAACTAACGAAAATCGTTTACTAAAATCGTTCATTTACTAAATCGTTGTGTGTGTATGCAGCTTACGGTAAGTTCCAATATACTAATACTATAAAATATTGTAACACTGTTAAATAGTAGAATGCACAGATACAAATGTTGCCAGTGGCTGTGAACCATCAAAACAGGAAAAATCAAATGGATTAGATGGTGTTGAACAGCTGAGAGCTGTTAGATAATTCTGCAAACCATATAATTATTGTTTCCACAGTATGGAGAATGCCAACTGATTAGTTTAGCAGGTAGGGCAGTATGGTGACACTGATCTTTAATGTTTAAAGAAAAAGTCAAATAAAGTCATTTGCAGTAGCTCATGAGCTTCAGAATTTTGAAAATGGGTTTATACTATCAATCTCGTGTAGTGGTCACCCACATTGAATATAGGCCCTCATTCAGAGCCGTTCGCTATTTGTGGTCGCTCGTTTAAAAACAAGGGGTGGCTATTCAAATGATCCGTACGCACATTGTAGTCTGTTCACACCTCTAAGTCTGAACGAGCGAGCAAAACATACGCTCGTTTATTTGTTAAAAACGCCCCCTGGCCGCTCGCATCCTACGTCATGTCCGCTATTTATTAGATTAATCGAGTACATCGACCAGCGTATGAACTGCTCGCTATTCTTGTGGTTGGTGTTTGCTACCACAAATTTGCGAGCAGTTCTGGCTAAAAAATAACCCAGTGACGTGGTCACTGACGCTGCTGTTTTAAATATGCACACCCATAAAACGCCCGTTTTGACCTTTAAGCACGCCTGCGTTCGGATCTCCACTCCCCATTTTCAAGCACCTTCCCCTGTTACCACCCACATACGCCTCATTCTGTCACTCAAAATAGCAGGCACTCGCTATATTGCGTACCAACGATTTTCGGCCGCACTGACTGGTTCGCGCATGCGTACTAAAAACCGTACGCATGCGCAGATGTGCAAACATCGCTCGGAACGAGCGTACTGCCGCTAACGAGCGGCTCTGAATGAGGGCCATAGGCCCTGATTCAGAGCCAGACGCTCTGACCAGATCGCTCGCTCTGAATCAGGGCCCTCCTCCATTAATATGGAGCGTCCTCCTGGACGCTCGTATAGCTGTGGGTCACCACCCACAGCATATACGAGCGTGCAACAAGATGGACGCGATGGTCTTGACCATCGCGACCATCGGACTTGCGAGTGAAACCCTGTGGTCGGATTTCTGAACCACAAGCCCTGGAGTGATTTTGGCTCTATCAGAGCCAAAATCACTCCCACTGACATCACTAGTGATATCAGTGGGGCCGGCTTCAGACGGTAGGCGTTCCCATGGGAACACCTCCGTCTGGCAGGCACGCCCCCGGCACGCCCACCAAAGGGGGCGTGCTGTCAATCAACATCGACAGCACGCCCCCTTTGGTGCAAGACCCGGAGCGATGGAAAGTTCTTTGCTCGCCGGGTCTCACGCATGCGCACGACGGAGCTCCCTCTGTCATGCGCATGCGCAGTGGGGACCATCGACCCACTTGCGAGCGTACTGTCGCTCGCGAGTGGGTCTGAATGACCCCCATATTCCCAGGAAGGGGTGAGAAATGAGTGCGCAATGATATAGCTGCTTAGAATACACCAAAAGGCGGCCGCTGATCGGGCTGTGGATATATCAGAGTCAAAGCGGATAAGAGTAATATGTTGCACTGCGTATTCACAGTGCTGCTGCCTTCATGTACTCACAAACTTGCAGAATCGGCTTGTGTGGGGGCCCCCATTGTGTGCTTCTAACCTCCGGTGTCCTGTTTGTAATGCCGGGAAATGTACACATCCAAGCTGAGTGCTGTTGGTATATTAAAAGTGCTGCAGGATCCTGGGTATAGACGTAACAAAGCGTCAATCCAATGGGACGCTTCCATTTCAATTCATTGTGTCACATTGGATACACTGTTGCCATCTGTATTGGAATGATGCTTCGTTACGTCTATACCCAGAGTTTATTAAACTTATATATTGTTATACTTGTACTTTTACAATCACATCACTCATTTGTTAAATGGTTTATTTGATTTAATATAGAGTCAGCGCAGATATTGCCCCTTTTTCAAGTACAGCAAAGCCAGTTTGTGTAAGGGACTCCAAATTGCCTTTTTTTTCCTGCCAGTAGTGAAACGGACTGTCTGACATGCCTATTTGGAAGCTGTTCCTAAAATAGTCATCCACCATTATCTGAATGGTGACCGTATCAGACAAAGTCACGGTAGACATGTCACTCATTGTAGGCAGTTCTTTCAGACCCAACCAGATGTCATTAGATTTTGCTGACTGACCTGCATCACTACCAGCAGTGGGTCTCTTAGAAAAATGTAGTTTTTTCCTGGCAGCTGTAGAAACTGAAGGAGGAGATGCTGCCGTGTCACGTTCCACTTGAGCTGACAATTTTTCCAGCTCTTTGCATCTTTTCAGACTTATGTCCGTTGGAAAGACTTAAACCTAGGATCAAGTATGGTTGCCAAAATATAGTGATCTGATTTGAAGAGATTGACGACCCTTAGATCCTGTTGAAGCAAATGAAGGGCTTGATCTACAAGTCCCACATACTTAGCGGAATCACTCCGTTTCAGCTCCTCCTTCAGTTTCTCCAGCTACTTTTGCAAAAAGTTTGATTAGGGGAATGACCTGACTCAAGCTGGCAGTGTCTGAACTAACTTCACGTGTGGCAAGTTCAAAGGGTTTGAGAACTTTGCACAACACAGAAATTGTTCTCCACTGCGCTTGACTAAGGTGCATTCCCACTCCTCTCCCTATGTCATAGGCTGTAGTGTAGCCTTGGATGGCCTTTTTCTGCTCCTCCATCTGCTGAAACATATAGAGGGTAGAATTCCACCTAGTTGCTATCTCTTGCTTCAGCTGATGGCAGGGCAAATTCAACAGTTCTTGTTGGTGCTGCAATCTTCGACACACAGTTGCTGACTGTCGAAAATGTCCAGAAAACTTTCGGGCCACTGAGAGCATCTCCTGCATGCCCGTCATTTTTTAAAAAATGTTGCACCACCAGATTAATTGTGTGAGCAAAACATGGGACATGTTGGAATTCGCCCTCATGTAATGCTCGTACAATATTGCTGGCATTGTCAGAAATCACAAATCCTGAGGAGAGTCCAAGTGGGGTAAGCCATTTTGCAATGATTTCCCTGAGTTTCTCTAAGAGGTTCTCAGCAGTATGCCTCTTACTGAAACTGGTGATTCACGGAGTAGTCTGCCTCTGAATGAGCAGGCATTTGTTAGAGGCTGCTGCTGTTTGCACTGTTGGAGGCAATACACCTACCCAGTGGGCTTTCACAGTCATGTAAGCTTTAGTTTTCCCTGTCCCACTTGTTGACATATCTGTGGTTAAGTGGACAGTGGGCACAACGGCAATTCGGAGGACATTAATATGTTTTTTTTAATGCCCTTGTACAGATTGGGAATTGCTATTCTAGAGAAGTGGAATCTAGAAGGGACACGGTAGCAGGGACAAAGGACCTCCGTTAACTGGGTAAAACCCACTGCATTAATGGCGGACACTGGACGCACATCTAATACCAGCATAGCTGTTATGGTGTCAGTAATCCGCTGCGCAGCTGGGTGTTTGCTGTCATACTTGTTCACCAATGCAAAGGACTGTGTGACAGTCAATTGTTTGGTTGAACTTCCTGAACTACTAAAAGTAGTCTTCTTCCTGGTCCCCTTCTGGGATGAAGATCCACTCATAGCAACAGCAGCAGCAGGCGTAACACTGAAGGATCCTTCTGAGGAACCATGGATAGTCAGTCCTTTTGATATTGGATGCAGGACTACTTCCGATCACGAATATGGATGTTGATGATGATGCAGGTGTTGCTGGTGGATATTGCAGGACCTTAGATCCAGATAGAAGGGAGCAGCTTAGTGACACTGGAGTGATTGTTTTTTGTTTTTTCATCCCCAAAGTTTCAATACCCTTTCCGATTTGATGAATGCGCTGCAAGTGACGTAACAGGGAGGAGGTTCCAAGATGGTTAAGGTCCTTACCTCTACTCACTGTTACTTGGCAATGGTTACAAATGGCTTGGCAAAAGTTGTCCGGATTTGGGTGGAAATGATTCCACACATGAGAAGTGGATTTTTGGTGGTTTGCCCAGGCATGGCAACAATGGAATTTTTCCCACCATGGGCAACATCCTCATGATCCTTGTTGTTATCGCCAACTAGATAAATATCCTCCTCATCCTCCTCGTACAATTCGACAGAAACATTCCCGATTTCTACGTCAGAAGCCACACAAATGGTGGAAGGAGGATCCTCTTCAAGTACAGTATTACTAGAAAGGTCAGGCTCACACATGGCAACAGCGGACACACTTGGACTCTCCTCGGGGATTTGTGATTTTTCAGAGCACACAGTTGGTTCCGGTGTCTTACTCGTCTTCACAATTTTTTTGTTGTTGTACCTCTCCTACAAGCAGAGGGGCTTAAATTAACATTAGAACCATCAGTCATAATAAATACAGGCCAATGCCTTATCCTTTCCTTGCCACTTTGTGTAGTGAATGGCATATTGCCAATTTTTTGCTTCTCTAAAGCTGACTTAGCTTTAAAATTTTTTTGCTTTAACAGGGTAAAAGTTAATTTTTTTTGGCCTGACTGAAGCCCTAGTACATCGGCCTTCATAGATGATGCCGACGGCCTTGCATCATCATCATGACTGCTGCCAGCAGCTACAAGACTGGTATGTGGATCCTTCTCTCCGGTCATGTGATTGTCCTCCATACTCACTACGCACACAACCACACAAATAAAAATTGTTTATTTTTTTTATTTGAACACTGGGGGTGAACCCCTGAGACAGCAGCCCCTTGACAGACAGCAGCACAGCACCCCTGCGCACCTACACCGATGACTGGTATGGCTAACATGCACCCAAAAAAATTGTTGGTGACCACCCACAGCTTATGCAAGCAGCCAAGTGATGGTAGCAATGGTCAAGACCATCGCGACCATCGGGTTTGCGACGAGACCCTTGTGGTAGGGTCTCGTGGCTGCAAGCCCCAGTGGACTTCCTGCTCTAATAGAGCAGGAAGTCCACCTACTGACATCATGAGTGATGTCAGTAGGGCCGCCCACAAACGGCAGGCGTTCCTGCAGGAACGCCTCCGTTTGCTCAGCCACCCCCCCTGCCCGCCTCCAAAACGGGGCAAGCTGTCAATCACCATCGACAGCTGCCCCGCTTTGGTGCGAGACCCGTAGCGACGGAGCGCCCGTTGTTGGCCGGGTCTTGCGCATGCGCAATCCGGCTCTGGGGGACCATCAACCTGCTTGCGAGCGGGTCTGAATCAGGCCCTGTGTCTCTTCATGTGGACTAGATTAGCCAGCACTCCATAATAATGTACCTGCCCCCCCAGTGCCCACTGTGGTATATAAATACCTCACATAAGTATACAAAAGCAGCGACATTCGCAGGTCTTGTAAAAAAGAATAACACCACAACTGTGTTTGTTCGTTCAACGTTTCAGTCAACACGACTTTTGATAAAAGTCGGATTGACTGGAACGTTGAACAAACAAACACAGTTGTGGTGGTATTCTTCTTTACAAGACCTGTGAGTGCCGCTGCTTTTGTGTATTGTAACACGGGTGTAGAAATAAGGACTCGGTAGGCAGATTTACGGTGAATACACAGTGTCTTTTTACTGGTAGCAGACATTGCACTTTATTACACTCAGGCTCAGGCCTGAAAACACAGGTACATACAGAAAAATAAGTAAATGGACACAAAAAGGTCCCAGCACTCCTCGTTCTTAGCAGTCAGTCCACTGCAGTAGCTTGCAGCCACAATCAGCCATGCTCTCCCAGCATAGCCCTTGGTCCCTGGCACTACAGTCACTTGGGCCTACTCGCTGGCTGCTATTCAGCATCAGTGCCCAGAGCAGTGGGTGTATGAGAGTGTTAAACCCTTTCTGTCTCTCAGTGATGAACTGCAGCTGGGCCTGTGTAATTGTGAAAACCTGTAGTTCCAAATATCCCTTGCTGCTGCAAACTGCACAGGCTTCACTCTAGCCTCCCATGGAGGGAGCTGATCCCACAGGAGTGTGGGCAATTCAGATGAGAGACCACCCCTCTCACCACAAATTCCCCCCTTTCGCTTATTCAAGCTTGGGGAAGCGCACTTTTCCTGTCGCTACAGCTGAGGCCATTCAGCCTTTTCAAACTTTCGTGACAACTTGTCCGCATTTTTATGCTGGACCCCAGGCCGATGCTGTACAACAAACTTGTATTGTTGGGGGGTCAAGAACCAATGCTTTGACTTCTTTGTTAAGGTGCATCCACCTCAAGGGTGCGTGATATGTGACTAGGATAAACTCTCTTCCCAGGAGATAATACTTCAGGGCTTCAACTGCCCACTTTATCGCCAAGCATTCCAAATCGACTATAACATACTTTGTTTCACGTGGCAACAATTTTTTACTTAAGTAGAGGATTGGCTTTTCTTCTCCCGTAATGGACTGTGACAAAACAGCTCCCAAGCCTGTCGTGGAGGCGTCGGTTTGCAGGACAAAGGGTTTTTGGAAATCAGGTGCCTGCAAAACCAGTTTGGAACACAAAGCTATCCTCATATCTTGCCAGGCTGCTTCAATTGTTTTGGTCCAGAGAATTTTTTCCGGTTGAGCCTTCTTAAGGGTCTCTGTCAGGGGTAATGCTCTGAACGCAAAATTTGAGATCAACCGGCAGTCATAGCCTACCAACCCAAGAAAAGTTCTCATCTGTTCCTTGGTGGACGGTCTTGGCCAGGATTGAATTGCCTCCACTTTCCGCAATTAGGGCTTCACTTGTCCACATACCCTAAATAATTGGAGCATAGCCATTGGTCCCTGGCACTGTAGTCACTTGGGCCTACTTGCTGGCCGCTATTCAGCATCAGTGTCCAGAGTGTGTATGAGAGTTTTAAACCCTTTCTGTTTAATCACTGCATCTCAGAGATGAACTGCAGCTGGGCCTGTGTAATTGTGAAAACCTGCAGTGCCAAATCTCCCCTGCTGCTGCAAACTGCACAGGCTTCACTCTAACCTTGGAGGCAGGTGATCCCACAGAGACCACCACTCTCACCATAGTATATATATATATATATATATATATATATATATATATATATACACACAGTATATATTCTTTCCTAATGCAGTACTGTTTAAATTATTTTCAGAATTAAAAAAACAAAACTGAATTAGGTTTATAAAAAAATAGCAATATATATATATTATACACAATGATTTCTATATTGTGTGTGTGTTTTGTTTTAAAGTACTTGATTTTAACCTTTTTTTATACAATTGGAACTGAAAGCCCATAGTAAGACATGTCCCAGCATAGCGGCTTTTTATCGCTCTGGGTCAGTATCATCAGTTTAGTTGGGTTCAGGAAACAATATAGCTGCGGGTTAGGCAACTTTTCACTTGAATAGATATAGTAAAACATTTTCTATATGTAATTTTCTTTTAGATAATGTATGTAGTAAACTTATTTCAAGCAGACCTTTCACACAAAACAGAGGATGTGGTAAAGTGATGGAAGAACAGCCGAAGTATACACAGGGAAGTCACCAATTTCACTTCTACATTTACTCAGTAACGCAGATTAAGTTGCCTGGACTGGTGCTCAGCAAACTCACAGTCTTACAGCCTCTCACTTTAATGTCATGTTCTACCAGGGCAACTGGAGAGGAGAC
The DNA here is from genome assembly GCA_031769625.1 of Taudactylus pleione. Taxonomy (NCBI): domain Eukaryota; kingdom Metazoa; phylum Chordata; class Amphibia; order Anura; family Myobatrachidae; genus Taudactylus; species Taudactylus pleione. The sequence continues at coordinate 2,055,692 of JAUIMM010000570.1, read as the reverse complement.
ACCAAATTCTAAGACTTATGAGCAACTAAAGCTGCATACACATGATACGATCTGTACCACCAACGACCTGAAAGATATCTTTCAGTGAAGTCATCCTGCCACATCTCTGAACAGGCAAAGTTGACGATATTGTGCAAGTTGGCCTGCATGTACGGACGATCATAGATATCGTTATCGTTCATGCGGGAACACGCATCGTTGGTCGTACACTGCATAAAAATGAACACTATGAACTATATATCTTTGAACAATATCGTTATCGTTCATATAGTTCATAGATATCATACCATGTGTGTACGCACCATAAAGCGGGTCAACTGTGTCATCCAACTAACCAACTGACCAACTTGTCTGTCCAACTAACCAACTTGTCTGTCAGGGTGGCCAGTGCTGGGCTTTGCTAGCCTGGTTGTGCTGGAACCATTAAGGGGTTATCCGCAGAGTGGGTGTCCCCCCACCATGGTTCCAACAAGCCCAAGGCCAGTTGGCACCAGGGCTGGCTTATCCAGGGGATTTGGGCTCTGAAAACTGTGTGTGGGCTTATCAACAGGATATAACCAGCCCTGATGCCAATAGCACCAGGGCACATCCCCGTACTATCAAACCTTTGGGCTCGGAGGTGCTTTAATAAATTGCTAATAATAGAAAACAACATATTGTCATTGTCAAGTACTTCTGCAGAACTGATTTCCTATTTAAAATGCCGGGCAGGCAGCAGGAGGGCACTGTAACATGGGACGTGACTGTGTCAGAGAGAGCCCTTCTGGTTATACTGTCTCTGTATATTTATTTCCATTTCTCTTGGCAAACTACAGTTCCCAGGGCAAGCCGGCACTAGTGAGTCTCCAAGTGACAGCGTGCCTAGGTAGCCGAGTTTCGCAACTGGGCCATGCAGGGACTTGTAGTTCACCAAATACAATCATTTAGATTTTTTAATTATTCGGTCAATGATTTGAATATGCTGGTAGAATCCCTGTGGGGTAAATAAACTGTGATTTAATTCTGCATGTATTAAGTTTATAGAGAGAAGAGTTTATGATATTAACGGTACCGCTGACAGAGGATAAAATAATATTTTTGAGTAAAAAGATTCTTGTGAAAAATTGAGTATCAGTTAATTGATTAGTTGATGCAGATCTGCAACAAATTTGAGATAATAAGAGGATATCAACCGAGTTTGTTGTTTTTTCTCATGCAAACTGGATTATATAACCCACTAAGAAATTTGATGAATTTTTCAGACATAAGTAGTATTGGGATTAGTGAGGAATACTTTTTAAAGAATATTATAGATTCTATTTAATTATACTTTAATTGTTGTCCTGTTTTTTTAAGTGTATTATAATAAAGGTTATATTTTAATAAATTAAATAAGTGTGCCCCAGAACAGACATACAGTCTACATCTTTGCTCCTTAGCAAATAATTGTTTGATATAGATTTTTTAATTATTGTCAATGTATTGCCTCCATACCCAAAGCTCTGGGGACATGGAAAAGAGCCCGGGTGCTATTGGCACCATGGCCAGTTATACCCTGGAGCGGGGACCAACACACATTTTTGCGGGCCAGTCCTGGTGCCAACTGGCCTGGGGCTGGTTTAGAACTATGGTGGGGGACCTCACCACTGTGGGTACCTGCTCTAAGGCTCCAACAGCTCAGGCTAGCAAAGCCTGAACTAGTTACCCTGACATCAGGGGGACCCCACATTAGCTTTGTGGTAACCAGCACTGGACTGAAAGCGCCAGTGCTGGTTGAAAAATGGGGGGGACACCCCTTAATAAACAAAAAGGATTTAATATTTATTCGTTTTACATGCAGAAGTAGGAGGACAGTGTCCATCTACTTCTGACATCAGGATTGTTCAGTTTGGGGGGGGGGGGGGGTTGAGTGTGTAACTTCCCCACTGCACTGGAACGAGAACGATTACCATTACAACTGGTTGGTAAAATCAAACATGATTGTGTTGTAATGGCCATTCCAGCCCGTTTGTCGGCGTGTGACAACAGCTGATTATCGTTTGCTCCCAGAAACTTAACCGATTGCATTACAATCGGCCAACTAGTTGCCTGGTTGGAACGATAATCAGTAGATATGAGGCCAGCTTATGTGTCAGGCAAATCGATTTTCTAAAGAAAGTTTAAGGGTCGGCACTCTGCGGCTGCCTAGTTATTGCAGAGCTATAAGTCATTGCAGTTACTCAACAGCTGTGGTCTATCAGTTGCAGTTGAGCACAATGTGCAGCAAAGTGTTAATGCCAGGTTTGACAAGCAGGCTGGTCAGGAGAGATGTCACCACCCTTGTTTGTTAAATACTATTATTGACTAAGTATTACACAGAGCAGCACTTCCCTATGTGAGGGGGTTATACACCATGATCTAACCTAGATTTAAAAATCTAATATTATTATACAGACAAAACCTCAGACTGATGAATCACACTGTTTCATTCTACCAGCTACAACCACATACACACAAACCCGCTGATGCCCGTCTGTTCCACCCACCTTCTCGAAACAAAGATAAAACACGTGCTCCAAACTGATTTGCCGCTGTTAAAGGCAACATAAAGAATATTATTTTTGCCTGTCTATGGCTAGTACATGAGAAGCACTATTATTACTCTCCATGCAGGCACACACAGAAACCTTGCCCTGTTACCCATTTCCTGCCACCTCTATGCCGGTCATTTCTGTATGGTTCTGCAGCAAGACGTAAGTTCAGGGTCACCTAATCCAGCCACGTCGGCCCATTTACGTAACTCATCCTGCAATGATGGAATATAATTTTAGCGAATCTTGGATGCACTTAGTTGCGTCACTGTGACTGCCGAGCTGCAAGTAGTAAAACGCATGGTCATTATAGGTTCCCAAGCATGCTGTGAAATCATGTACCGGCTTGGCATTGTGCTGTGGGCATCCACGTGGCAGTTGGTAACAATTGGTGCATTAATGCAAATAAACTTTTGTGACATTTCACTGACTTTGCTTCCAAGGTTCATAAATAAAGCTTCTGGCGTCATCCTGTCCGGTCTGTGTGTCTTTTACCACGGACACCGCCTGCATAGCTCTCTGTAATGGCAGGAGTCCTTTAGGCTTATGAAATAGGTTGTGAGCTTCAGCAACTCCAAGCTGGTTTTGCCTTTAAAATGATTGGCGCTTTAAAAATACGGGAAAGCTTGCAGGAGTTCCCGCAGCGGCTGCAGCTCGCACCCTATCACATAAGCACGCCTTGTGTGTTGTCTTTTCAATGTTCTAGCATCATATCGGGCACCTGGGTAGCACCTCCTGGCATTCTCCTGTCTGGGAGTGCATCGCAATTTAAATATCCACTATATCACTGCTGCGGATAGTTCCCAACACTGTGCCTGATTCAGACGCAGCCACATCTTTTGCCGCAGTCACGACTGCGTCTTTATGCTAATGCTGCGACCCATTCTGTCCATACTCAGATGCCCACTTGTAACAGCACTAATCCGTCTCGGTACGTCTTTAGACGCCACCATCGGTTGCACCATGGAACTTCCACCTATGGCAGGTGCAATTTCTCTGTCTGAATATGGCGTCTTGTTTCAGTGCAACTGTGTGTTTAGACGCAGTCCCTGCATGCGACACGCCCGCGTCTGCATAACCATCCCGTTACCTCCCAGGAACGCCCACTGAAATCCGCGGCTCTTGATTCCAATTTCGATCTGCGTCATCTGACGGTAACCATTGGAAGTATGCGCAGTGCGACTTGGATGCAAGAGCAGATGTAAAACATTGGTGAGCTGAGTGTGGTATCGACACTGCGTCCACCTCTGAAAATATAATTATACACACCATCGGTCTGTTACTTCCAAAGAATTCCCCACTAAGGGGTCTATTTACTAAGCAGTGTTAGGAGACAGAGTGAAAAGTGATAAGGTACCAGCCAATCAGCTCCTAACTGCCATCTCACAGGCTGTGTTTGAAAAATAACAGTTGGGAGCTGATTGGCTGGCACCTTATCACTTTCTTATCACTGTTCACTCTGTCTCCTAACACTGCTTAGTAAATAGACCCCTATCATTCTCAGATCGTACGTCTGTATCTGTGCTGCGTCTCTGAGCAATCGGGACACAATGCTGTGAGACTGAGATGCAAGGGCAGACTTAAAACGTCAGCCATTTATGTGCAAAATGGACACTGCGTCCACCTCTGAATCATGCTCACCGTGTTCTCTTTTCTTCTACTCTCACCCATTCCTATGGTTTTTTTTAAGCAGAACACTGGATCTTGTCATGGCTATTTGCCGTGACTGCACTGGCTACACTGTGACTGGCAGTGGCTTCCCATTGGAAGCGCTACCTGCCAGTCACACACAGGGCAGGTAGTCTCAGGGGGAGGTGTTTACCCCCCTGGGACTGCCAGTCCGGGCTGCTATCAGCAGAGAGTGACTGCTCTGCCTTTCGGGAAGCAATACCCGGCTTCTAGAGGCTGCAGCCGATGCAGTCCCTAGAAACCGATGTTATCCACTTGTGCGCATGCGCTGGCCCCATCGGCTGCCAGATCCATTGCGCAGGCGCCAGGACCCGTCCAGCCGGACCAGCAGCGGCAGCCTCCTTCACCACTGTGCCTCCCGTGTGGTGCGCCGTCTCCCTATACTTCTCCCGCAGTGCCACCTTTCTAGTGATGGATTCAGAAAGATGGCGCTGGCCGGAGCTCGCAGGGCTCCTGACACTGTGAGGGAGCCATCCGGCACTGCACACAGGGCAGTCAGCACCTCCGGCACCCCCCCCCGCCCCACAGTAATAACGGGACCATGGGGGTTCGGCCGCAAGGACACGCGCCCCCTTCCCACATGGCCACGCCCCTTTTTTCAGGACTGTTTAAGAAGCTGCATTCGCAGTGACACAGGATCCAATAAGAGCCCATACACGGCAAAGCGCATCCAGGCTATCACTTAGCTTCTACGTTTGGACCCAGCCAGCAAATGGGCATGAGTGCCCATCAAAGCGAGACACATGCAATGTGCTTTAAGAAGAGCTGTAGCCCACCAAGAAGGGACCAGAAGACCCGTGTCCAGCTAGGCATCCCTGAATGAAGAGAGCAGGCTAACGCCATCTTCAGACTCCTAAAAGTTATGAAAAGTGAAGCTTGAATAGCCCTGTAACGCCATCCCCATAGGAAACTATGGGCATAGGGGCTGATTCAGAGCCGCTCGTAAGCGGCAGTACGCTCGTTCCGAGCGATGTTCGCCCATCTGCGCATGCGTACGGTTTTTAGTACGCATGCGCGAACCAGTCAGTGCGGCCGAAAAATCGTTAGTTCACTATATAGCGAATGCCTGCTATTTTGAGTGATAGGAGGAGGCGTATGTGGGTGGTAACAGGGGAAGGTGCTTGTAAACGGGGAGTGGATTTCAGAACGCAGGCGTGCTTAAAGGTCAAAACGGGCGTTTTATGGGTGTGCATAATTAAAACAGCAGCGTCATTGACCACGTCACTTGGTTGTTTTATAGTCAGAACTGCTCGCAATATAGTGGTAGGAAAAACCAACCACTAGAATAGCGAGCAGTTCATACGCTGTTCGATGTACTCGATTAATCTAATAAATAGCTGACATGACGTATGGTGCGAGCGGCAAGGGGGCGTATTTTTCCAAGTTTCGACCGCAAGTTTTGCTCGCTCATTCAGACTTAGAGGCGTGAACAGACCGCAATGAGCGAACGGTTCATTTGAATAGCCACCCCTTGTTTTTGAACGAACGACCGCAAATAGCGAGCGGCTCTGAATCAGCCCCATAGCTCCTACGACAATAGTTGCTCTGAGAGCAAGAGATATCCGGGATATCTCACGCATTATATTCTTCTTAAATAAGGGTGATACTTCATTTGGCTTAAAATATGCAGAAACAACCGTTTCCACATGTTTTACAGATGGGATTACTTTGATAAACAGATTCCATTATCCTTGTGAGAAATACAATTTCTGTATTTGTTAAATGAATAATGTTTATGGGGGAAATGTAGAGCTCTGCAGTAATAGGATGTGGTAGGAAATAGACATTCTCAGACCAAACTACCTTTTTGCGTGCTACATATCGCTGGCTGTATAGTTCCCACTTCCTTTCAGAGCACAATACTTGCACAATGATGTGGTGGGGTCTCATAAGATTCCAGTTTCATATCTGACAGTTCACACAGACACGGACACTATGCAATAACGTTGTCTACGGAACAGTACTGGGGATCCCACAATTTACTGCCTGCCAACTTCCACAGCAGTATCATAGATAAAAATTATATTCTGCTATGAAAGAAAATAAAGGTGGAACTGAATTAGTGAAACAATGAACAGGGTTGAGAAAAATATGGGAAATAATATAAATAAGCTTCTATGACGTAGGACAGATTTATGATAGATATCACTTGCATGACAGTACTCTACGCTAATGCTTTACCGCTGAACAGGGGCAAAACAGTGCACCACCGGGCCTCATAATAAATTTCAGGTAAAGGCCCCTTTGATGTCGCGCTGGGAGGGGCGGGCAAATCGGCAGTGACAGTCCCCTCGACTACCAGACCCTGTAATGGCCACACCTCCTGTAGTTTCCCCATTGACGCAGTTTGATCACCTACAGACAGCCTGTTTATTCCTTATTGGAGCTCATCAGTGCAGTAATGGGTTGGAGCTCAAACATTCTACAGGTGACTGATATTATAGAGGTAACTATTTAAAAAACTGCTGTGGCAGCAATTTATTGAGTCTCTGTTGCGGGAATCTCTTGTCTCTCATGGGCTATCACTTTGTTCTCCTTTACGTTGTTACTGAACTCTTCTCCTGCATGACGCGGGTATCTCGGAGGGTGAAAGCTACAGTCCGGACAGTTATTCTCTATACATCCACTGAAACAAATCTTTCACCCCAATGTAAGTAAATAAAAAATACCTTTGTCAGCTCACTCGGTTCACTGTCTTCTTCCACAACAATCAGCTTCGATCTCCCCTTTCTCTCATTGTCGCGGATTCCGTTGGCGACCTGTGCGGCCTTAAAGCGCTCGTATTTGTTACATGCCGATCCGCACCACTGGTAGATCTCCTGCAATATGGAAGAGATTATTGGGTCATTTGCTGCTAGTACAGAAGGTGATTTTAAAGATACAACATTCAGTATCACCAACTTTACCTTATCTGTTATTAATTATTTTTAGGATCAGTTGTGTCCAAGTTCTTAGTGTCACAGTAAAATAATTCAGCATTAACTTGTTATTATGTTTAAATATTTATATAAAAATAGATTGCTTGAAAAAGTGAGCCGATCAATGCCCCTTTTATAATGCCAGCCTTTTCCACAAATCTCCACCTAGATGCCAGATACCTTAGTAAAATGAATGCAATGTGTAATGCAGTATTGTAGCCCACTGGTGGTACAGATAAGGACTGCTGGATACATATAAATAATGGTCATGGTCTGGCTGATCTGCCATGGTCAAGGCTTAAATGAGGGCCATCACATCCCATCACCAACAACTCAAGGCTTAGATAGGGGCCAACTGACAGTGCATCACCAACAACTTAATGCTTACATGAGGGCCAACATCCCATTACCAACAGCTCAAGGCTTAGATAGGGGCCAACTGCCAGTGCATCACCAACAACTTAAGGCTTAAGGTGCCCACACACATAGTGACATTTTACACGATTTGGCCGATTTCGACGAATCGTGACGACGAATCGGGTAAAAAAAGTACAAATCGTGAATTTATACTCACGAGCATGACGCCGATGCGCGTCCCCGCTCGTCGTATATCGCATCTTCTGATCTGCCGTGCTGTAGGGCAGATTAGCCAATCTGGGATACAATGCATTGGCTGCAAGATAGATCTTTAGTCAGATTGGACATTTTTAACTCCAAATCGTGATCACGACGGCAAGGGAGCTCCCGTGAAAGTTCATGAGGAAATTGGCCATAAAATCGTATCGTGAGCACATCGGTATATGTGTGGGCACCATTAGACGGGGGCCAACTGCCAGCACACTGTCAACAATTCAAGGCTTAGATGGGGACCAACTGCAAGCCCATCGCCAACAACTCAATGCCTAGATGGGAGCAAACTAACAGCCCATTACCGACAACGCAAGGCTTAAAAGGGGAGCAACTGCCAGCCCATTTCCAACAACTCAAGGTATCCAAACTCCATTACCAAAGACACACAAAATACCCACAGGGGCCAGTGGTGTCTCTGACCCCAAACAGCAGTTCTTTCCTGCAAAACAACAAAGCAGATAATCACAATAAGCGGGTGGGTGCGGGAACTTCCAAAGAGGCAAGAGTGCTCCCAACCAGAAAATTACTATTATAAACCAGCAACTCAACCCCAAAACTCCACACCTTTACTGTAATATAACTACCCAAATCAGATCATAAAATGGAGAAAGCCCTTCAATTTGTAACCCTCCTAAACGTATTCTGACACATCCTAGTAGATTAATTTCCGACAGGCATATGAAATGCCTTCTGTTGTCATTATCTGGTATTGCAGAAAATTTTGGGCTGCAAGTAATGGAACCTTAGATGGAACCTTAGAATTACAGCGTCTGTTGTCCACATTACACACGCTCGTTACTTAGTCAGAATTTGTCTCTAATGGGGAGCAATGTTTTTATAAGCATCAATCAGCAATTAAAGAACTGGGGGCCTGATTCAGACCCGGTCGCTATGCTGCGCTCTCTCGCAGCAAAAAAGAGGCCGGATATGCAAATATGCGATCGCACTGTCTGGCTGAAGGACGCCCTCTGTCTTACAGTGCGACGGCAGAGCGATCCCACGCTGTAGTATAAAGCCGGCCACCTCTCACTCGTAGCACATGTCATCTCCAGGAAGTGAGTGATTAATCGAGTACATCGAATGGCTTTATTGCTGCACGCAGCTCTTGTGGTAGACCTTACCCCACCGCAACAGTGCGATCAGTTCAGCCTGAAATACACCCAAGTCACGTGTACAATGACGCTACTTTGCTAATTATGCACTCGCATTAAACTCCGTTTTGACACTCAGGCACGCCTGCGTTCGCACCTCCACTCCCCCGTTTTTACTGGACTGCCCGTTACCACCCACAAACGGCCTCTCCTGTCACTCATTATACTGGGCTGTCTTTGCCGGGCGAGCGAGCGCTTCCCGATCGCTATGAGTAGTTCGCGCACGCGCACTGCGATGCATGCGCAGATTAGAAAACATCGGCAAAAGCGAGAGGACGGCTGATAGCAACCGGGTCTGAATCAGGCCCTGAGCTTCTTTTTTTATGTGCATCAAAATGTATAGGAAAATAATTAACACTACTGTTAAATTGTCCCCATGCTTTTTTTCACACCTGAGTCTCCACCAAAATAGCACACAGCGGTTTCCCTGAATAAGAATACCTTATGTACACATCTTTCTGCGAATTTCACCACTTGCCATTGTTTCTGAAGGATAAGACTTCACAGGAACTTTTCAAAGATGGCTGTTGAGATTGCAATAAAGCGTTTCTCTTTTAACCTGAACCCTCAAGCTCAGCTCGTAATCAGCTCTCCAAGGAAATGATGCTCTACCCAGAACGCAAACTACATTTTAATATTTCAGAAGAAATGTGTGATATAATTTCCCAACTGCAAACATAACAGATGTGTTTAATGCATTTTTGAACTCCTCTCCCGAGGCTACATTATTATAAAGTCATTGAAACTTTAAAAAGTTTTAAATATTCACCTGTAACCCGCCGGGAAGCAGCAGCTTACAGAAGCATCATGATAACATCATGTCACGGAAACAGGTTTGGTGCATTGTACCGATAATCTCAGAAAAGGGCTGTGGAATATGTATGGCTGTATGCTCTATGTAAATAATTGTTAATAAATAAGAGATAATCGGAGGTCATCCTGGCCATACTGTGTAATTTTTGGATCCCACTCTCTAGTCAGCCCTATGGCTTCTCTCACTGTGTGTGGGTGACAGATGCACTTTACAAGCGCAGTCTCCAGTACATGGAGGTATCTTTACAGGAAAAACTTGTGAGACCAGCCAGAGAAAACTCGTGTTTACATTACTGATCTCTCAGCTAAGCTAAAAATCTATTTCCCATCTAAATTGGGCTTTACGCAGAACACAAACAATATTTTTTAAAGTCTAATTGTGGTTCTTGCCCTTAAATGTTTACTGAAGGGGACAGAATTAGATAGTGATATGAGAAAATTACTTGTAACCTTTTTAAACCTTGAATTGTTATACAGGACTTTCAGTTGTGCTAAATATAACTCAAAAAGCAGAACGCCGGTGGATATTGTCTGCAACGGTCTGTCTTGCCCGCCACGTCTGTCATGGATTGCTAAAAGTTTAATAACTTTACATACAAAATAACACTCAAAAGGGGTCTATTCTTTATGTTAATTATCGGGGGACGAGCGGACGCTGATAATTAACATTTCTACTCTCAGTGTGCGCAATTCATTGACAGCTGATTCGAAAATCAGTTGTCTCCCTGAATGTTTTCACTGCTACTTTCTGAGCAGTGAAACTTAGCACTGCTGAGTCTGACTCGACAGTGGTAGCGCACACAAAAGCCCCGGCGTCCGGCAGAAGGAGCCGGACAGGGACAGAGGAATCCAAAAGGATTCCGTTTCACAACCCGGGTCTCCTTAACATAGTGAAGGAGTGGTTTCAGGAGCAAACACCATCTGAAGATGGCGAATGCTCCCGCAGTCAAGCTCCGAAAATATAATATATGAGGTCCCCAAACTCGTGTATGGGGACAGCGGGCCACATCGGAAGTGAAAGGTAAGCAGGAGATATCTGTGATACTAGTGTATGGGGACAGCAGGCCACATCGGGAGTGAAAGGTAACCAGGAGATATCTGTAATACTAGTGTATGGGGACAGCGGGCCATTCCAGGAGAGAAAGGTAAGCAGGAGATATCTGTGATACTAGTGTATGGGGACAGCGGGCCATTCCGGGAGAGGAAGGTAAGCAGGAGATATCTGTGATACTAGTGTATGGGGACAGCGGGCCACATCGGGAGTGAAAGGTAACCAGGAGATATCTGTGATATTAGTGTATGGGGACAGCGGGCCATTCCAAAAGAGAAAGGTAGGCAGGAGATATCTGTGATACTAGTGTATGGGGACAGCAGGCCACATCGGGAGTGAAAGGTAACCACGAGATATCTGTGATATTAGTGAATGGGGACAGCGGGCCATTCCGGGAGAGAAAGGTAAGCAGGAGATATCTGTGATACTAGTGTATGGGGACAGCGGGCCACATCGGGAGAGAAAGGTAAGCAGGAGATATCTGTGATACTAGTGTATGGGGACAGTGGGCCTCATTGGGAGTGAAAGGTAAGCAGGAGATATCTGTGACACTAGTGTATGGGGACAGCGGGCCACATCGGGAGAAAAAGGTAAGCAGGAGATATCTGTGATACTAGTGTATGGGGACAGTGGGCCTCATTGGGAGTGAAAGGTAAGCAGGAGAGATCTGTGACACTAGTGTATGGGGACAGCGGGCCACATCGGGAGAGAAAGGTAAGCAGGAGATATCTGTGTATGGGGATAGCGGGCCACATCGGTAGTGAAAGGTGTGCATTACATTTATGATGAATGGCCCCAAAATGTAATTTCTACAAAAGCTGGTGAATATGAATAGACCCCAAAATGTAATTCTAAATTGCTATATATATAAGTGGACAAGAAATAAACTATTTGACAATAAAATGACAATAAAGCTATTGTCATAGCTTTGTCCAAAAATTACAAATAGTTAATTAAATCATTAGTCCCACATAAAAGGTATATTTATTTTGTCTAAACAGCAAGTTGCACAAAAGTGATTCCTTGTACAAATCAATATCTCTATTTCTAAATCTCTCAGGAGGTTACACAGGTGCAGAATCATTGTTCTCAGCATCAAGAAATAGCAGTTTGGGAAGGGGGGAGGGGAGAAGTAATGGTACACAGAGAGAAAGAGTTCAGAGGGATGTTACAAAGCCTCTCTGCTCACTACATCATGTGCCATGCAAATGTGGTTGCCATGGTAATCCATGACACTGTGCATAGTCACAAATTATTAATGGCCGCTTGAAGAAACAAACCAAGGATAAATGGTAAATACCAAGATTTATTTTTATAGCCTACTCCATTGAGTTATGTTAGAAGGAAACACACCACATTTTTTGAAGGGATTGCTTTTTTAAAGTGAATTGAACTGCAGGATATTTGCTCCCATCATGCCTTGCTGGAAAATAAAGCGTATTATCATACCTGGGTGTGAAAGTGGCCCTACAGATGTGCTAGGATATAATAATTGTAGCAACTTGCTGACTAAAAAGAAAATATGAACAATTCTGATTACAATTCAAAAGTAGCCGCTGTGCTAGATTTGTGGGAAAGGTGGGTGCAGTGATTGTCACGCCCTTAACTCCTATTGGTGGAGGTTTCTGCATTGCACCCATTTCAGTTACCATAGGGCACCCATCACAAGGCAGTGCTGTTACTTCACCAAAAGTTGGCACATCCTGGAAAGAGTTACATGTATATTTGTTTGTGTTACATAATCCACTTTTACATAATAACAACTTAATGATGGAACATTTCTGCCCTCCCCACACACACACTATTTGCACATAGCATAGACAAAGCTTTGCTAAACAATGCATTTTATAAGGCAATTTTGATGAATACATAACCCTGCTACTTTATTTTAAAGATGGATGATTCAGCTTGTGAAATTTTTTTATAGTACTGTATGAACTTTGTTTCATATAGATGTGTCCTTGTTGCCACTATCTTCCTATAGCAGCTAAATAGGAGCTTCACATAATTATTCTGTACACTATGGGGGAGATTCAGGGTCTGATTCAGTAGTGCAGCATTTAATTGACAGGCAGAGGCATTTGATTGACAGGCAGAGGCATTTAAGGGGCGGTGCGGGGGCGGCCGGTGTTCACGGAAGCTTTGCAATTGCGACCTTTGCTGAATCACCCCCTCAGTTAGGCGCAGGGTTTACCCAGCAGCTAATTGAACGTGTTGCCTGATTCAGTTATCTGCGGGAACCCCGCTCGCTAAGCCCCAAAGGTGGATTTTGCCTCGCAGCCTCAGGAGCTATGAGGAAACATCTGTGATAAAATACAGACTCTGCATTTTAATGCGCGAGGTAGCCCACAGATTCCAGCACTTTGCATGGAATCTATGGGTTAGTCCAGTTTAACCCTTGGTTTACTAAGCAGTAAAATGCAGATTAATTTAATAGCTCTGGGCACGAAACCCAGCACTATTCCCATCGCAGCCTAATTGAATACCTCCCTATATGGCCAAAAATGTGTGGGTAACTGAACATCACAGACGTATGTGCTTGTTGGACATATCAAAAACAGAGCAGCACCAACCTCAGAGGAAACAGAGGACGTTGGGGCAAAACACCTCACACGGCAATGACTAATATCATTACAATATGCAGACCTTTATTCCCTCTGACTCCTCCTCTGGGAACGCCAGAGGCAAATATGGAAGAAAGAGTGAATATGCGCCATTCCATCTTCCACTGGAAGGAACCGGAATTCTGGGAACAAAAGTAGCATCCCTATCTACATTACTGCACAGTGACAGTAGCACCCCAAGATGGAGACATTGATGAGTACTGTAGCAGGACGGAGAGGTGGCTGTATAACTGCAGTATGTGACAGAGCTGTTGGCAGACAACCCAGGATCAGGGCAGGCAACATGGGATCAGAACCCAGTGAACGAGCCAGGATCAGTACAGATGGCAGACGAAGCAGGGTCAGTCAATTGGGGGCAGTAAGACAGGATATAAAAGAGCTGGGTCGGGATGAGAATGAGAAGTCATCGTCCTTAATACTCCCTAAATCCATTCCTTTTTTTAGTGTCAAGAGCAGCTTTAGGACCAGAGCGATAAACAACAATAGTCTCAGCCATGTGTATCAATGAATGCTAGATTTCAGGGTTCAGGGAGGTTCTGTGATTATCATCTAGGTGCTTTATAACTAAGGTGACCTTGGAGATTCACTTGTTCAATTCCGTGTGTCTGCTATGCTTGTACTTGACCCATGCCTGTATGAAGTATCTGTCTGCCGTTAGCCTGACCTTTAATCGTTAATGACTATTCTGTTCACAGACCTCAAATTGTTTTCTGTTGACTCTCGTCTGCTGCCAGCCCTGACCTCTTGCTTGTGTTATCACTATGATATTAGTCACCTGCTCTTACAACCACCTGGCCCGGGTTAATGTTTATTTCCGCCTCACTCAAGCTAGTTTTGGATGTTTGACTATTCCTGTGCACGCACTGCGCTGCCACGCTGTAAGTCAGTGCGCGCTGACCTTTCATTTAACTCAGAGTCGTTTCTGTATTGAGATTGTTTTATATTCCCTATTCTGTTTCATATACTACCTACTATTGTCTGCACCACCTTCTGCATAAGTCTTTGGGGCAACTGAGTACTGGCAGTAATATGACACAGCATAGGTTAAGGGTCTAGTATAAATGAAACAAGGGCTTGACTGAAGAAAAAATGGCTGCCGCTCTGAAATGTCATACCTAGTATTGTGCACAAAATACAACATCTGGAAAAGATCGGATGTCAAGGTCTGGAAATCCTCAATCCTGTCTGCGGATATTTATTTGAATATATGCTATTCCATCCATCATCCTCACAGTCCAACTCACATCCACATTTGTATTTCACAGATCCCCCCACCCTTGCAAAACACTCACAAATAATATTTGCATCTATTTTATTTAGCCCATTATCCTCCTGGCTCCTGCTACACCCCCATCTGCTCTAGGTCACGGTCTTATACGCTCTACCACTGTCTCTATGTGCTGGCTCAGCTCATTTATTTCCCATTCCCTATCATCCATCCCTCTCTCTCCTCTCCTTCTGTGCTACTTGGAATGTTCTCTCTCGCTCAGCATGACTCTTGTCTATAGTGGGCTCTGGTTCTGCCACAGCTCAAACCCTGTGGGCCAAGGTGGAGAGATTGGCCCTTCTCTTATCTACTAGATGTCAATGTCAGGTACTTCCCGCAAACTCTTCTCATTCTCTCCCTTCCTGTCAGGTTGAAGTGGATTTGGGCCTTTGTTGTGTGTAAATAGGATTTAATGCTGGTATTGTTTTATTTTGTTATTTTTAAGACCTGCACCACAAGAAATAAAAACACCAAGCTGGTTGTGCAACATGTCTGCAATGAGACAGAGGGCCTGATTCAGCAAGGATCGCAGATGCGATTGCAATAGTGATTACCCAACAAGCCTCACTGCGATCATATGCTAATCCACTGTGATCGCTATGCTGCCTCAGCACAACATAAGGACACCCACCTTACCTTACACACATCCGTAATACTCAGCAAGACTGCAAAACCATCGGTAACATGGAGTACCATCACAACCTCATGCACACTTGTACAAGATCAGACCTTACTCAGAAATTGCTAACCTCGTTGCACGCAGTGAGAGCTCAGGTTGCGTATGGCATCGCAGTGGATAATTTATGCACGCCCCTGCAACGGGGTCAAACGCGCTGGAACACCTGCTTTTCGCCAACCACCCCTCGTCACCACCCACAAATGGCTCTTCCTGTCAATCACTTGCGATGGGTCTGCGTAGTCACTGCGATCGCAGTCCTTATCGCAGTGGCCGGTTCACACATGATGACCCTGATGCCCGTGATGTGATGATTGCGGGAGGTAAAATGTAAAACATCCCGGTGAGAGCTAAATGATGGAATTTTGTAACTAATTGTACACAGGGCTGGAGGAACATGTGAAGCCTGGTAAGCAGAGTGGGGGCATCGGAGCAAGCTTGAGAGACGACTTGATGCTTCATGCTCCTTCACTTTTTCAATAAACCGTAGCTGTACACGGACTTGTGTCCTCTCCCTCCCCTCCAGCTCTTTGCTTGGAATGAAATCTAACTCTCCAGCATAACTCTGAAGTAGATGGTGCCATTGCCTATGGTGGGCTCTTCTTCGCCCATATCCATGTGGAGAGGATGGTCCCCTCCTCTCAGCCAACTGCCAACATCATCAGTGACAGCTGCGGATGGATGGGGGTGTTGCAGAAGCATAGACACATTGCATAGGACCTGTATGCAAGCTTCTTTAACTGTTTGACCCCTACGGCTCGGACACATAGAGCACGGAAGCACCCATTCCATAGTGTTCCTCGTGCCTGCAGAAGGATTCCGTCTGACACGTTTTGCAAGGTGAACATGGAAAACAGTTTAACCCCTCTAGTCTCACACCTATCGCTGTAGGCTTTGTGTAACTGCTAGCCTTTTATTTATCCTACTGAAATCTCTCTCACTGGTAGACATATGAGGCTCTTTTCTTTTCAGTGCTCCCCATTCATTCACACAAGTTCTGACTTGGCAGTATCTGGATTCTCTCTCTGCCGGAGAAGCGGCTGATCCAAATCAATAATTACAGTCGTCACAGCACCTGTAATTTTGTTCTCCTGTGTAATATCTAGAAGATCTGACCTTACCTCTGTGTGCTACTATCAAAACTCTAACTTGCACCATTATCCTATTCGCTTGGATTGCTGTAACCTTTATACTGTACTACTAACAGGCCTCCATGCCTCCCATCATTTCATTGCAATTTATCCAAAATTCTGCAGTGAGAAAAATGTCCTGTGCTCACAGTTCGATCTCCCAGGACACGTCCTCCTGACATCCCCTCTTCCCCCCTACTACGTCTCTGATCACCTACAAAGTGCTGCTTATCTCCAAGTAGGGTTACTATAATATCCCTTTTATTCAGAGATGCATATGAATTACACAGATTCTGTGGCTGGCTGACTTCAAGCCTGTATTTCACCTGGTATTAATCTGCCACAGAATCTGTGTAATTTATGTGTCCTTGATTAAAGATATATTATAGCAAGCAACCCAGTTCCTCCACTAATCTGTCTCCTGCGCTCGTGTCCTCCTTTCCTTCTACCGCTGCCTCTTACCTTAAAGACCCTTTTGTGCCTCTCACCTATGATCACGAATCACGATAACTTCTCCTGAAATGACTGACTTTATTCATAGAGCTAATAATATGAAATGCTCTGCCATTAGCAATGCACTAAATACACTTCTTTAGTTAGGATCAGTCATACATGGCATAGACTGTGACCGAGTGCATTAATTACTGCACACAAATCCACTGAGAGCTCCCTAGGGCGCCATATAGTCTTCTTGTGTCCTCTACTATACTGTGCGGGCTGCCCTGGAAATAGCAGGTGCTGTGCGCCTACAGGACTGTAACAGCACAAATTCAGCGAGTGGGGAACCTAAATTATGGCTAAATACTAATTGTTCTCATTCGGATATCAATCTCTTTATAATAATAATAATAACATAAACTCCCAACTATCCCACTTTTGGTAGCACAGTCCCTCTTTTCAGGGACTATCCCACTTGTGGGCCATAGTGTCCCGCACTGGGGGGATATGGGGGGAGCACTGTCACCACAGATCAGCGGGTGAATAAATGCAGAGAGTATGCGCAATACATCTGTTCACACTGCTGGGAACGCCCCCAGGGTGATGATAATGGGGGAGTGCTGCAAGTCCACGCCCCCTCCCCACGATACCTTGCCCCCTCTTCCACAAGCACAGGATCCCGAACTCAAAATTGAAGATGTTGGTAAGTATGGAATAATAATAATAATATTGCTATTCTTATTACACACTAGTAGTGTTAATATGTATAACTAATTCTACAAATAAACTCTGTATAAACTTTAAGGGAGGTATCCAATTAGCCCTGATATTTTTTGGGGGTTGACAAACGGGGATTTTTCGCCGATAATCCCCGTTTTTCAATGTGTTTTTTTTCACCCTATGCTATTTGTTCGGACGTTTGCTGGGTCTACCCAGGTTGCAGCTCAGTATAAAAGGGTCCCTGAAAAATAACCAGGGTCAAGTGACCCGGCAATACAACCCAGTTAGCTACCAGGGTCGGACCCAGGATGGACCTGCTTAATGGTGCAGTGTAAAGGCGCAACCCGGGTTATCCGAACTGGGTCATGCCTAAAATGAGCTGATTGGTGGTTGTGGAGCAGTCACCTCCCTCTTTTTATGACCTCACAAGTTTAGCAGGGCAGACACAGGTTCAGTGTGAATGGGGCTGACCTGAGAATAACCCAGATCGATGGTGCTGTGTAAACAGTGTCTGACCTGGGTTGGAACCATGGCCCTCATTCAGACCCGCTCGCAAGCGCTATGCGCTCGCAAGCGGGTCGGTGGTTGTGCATTACGCATGCGCAGCGTGCGCAATGCACGTGCGCAAGCCCCGTAGCAAGTGAGAAATTCACTCGCTACGGGGCTCACTACAAACGGGGCGGCTGTAGATGTTGATCGACAGCTCACCCCGTTTTGTAGGCGGGGTGGGGGGCAGCCGTTGTGGGCAGCCGTTTGTGGGCAGCCCTACTGACATCACCAGAAGCTCACTGGGGCTTGCGGCAGACGAGACCCTACCACAAGGGTCTCGTCGCAAGCCCGATGGTCGCGATGGTTGCGACCATCGCGACCATCACCTGGCTGTGGGTGGTCACCCATAGCTTAGCGAGCAGCCAGGAGGCCGCCTTTAAAAAAAAAGCAGCCGCCCTCATTCAGAGCGAGCGCTCGCTTTTTGCGAGCGGCTCTGAATGAGGGCCCATGTCTGATAACCCAGGTCGGAACTGGGTTTTTGGTGGAAAAGAAGTATAAGGTATAACCCAGGGGTAGCCAACCCTGGTCCTCGAGAGCTACCAACAGTGCATGTTTTCCAGGTCTCCTCACAGAATCACAAGTGAAATAATTAGCTCCACCTGTGGAGCTTTTCAAATGTGTTAGTGGGTAATGAGTACATCTGTGCACTTGCTAGGTGGTCTGGAAAACGTGAGCTGTTAGTAGCTCTCGAGGACCGAGGTTGGCTGCCCGTGGTATAACCTATCTTGAAATTGAAGCTGCAGTCAAATTGAGAATTAAAAAGAGCTGTGGGATTATTCCACTCTCTGTCCAGCGCTAGACTGTGTACACAGACAACGCCTGCATACAAACAGCGAGATCATGGCGTGCACTGTTTGCTCTGCCATAATGTTTGTTTAAGAGCATCTTCCTGGCACTAGCTGAGCAGCGAATAATTGTATCAGATTACATTTATAATGTAACAACCAGTGAACATTTATAAAGGAGAATGTGTTACAGACTTTCCCTGTGGGTGAGGCACATCAATGTAAAGCCAGTTCCAGGATTGGACCTGCTCTGTTGCTGGTGATTCAGGCTTTCAGTTTAATTTAGTGAATACATTATTATAATAAGTGTGAAATACAAATAGAAAAATATATTCGAAAAATATTAAAACCCCTGTACAAATATTGACTACTGAAAAAATGCTTTATACAAAGCATACATGGAGAGTTACCTTTAGTACCCTAAAATCCCCTGGTGTATTGTAGTCATCTATTTTAATATCATTTAAATGACATTACTTTAAATAATTTTAGATCTGATTTCCAGGCTTCACCTGTGGGAAAAACTTATCAAACAGAAGCAATATGTATTGTAAATAATACCAGTGGCCTGATGCTCAGTCATGCTCAGCGGTGGCTCCTACCCTTCTTGACGGGGGGGGGGGGGGTGCCTGCTGTGCTGCAGTTGCCATTCTGGATTGTCAGTGTTGTGCCGCCTGCCAGGTCCAATGCCCACAGACAGTGGATCTAACAAGCACCAGGATAAGCGCATTTGCACAAGCACCAACTTCTAGGGTCTGCATTGGCTGCAATCCCTAAAAGCGGGGTAGGGCCAACGGAAAGGCAGGGGAGTGGAAGCCCTCTCTCTGCTAATTGTGGTCCACACTGGCAGTCCCTGGGGAAAAACATCTCCCCCTGGGACTGCTGTGTGATTAGCCGATAGTGCCTCCCATGAGAAGTCACTGCTAATGCAGCCATTGTACAGATTCCATATGGCTCACTGGAAGTGGGGGATTTTACTGTGGGCACTGCAAACCTGCAGCCCCTAGGTAAAATCTGCCACTGGTCACACGTAATGCAATTACTCTGGATGCCCACTGCGAATGGAATGTTAATGCAACTATAGATTTTGTAGGTATATTAGGACATATTGCAAGTGTGATTTTCTTTTTATGTGAAGTTATAAGTCTGCCCCACACAGATCAAAAGAATGTTATTGCCACTCAGGATTGGTGTAATTCATTAGAATGTATATATCTAAAGACATCCTGTGACTAGGAAACCCAATTAACAGAGTAGGGACTCATAAACAAGGTCTATTGTCTGTGGCCACATGTTGAGTACTGGGACATGTGAATCTGGTACTGAACACAGCAGGGTTATGCAGAACTAAACAGAGAGCAGTCAGAGAACAAAGTCAAAATCATATATTATCTGTTTTTGATGTAAAAATAATATGTCTATAACTGGTAAGAGCTTCCAAAATCATAGAAATATATCAGAAGTCTAAACGCAGGTTAGGTGTGATTCGGAAATCCCTAAGATTTATGGTTTTGAAGAAATTAGGTATCTAACCAATCACATTGCAGTAATTTTTTAGCTCATATTATATCTTAAAGAATGGAGATTGCTACATATCATATTTATTGTAGTTATTTCACAAGGGATATTGGACCTCATTCAGAGCCACTCGTAAGCGGCAGTACGCTCGTTCCGAGCGATGTTTGCACATCTGCGCATGCGTACGGTTTTTAATACACATGCGCGAACCAGTCAGTGCGGCCGAAAATTGTTTGTTCGCTATATAGCGAGTGCCTGCTATTTTGAGTGACAGGAGGAGGTGTATGTGGGTGGTAACAGGGGAAGGTGCTTGAAAACGGGGAGTGGAGATCAGAACGCAGGCATGCTTAAAGGTCAAAGCGGGCGTTTTATGGGTGTGCATAATTAATACAGCAGCGTCATTGACCACGTCACTGAGTTATTTTATAGCCAGAACTGCTCGCAATATAGTGGTAGGAAAAACCAACCACAAGAATAGCGAGCAGTTCATACGCTGTTCGATGTACTCGATTAATCTAATAAATAGCGGACATGACGTATGATGCGAGCAGCCAGGGGGCGTTTTTATCAAATAAACGACCGCATGTTTTGTTCGCTCGTTCAGACATGGAGGCGGCAACAGACCGCAAGGAGCATACGGTTCATTTGAATAGCCACCCCCTTTTTCTGAACGAGCGAGCGCTAATTGCGAGCGGCTCTGAATGACCCCCATTATGTACAGTTATTTGTACTCAAGTTAAAAATTTAGTTGCACTTACCTGGGTGGCAATGTTCGGTAGTGGTGGTCTTCTCATTAGGAAGACCGTCGGCTGCGACATTAGCATAAAGACAGGCGCGACTGTGTAAAAAGACGTGGCCGCGGCTGCAATAGTGTCCTCTCTGAATCAGGCCCACAGTAGTCTCTTATTTAGGAGAAGACCTTTAAGATTTACACTTTCCATTTCGCTTTGGGTCTGAATAGTGATTGGGACAATGAATCTCCTTTCTCATTAAACTATTCTTGGCAATAACACTCAGTGACTCATAAATAACTAAATAATTCCCTTTTTGCAGAAACTGGATGCTGACTTCTGCATTTAATTGGTTCACTATATCTATTGGAATTAGTACTATACTATTTATGTTTCTTAAGTTCTCCTTCTGGGATGGACATTTTAATTTTCTTGTTTTTTTGTGCAATATTATAAACTTTAAATGACTGCTGTGAGACTGCTCAGCTAGAATAATCATTTAATTGCTGTTCATGTTAATCTCATTTGTGTGTTTATTGTGGGGATCTTTATTACACCAATAGATAGTTGTTAGCACTAGATCTGTGGTTGAGCTCACACAAACGAAACTGGGTTATGAGATTATTTTGTAGTTGCCCATGACAAGTTTATATTAATAAAGTAGAGATTTTGTTCCCACATATCTGTATAGTACAAATTGACTTTGCTTTTTCACATAGTTTAAACATGTTTCAATCAAGTG
This sequence comes from Taudactylus pleione, assembly GCA_031769625.1. Lineage (NCBI taxonomy): Eukaryota > Metazoa > Chordata > Amphibia > Anura > Myobatrachidae > Taudactylus > Taudactylus pleione. The sequence goes on along the minus strand of JAUIMM010000570.1, from coordinate 2,033,711 downwards.
AATTACACACTAGAAAAACTCAACACATTAAAGTCACCATTCTCAAGCCATGCTATATTTTTTTGTGCAATTGTATCATGGAAGTTTTAGCCTTCATATAAAAAATGGTTGACTATATATAAGACAATTTTTCTCATGTGGTTTAATACATAACTGATGGCAGATCCATTAAATAGTGCAGTACGGTATCTTTTCCTTTGCTTTCATTTACTAGTGCAATAGTATTTAAGTTTTTATACTTTAATAGAGTGCTGTCATGCTTTCACAGGGAGCTTAAAAAAGGCTACGGCGGTAGCCGAAATGTGCGTTGCTGCTCTCCTTGTTTTTTGGACTTGTACCCTCAGCATTCACCTATTACCAGCGCCAAGCCGTCTTTTCGGAATCGGCCAAGTATAAAATACAAGGAATTAATTTTGGCAACTGCTCCTCCCATAACATGAAAACAACAACCATCACACACCCATAAAAAACAAACATTGATCAATTAATTTGGGGACCCACGCGGCTACAGAGACTGATGGCATATGGGAGTGTTATTCCACTGAGGTACGGGACTCCCTTCAACCATGGGTATTACATTTTACCAACGTCGCCTGAGGCTGCTGATGAGAGGTAGACGGCAAATACTAAAACTCTCAATAATACACCAGACCTACATTTCCAGCTGGGGTGCTGGGAAATAGATGTCCTAGGGGTCTATTTACTAAGCAGTGTTAGGAGACAGAGTGAAAAATGTTAAGGTGCCAGCCAATCAGCTCCCAACTGTCATTTTTCAAACACAGCCTGTGAGATGACAGTTAGAAGCTGATTGGCTGGCACCTTATTACTTTTCACTCTGTCTCCTAACACTGCTTAGTAAATAGACCCCCTAATGTTGATAACAAATTGAGAATGACTTGTCTTACCACTTGTGGCAAGTGAGGATTTTATTTTGGATACAAAGTGCAATAATTCCATTGGATACATGAGACTAATTTTTTCCTATTCATAATATGTATCGTATCTGATGCATCAGTGCACAATTGAGCAAATAAGCTGAATTAAATTGTGATTTTGTGTTTTACTCCAGAGACCCCTGACTGGAGAATTTTTCCTGTTTGGGAAACTAATTTATGGTTCCTATACTTAGGGCCAAATGTAATAGGTAGTCTGCTTTAGTAACAGTACAATCTCGCACTTTCTCGCACTTTTAAAAAGTGCGAGTTTGTACTGAAACTCGCAAATTCAATAGCCTGCAAACTTTTCAGCTTGAGGCTACTGCATTCGCGGGTTTAGGCGAGTTTAGGACTATGTAAACTGACACCTTTTAATGCGCATAGCATTAAAAGGCGCGAGTTTTAGAGAAGCCATCACAGATCAGTGAGATCCGTGATGGCTTCTGTGTGTGTGTAAAAAAAAAAAAACGTGCACCCCCTCCCCAAAAGCATAACCAGCCCCGGGCTTTATAAAGAGCCTGTTCTGGTTCTAAAAATTCAGGGGCCAAAATGCGTAGGGGGCCCCTGTATATTAAGAACCAGCACAGGGCTTTGGTGAGCTGGTCCTGGTTCTGGAAAATCAGGGGACAAAATGAGTAGGGGTCCCCTGAAAATTCCAGAACCAGCACCGAACTCTTTCTAGCGGGGGGGATAATGCCACAGCCAGGGAAAACCTTTCACCGGTTTCGCCGGCCAAAGCATTATCCCTGACCGCTAGTCAGTCCAGGCTGGGGATCCCTGGGGAGTTGGGTACCCCCCCAATAAAGGGGTACCCCTCTCCAGGGCACCCCAGGCCTAGACTGATAGCCCGGGGCTATTTTTAGAACCAGAACAGGCTTTATAAAGCCCGGGGCTGGTTATGCTTTTGGGGAGGGGGTGCATGTCATTTTTTTTAAATGTTAAAACATTTAACATAAGTACACACAGAAACATGTACATATCTCATGGATATGTGCATGTTTCTGTGTTAATCTGACTTGCTCAGGATGTACTCGCTAGCCTGAAGCAGGTCTATTATTTGGGGACTTTTGGTAATCTTTTTTTTAGCGAGTCTGAAACAGACACTCTATTACATTGGGCGAGTTGATTGTTTTCAATGTAAAAACATCTGGATGCTAGTTTGACAATGGAGAGTTTTAGTAACTCTGAAAAATGCGAGTTTTAGTGAACAGACACCCTATTACATTGGAGAGTTGTGAAAAATTGCGAGTTTAGCACCAAACTCGCAATTTACCAAAATAGACTACCTATTACATTTGGCCCATAGAGTCTGATCAACTCTATTTTTTATAATTCTATCTATATTGTTATCAGTATGATATATATATTCCTTTAGGTAGTGTATTTATTGGTATTTATGTCTATGTAAATTTATGTACTTTTTCTGACCATAGGTGTGGGTAATTAAACCTATACAATTTTTACGTGTGTTTGAATTAATGTCCTGACTGGGGTATTTAAGCGCAGTATATTGCCTTTTCTGTACTGTTGTGAAGAGGTAGCAAAAAACTATTTTTTTACTGCTGCATAAATACTTGTTTCCTTGATCTGGGTAAGCACTGTTTTTTCTTTTTATGCTGGTACAGGTAACCTGTAGTAACATCTGTGAGTCTTATGCCGCGATGGGACACAATAGTACAGTTAAAATTGCCTGCATTAGTCTAATGTATTATAGATGATCGCAGTATAAATATTAGAGATGAGCAGTTTGGTTTTCCCGAAAACCGAACACACCCGAACTTTGGGATTCTGAGTCAAAACGAGTCTGACCTAAAAACCGTATCCCGTATTTTTGATCGTATGCACGTCCCTCCCTCGTGATTTCAGGTGCCAAAATTGACTGGAAATGAGTGGAAATTAATATTATTGATGTTAATAATACTATAGGAGCAAAAACAGGTCCAAGTTACATGATTTTAGCTGTTTTTATCAATTTTGTAAAGAAATCCAAAACCAAACCGAAAAACTTGAGGGTGGTGTTAGCAAAACCAAAACCAAAAAACAAGGGTCCGCGCACATCTCTGATAAATATATCGTATAGCGCTATGGATTGCGCTGTGATTATCCAAACGACCTAAAAGTTACCATAAGCGGCTCAGATAGTTACGGGTTAGATGACGTGTGATTGTATAAGATTACAGGTCGACTAAATTTCAATATATTAAATTGTAGATTTTTTTCAACGGTTTCCAGATACAATGTGAGATATTTGTATTATGATATAAACTTTTGGCAGTGGTGTCATTACTTGTGCACGCATTGATTTACTGGTGTAGATATAACCTGTTCTAGTAGTAATAACTAGAGATGTGCGCCGGACCATTTTTGCCGGATTTGGATTTGGTTCTAATTCGTCGTCCGGCTTTGGATTTGGATTTGCCAAACTGCGGTGACTGGCTTTGGATTTGGATTTGGATTTGGATTTTTTTACAAAAACGTACAAAAAAAGCTAAAATCACATAAATCGGTCTTTTTTTTCTTCCTAGAGTATTATTAACCTCAATAACATTAATTTCCAGTCAATTTAGACCATATCACAGCTTATAATATTGTTTTCAACATTATTGGCCAAAGGTTGCAGTGAGCTGACTGGTTACTAAGCGACAAAGCAGCGGCACAACGACACAGACACCACAGTATAAAGCACATCTATGACACATTGCCACACAGCAGCGGCAGAAATGAAAAGTAGTGCACCCACCCAGTGGGGTACGGCCAGCAGAGTCACAGTACTTGTTTACATAGTGGGCTACGGCCCTAGGAGTCACATTGCACAATCTTATTCACATTACACCGCACATAGTGCCTGATTCACATTACACCATAAAGTAGTGTCTCTTATTTATGTTACGACACACAGTAGTGCCCCTTTTACACAATGCCCACAGTAGTGACTCTTTTACACAATGCCCACAGTAGTGCCCCTTTTACACAATGCCCACAGTAGTGTCCCTTTTACACAATGCCCACAGTAGTGCCCCTTTTACACAATGCCCACAGTAGTGGTGTCCCTTACACAATGCCCCCAGCAGTGGTGCCCCCTATGCAGTCCCCTTAGTAGTAGGGTCCCCTATGCAGTGCCCCCAGTAGAATGCCCCCCAGTAGTATGCCCCCCATTAGCAGGCCCCCCCAGTTATATGGCCCCCCAGTAGCATGCCCCCCTATTAGTATGCCCCCCATTAGCAGCCCCCCCAGTAGTATGGCCCCCCCAGTAGTATGGCCCCCCCAGTAGTAGGCTGCCCCAGTAGCAGGCCCTGCCAGTAGTAGGCTGCCCCAGTAGTAGCCCCCCCAGTAGTATGGCCCCCCCAGTAGCAGGCCCCCCCCAGTAGTAGGCTGCCCCAGTAGCAGGCCCCCCCCAGTAGTAGGCCCCCCTAGTAGTAGGCCCCCCCCAGTAGTAGGCCCCCCCCAGTAGTATGGCCCCCCCATTAGCAGGCCCCTCAGTAGTATGGCCCCGCCAGTAGCAGACCCCCCCAGTAGTATAGCCCTCCCCAGTAGCAGGCCCCTACCAGTAGTATGGCCCCCCGCACCTCCAGTAGCAGACCCCCCCAGTAGCAGACCCCCCCCCAGTAGAGCCTCCGGCCGTTACACAAGTAAAAAAAATTAAAATAAAAACTTACCTGTATCCCCGCTCCCGCGCCGTCCGCTCTGCTGTCACACGCTGAGGAGGGAGCCGGAAGACGGAGCTCATGTGTGAGCTCCAGCCGGCTCCCTCCGTGCAGCAGCCAAATGAGAGTCTGTGTGACTCTCATTGGCTGCTGTAACAAACACACAGCTGCCGCTGGCGGCTGTGTGTTTGTGTCTGTGTAGTGCAGACCGCTATCACAGCGCTCTGCCTTACACAATAGGAGCCCTGATGTCGGATTCTCTAGTGAGAATCCGACATCAGGCGGCCGCCGTTCGGCCCCGAACGGGGATCCGAGTCAGGCGGTGAACACCCGAACAGGGTTCGGGTGGACTCGGATCCCCAATGTTCGGAGCGGTTCGGATTCCACAGAATCCGAACCGCTCATCTCTAGTAATAACCAACAGTTTAATTTAGATGTCAGTTACTAAGGTACTATCATACTACATTTATGATGTAACAGTATTACATTTATGATGTAACAGTACTACATTTATGATGTAATAGTAAAATACTATTTATAATGTATAAGGAAGGACATTTCTTAAGAGTGTTGAGTATGTCTAAATTTTGATTTTTAACACAGTCATCATGAAAAATGTATGATGTTTTGAAAACACCAATATCTCAATGATATAATTTCGGGACAGTACTTGCTAATTAACCTGGCTAGCAGTAAGCTGAGGTAACCGGTAACTGTTATGCTGCGTATCCACTAGGCGATTAAAATGAGCGATTGAACGATAACTACATCGTTATCGTTCAATCGCTCATTAACCATTCACAAATCGGCATCAATCATCGCCTTAACATGCCGGTCAATCTGCCGATAACGACAGATTGGCCATGTTCAGGGATGAGGGAGGGTGCCTGCACAGAACGACATATCATTCAGTGTAGGCACTACAGGGGATGAGGAACGACTGTACGATTACGATGTTGTAATCGTACTGTCGTTCCTCTATCGCCTAGTGGATACGCACCTTTAGTGCTTATACCTGTAAGATATAAAACAGTATATTTGCATGGACAATTCAGAAGCTGAATAGTTACAAGGTCAGTACTTTGAATATGTTTTGTACAGTATAAAGGTTTAAAAAGCCTATAAAAGATAATATTGGACTGTATATGTTTATATCCTGAAGACTTGTGGGGCATCTGATGGGGATGCTACAGTACTGTTCCTGCAAATATACACAACTCTGAAATATAATACAGACCTCTGTATTTCAATGTATAGTACAAGCCAAACAGAATTACAATGACTTGATCTGCCTGGATTGTATTATAGTTTATCTACTGGTACTGTAGGTATTACCTTCCCAATATTTGTATTATGAATTATGTGATCTCCTTCCTTATGTATTGTTTATTGTTCTCTAACCCCATTCATGTATTATGTTACGGTAATGACCTGTACAGATCATTCAAGGTCACATTTATTGAATCTGATCCAGTGATGGTTATGGGAAAATAACTTGAATTTAGGAAATTCAAAAACATAAGGGAGTTGGAGGGGCTAAGGCATTATGACCTATATCGGGCACCTGCTACCCATCACTCCCTCCACCAATAAAAACATAACGTTGAAAACAAAGAAGTAAATAACAAATAAACAGTATATCTAACTAGCCCTCTGATGTGCTCCCATAGGCGTGTGCCTAGTTAGCCCTTATGGTAGATACAAGCGGAGAAGCGCAATGAGGCATCAAAATAATATCAAATCATCTGACTTACAGATCCAAGATCAATGATGAAACAGTCTCCACTATTGAAGCTGGACCAGCTGAGAGGGACCTCTGTAGCCCGGATGACCCTCCTTCCCTTGATGTGCAGAAGTCTTTGCGCACTGAGATCATTAGTAACCACATGGGTGAAGCCAGAAGCCACCCCGCCGGCCTGAGAAATAAATGGAGAACATAAAAGAACATTGTTATTTTTATTACTACTCTTTAATTACATAGCGCCAACATATGGAGCCATCCACAATCCACTACCTCAGGGACACGAACAGACACACAATGATGCCAACTGAATCAGCTAATTAACCTATCAGTATTTTTTTTTGGACTGCGAAAGGAAACCGAAGCCCCCCCCCCCCCCCCCGAGGAAAATCACACAAACATGAGGACAACGTAGGAACTCGGACTGCGACTCGAATTTGCAGTTTGCATTCGCAGATGGTGATCAAGATTCACCAATCATGTTAGAGGTTTTCTGTTTGTGTTAAAATTTGTATTTTTAACTATTTTTGATTTTTAAACATTATTTAAATAATATTTTTTTAAATAGTAAAAGTAAAGTATTTAATAAAATTATATTTACAGAGCAGTGTTTGCAATTTGAGATTCCCCATACACAGTTAAATATTGTTAAAATGTATAATTTTAATCTCGAATGTGTCTGAGCCGTCTCGATCATGTGCGTATCAGCCCGCCCACCTGTGGTTATGGCCAAAACACCGAAAACATGGTTGAACCCTGCTCAGTTTTATAGAACTTCATCTGGAAAATTGATCAAAACTTCTAGAGACTCCAGTGAATTTTTGAACTGGCTCAACGAATTGGCTTACGGAATGCCTGGATAAAACACATAACTTCACTCAATGAATTTCTTCCTCTGTCCAAAATTGTAAAGGTGCTGTCGTATGCGTTTAGGTACAGTTAATACACAGTTAATACAACCACAGTAAGAATTGTTTAAAATCCACTCATATTTGTGCATAAAGTTGTATATTATACCTGGGGATACAACTCACCTGAAGAATTCTGTCAGAGAAAATTGCTTTGTCACACTGTCACTCATTCACCCAGATAACAGACCCATACTGTACGCTAGTAAATGCTGTAGGTGTGTTCATGAACTAGTCTAACAGAACTCTCATTTTCTACAACTGAAAGTATGTTTTGCTAAATAAGAGCAAGACATGTATGCGCTAATGGGGTGTGGTATAAATGGTTGACAGTACAGGTTGAGTCTCCCATATCCAAATATTCCAAAATACTGAATTTTTTTGGCTTGACTGAGATAATGAAACCTTTGATTTTTGATAGTTCAATGTACACAAACTTTGTCTAAGGCACAAATTATTACAAATATTGTATAAAATGACCTATAGGCTGTGTGTATAGGGTGTATATGAAACATAACTGAATTTCATGTATGTACACAAACTTTGTTTGAGCCACAAAATTATTGAAAATATTGTATAAAATTACCTATAGGCTGTGTGTATAAGGTGTATATAACACATAAATGTATTCTGTGTGTATATTTGGGTCCCATTCCCAAGATATCTCATTATGATATGCAAATATTTCAAAATACGGAATATTCTGTTATCCAAAATACCCCTGGTCCCAAGCATTTTGGATATGGGAGACTCAACCTGTATTAAAGTTGACATTCAGAAGGTCAACACCAGAAGGTCGACTGGTTGTGAATGTCGAGAGTAAAAAGGTCAACATGGTCATTAGGTCGACTATCATTCTTTAGACATGTATTTATGTCACCAGGGTTAAATAGTTGACACAGTCAAAAGGTCGACATTTTCATATTTTAGCCTAACACTAAACCTAAAAATCATAAAAAACCCATATGTCAACATTTATTGTCAAAATGTAAATGTTGACCGGTTGACGGTGTCGACCGTTTAACCCTGACAACATAAATACATGTCTACAGCATGACGGTCAACCTAATGATCATGTCGACCATTGTTACTGGCGACATTCAGAATGTCAACCTTTTTATTGCTGACCAATCGACTGGTATCCGCACTAATGAACATTTTGGTGGGTGGTCAGGTCCATTTAAGGTAGGCGAATCGGAGCGTAAGATTTAAACACTGCTCAATAATAAGGGACTATAGTTAGATACAGTTGTGATTCTATGAGAGGTATTCAATTGTATCGCCGCCTTGTGCACCTGACAGGAGCTATTCAATTCTTGCTCCTGTCGGGCGCGATCAGCTGCCTGCAGAACATTTCAGCTCGCAGCCCAAGGCATACCTCCCAACTGTCCCGCTTCCAGCGGGACAGTCCCGTTTTTCTGGGACTGTCCCGCTGTCCCGCCCGCGGGCCGCAGTGTCCCGCGGTGGGGGGAAGTTGGGGAGAGCACACCCACTGCTTGGTTGGTATATGAAGTGGCACAGGTCTAAAAGAGCAATATATTTCTTAACCAGTTTCTATTTGTCTCTATGTTCTGTTTCAATAAAGACTGGTGTGTGTCACCATGGAAACATGCACTAGCCCTACGGGAGGGGCAGTCCCTCCGTCCGAGTATGGCCCTCCTATGTGAGCGGCTGAGCGGCCATGTGCGCAAACACTTTCACCAACACGCCCGCCACGCTCACATAACGCGCCCATAAGCCGGACCATCTCCGTGCGTGCGCAGACACCTCCCAGTAAACCACCTAGGAATGGCCACTACATTTTCCCTTCCCCGTGCGTGCCTAGGAAATAGCTAATACGGACACAATCAGGACGAATGCGCCGTGCGACTTAGACACATGCGCAATAGCAAAAAATCTCTCTGCTGCGTCCGACAACAGAAGTGCGTCCAACCCTGAATCAGCCCACACTGAGAGCTGTGAGCCTGCGACACTGGGGGGGGTCTATTTTCTAAGCCATGGATGGAGGTAAAGTAAACGGCATTAAAGTACCAGCCAACCAGCTCCTAACTGTAATTTTTCAAACACAGCCTGTGACCTGACATTTAGGAGCCGATTGGCTGGTACTTCATCTCCGCTCACTATATCTCCATCCAAGGCTTAATAAATAGACCCCTGGGTCTGGCAGCCATATTTGTTTGCTGACTCTATAATACTACGCATATCTTTCCTTACAACAGTTGCCTGTCCCTTAATACAATACAGATGTGTACTCTTGTATCTTTGCTGCTGATGCGGCAAATCGTGCGACGTATGGTGTAAGTCGCACACCAGCGACTGGGTACACCTGCTGCATTTACGCAGGCAATCCGTAGGATTGCATGGTGCGAAGAATGTGTCTGTATGGCAATTTGCGTGGCGCAATGCGTCTGCACGTTTGCCGTCAAAGCGGGAAAGATGGAAGAGGACACATCGGTAGTATTGTAAATGGCTTATTCTCAGTTTCAGAGAGACCTTTGTCATCTACATCGCTTCTTAATTATTTTTGATACATGTTTATGACACCTATATAAAAAGTCAGCAAAATGGCTTCTTGTCAGTATATTTTCTGTAAATAAAGAGTCGGTGCATACATAGTACGGTATGCTGGCGTGACGCATTCCCAGAAAGCAGACGGCAGATTTAATGAGCCACAACTCTCACCAGTCATTATTATAATTGTCGGGAACACTGGGAAGATCATTACAGTTCTGAGTCGCATCTTCACTTTACCTTGTACTTAATTCCACCTTTGAAGTATCCAACAAACACACTTGATTCGTATCCTTGCAGCTCCCGGTACTGAATGGGTTTCCCTCCCAGGTAATCATCCAGCTGCACGGTGAATATAGCCGCACATGTGCTCTCATCCTGGGAACATTCTTTACCTGGACGGGGGAATATAAATGTATATGATGAATGCGACACCTTTATAAAATGGACATCTTGGGGCTTCTCACGCCAGAAAAACTCATTTATGCCATTCACAAAGCTTTCTTCATTCATTTATTCATTCAATAATAACAGTTTACAACTAGGTTCCCCCATTCAGCCAATCAGATATTTCGGTTCTGATTTCAAAAAGTTGCAGCAGTACGCTTTATTATGGGCTTATCACATGTGTATATACACATAAAAGGCAAATAATATATAGGTGAAATAGGATTTCATAGTGAGGTTTCCACCATTGATTTCCAACACTTTAACGCCACATTTGGGGCCTTATTCAAAGGAGAATGCAGCTTCGATGTCAGGCGCAAGCAGAAAATGTTTTTAGCGCAATGCGTATGCGTCCTGATGCATGTTCAGATGCAATTTCTGCGCCTCCATAGGCCGTGACATTAGCGTAAAGATGCAGTCTCTACTGCTGCAAAAATAACGCAGTTGCGGCTGCAATAGCTTGCACCTCTCGTATTCTTATTTTCAGGGAATAAATGTGAACAATCTTTCAGAGTGTCTCAAATCTGTCCCAGACATTAAGAAAATGTGCTGGAGTGATCTTACATCCTAAAAGCATTTCATTTCCGCAGCACTAGCTGGCACTGGCCAAATCATACATTAATTAGGGGTGTGCACCGGCCACTTTTCGTGTTTTGTGTTTTGGTTTTGGATCTGGATCTTTCTTCGTGTTTTGGATCTGGATTGGTTTTGCCAAAACCACCCTTCCGTGTTTTGGGTTCTGGGTTTTGTGTTTTGGATCTGTATTTTTTTTTTAAAAAGCATAAAAACAGCTAACATCACAGAATTTGTTGGTTTCTCTGCTCCTATGCTATTATTAACCTCAATAACCTTAATTTCCACTCATTTCCAGTCTATTCTGAACACCTCACACCTCACAATAGTGTTTTCATGTCCAAAAGGTTGCACCGAGGTAGCTGGATGACTATGCTAAGCGACACGAGTGGGCGGTACAAACACGTGACCCATCTAGGAGTGACACTGCAGTGGCAGACAGGATGGCAGTTAGAAAAACTAGGCCCCAAACTGTACATAATGCAAAGAAAAAAAAGAAGTGCAAGATGGAATTGTCCTTGGGCCCTCCCACCCACCCTTATGTTGTATAAACAGGACATGCACACTTTAACAAATCAATCATTTCAGCGCCAGGGTCTGCCACACAACTGTGGCTGAAATGATTGGTTCGTTTGGGCCCCCACAAAACAAGCTGGCAATTAATGTGTCCCTGCACAAACTGGCTCTACGGAGGCAAGATGTCATCCTCATCCTCCTCATCCACCGATTCCTCACCCTCTTCAGTGTGTACATCCTCATCCTCACAAAGTATTAACTCGTCCCCACTTGAATCCACCACCACAGGTCCCTCTGTACCTTCTGGAGGCTGGTCTCCCTGGAAGAGCTGATAATTCATTTTGATGAACATCATCTTCTCCACATTCTGTGGAAGCAACCTCCTACGCCTTTCGCTGACAAGGTTCCCGGCTGCACTAAACACTCTTTCGGAGTACACACTGGAGGGGGGGCAACTCAGGTAAAATAGAGCCAGCTTGTACAGGGGCCTCCAAATTGCCTCTTTTTCCTGCCAGTACAGGTATGGACTGTCTGACATGCCTACTTGGATGCTGTCACCGATGTAATCCTCCACCATTCTGTCAATGGTGACAGTATCATATGCAGTGACAGTAGACATGTCAGAAATTGTTGCCAGGTCCTTCAGTCCGGACCAGATGTCCAAACTTGGTCCTGCCTGCCCTGCATCACCGCCAGCGGGTTGCTTAGGATACCTAAGTTTTTTCCTGGCAGCCCCAGTTGCGGGAGAAAATGAAGAAGGAGCCGTTGACGTGTCACGTTCCGCTTCAGCTGACAGTGTGTTCACCAGCAGGTCTTTGCACCTCTGCAGGCTTGTGTCGGCCGGAAAGAGAGACACCACATAGGCTTTAAACCTAGGATCAAGCACGGTGGCCAAAATGTAGTGGTCTGATTTCAACAGATTGACCACCCTGGAATCCTGGCAAAGCGAATGAAGGGCTTCATCCACAAGTCCCACATGCCGAGCGGAATCGCTCCATCTTAGCTCCTCCTTCACTTTCTCCAGCTGCTTCTGCAAAAGCCTGATGAGGGGAATGACCTGACTCAAGCAGGCTGTGTCTGAACTGACTTCACGTGTGGCAAGTTCGAAGGGCTGGAGAACCTTGCACAACACGGAAATCATTCTCCACTGCGCTTGAGTCAGGTGCATACCCCCTCCTTTGCCTATGTCATAGGTGGATGTATAGGCTTGTATGGCCTTTTGCTGCTCCTCCATCCTCTGAAGCATATAGAGGGTTGAGTTCCACCGCGTCACAACCTCTTGCTTCAGGTGATGGCGGGGCAGGTTCAAGAGTGTTTGCTGGCGCTCCAGTCTTCGGCACGCAGTCGCTGAATGGCGAAAGTGGCCAGAAATTTTTCGGGCCACCCAAAGCGTCTCCTGCACACCCCTGTCGCTTTTCAGAAAATTCTGCACCACCAAGTTTATTGTGTGAGCAAAACATGGGACGTGCTGGAATTTGCCCAGATGTAATGCCCGCACAATATTGGTGGCGTTGTCAGATATCACAAATCCCCAGGAGAGTCTAAGTGGGGTAAGCCACTGGGCGATGATTTCCCTCAGTTTCTCTAAGAGGTTGTCGGCGGTGTGCCTCTTACTGAAACCGGTGATACACAGCGTAGCCTGCCTTGTAACGAGCTGGCGTTTCTGAGATGCTGCTACTGGTGACGCTGCTGCTGTTGCTGCGTAAGGTGATACATCTACCCAGTGGGCTGTCACAGTCATATAGTCCTTAGTCTGCCCTGTTCCACTTGTCCACATGTCCGTGGTTAAGTGGACATTGTGTACAACGGCATTTTTCAGGACACTGAGGACACTTTTTCTGACGTTTCTGTACAGTCTCGGTATCGCCTGCCTAGTGAAGTGGAATCTAGACGGGATTTGGAACCGGGGACACACTACCTCCATCAATTGTCTAAATCCCACTGCACTAATGGCGGATACCGGACGCACGTCTAACACCAACATAGCAGTCAAGGCCTCAGTTATACGTTTTGCTTCAGGATGACTGCTGTCGTACTTCATCCTCCTCGCTAAGGACTGTTGGAGGGTCAATTGTTTAGTAAAAGTAGTGGTGTTCCTACTTCCTCTCTGGGATGATGAACGACTCCCAGCAGCAGCAACAGCAGCAGCGGCAGCAGTAGGCGTAGCAATGCAGGATCCTCCAGAGGAATCCCGGATAGGAGAGTCAGTCATGCCAGTGACATGACCTGCAGGACTACTTCCGATCCTGACTAAGGAGGAAATTGACGAGGAGGGAGTTGACGGTGTGGTTTGCAGGCGCTTGGATACAACAGGACAACGGGATTTAGGTGTCCCTGGACTGCTTACGGTCTTAGCCAAAGTTTCTGAACTTGACAGTAACTTTTTATGAACGCGCTGCAGGTGCCGTATAAGGGAGGATGTTCCTAGGTGGTTGACGTCCCTACCCCTACTTATTTCACCTTTACATATGGTACATATGGCAAGACAGTTGTTGTCCGGATTTGGATAGAAATATTGCCAGACCAAAGAGGTGGAATGTTTGGTCTTCTGCCCAGGCATGACCGTGATGGGCTTTTTCATCCCACGGACAACAACTGTCTCCCCCGGAGCCTGATTTAAACAAACCACATCACCATCAGAATCCTCCTCGCCAACTTCCTCCTCAGCGCCAGCTACACCAGTATCCTCATCCTGTTGTACTTCAACAGTGACATCTTCAATTGGCATATCAGCAAGTGGACTGTGGGTGCTCCTTTCAGCACTTGCAGGGGGCGTGCAAATGGTGGAAAGAGCCACCTCTTCCCATCCAGTGCTGGGAAGGTCAGGCATCGCAACCACCACCACACTTGGACTCTCCTTGGGGATTTGTGATATCTTCTTAGAAAGCACAGTTCTTCGCTGTGCTTTTGCCAGCTTAACTCTTTTGATTTTTTTAGTGGGAGGAGGGCTTCCATCGTCATGTGAAGCTGAACCACTAGTCATGAACATACTGGGGATCGACCTTAGCCGTTCCTTGCCACTCCGTGTCGTAAATGGCATATTGGCAAGTTTACGTTTCTCTTCAGCTGATTTAAATGTCTTTTTCAAGGTCATTTTCCTGAACTTTGCCATTTGGGATTGTATGTGCCCTCTACTATGACATTGGGCATCGGCCTTGGCAGACGACGTTGATGGCATGTTATCGTCTATGTCATGACTAGTGGCAGCAGCTTCAGCACTAGGAGGAAGTGGTTCTTGATCTTTCTCTATTTTATTTTTATCGGAGAAAGTTTGGTCCTCCATTTATGTTATATCGATTTGATATATACGTGCGGCTAAACACAGAAAATATTTTTTTTTTTGGTTTGGACTGGAGTGTACTTTGGGGGTTACAGCACCCTTTAACGGTCAAGCCAGCCGGCCCTTTACTTATGACACAGGCGCACTCTTGGCACTACTTTGTTGATGCACGTGCGGCTACTGCGCACACAATTCACAAACACAGAAAATAATTTTTTTTTTGGTTTGGACTGGAGTGTACTTTGGGGGTTACAGCACCCTTTAACGGTCAAGCCAGCCGGCCCTTTACTTATGACACAGGCGCACGCTTGGCACTACTTTGTTGATGCACGTGCGGCTACTGCGCACACAATTCACAAACACAGAAAATAATTTTTTTTTAGGTTTGGACTGGAGTGTACTTTCGGGGGTTACAGCACCCTTAACGGTCAAGCCAGCCGGCCCTTTACTTATGACACAGGCGCACGCTTGGCACTACTTTGTTGATGCACGTGCGGCTACTGCGCACACAATTCACAAACACAGAAAATAATTTTTTTTTTGGTTTGGACTGGAGTGTACTCTCGGGGGTTACAGCACCCTTAACGGTCAAGCCAGCCGGCCCTTTACTTATGACACAGGCGCACGCTTGGCACTACTTTGTTGATGCACGTGCGGCTACTGCGCACACAATTCACAAACACAGAAAATAATTTTTTTTTGGTTTGGACTGGAGTGTACTTTCGGGGGTTACAGCACCCTTTAACGGTCAAGCCAGCCGGCCCTTTACTTATGACACAGGCGCACGCTTGGCACTACTTTGTTGATGCACGTGCGGCTACTGCGCACACAATTCACAAACACAGAAAATAATTTTTTTTTTGGTTTGGACTGGAGTGTACTTTGGGGGTTACAGCACCCTTTAACGGTCAAGCCAGCCGGCCCTTTACTTATGACACAGGCGCACGCTTGGCACTACTTTGTTGATGCACGTGCGGCTACTGCGCACACAATTCACAAACACAGAAAATAATTTTTTTTTTGGTTTGGACTGGAGTGTACTTTCGGGGGTTACAGCACCCTTAACGGTCAAGCCAGCCGGCCCTTTACTTATGACACAGGCGCACGCTTGGCACTACTTTGTTGATGCACGTGCGGCTACTGCGCACACAATTCACAAACACAGAAAATAATTTTTTTTTTGGTTTGGACTGGAGTGTACTCTCGGGGGTTACAGCACCCTTAACGGTCAAGCCAGCCGGCCCTTTACTTATGACACAGGCGCACGCTTGGCACTGCTTTGTTGATGCACGTGCGGCTACTGCGCACACAATTCACAAACACAGAAAATAATTTTTTTTTTGGTTTGGACTGGAGTGTACTTTGGGGGTTATAGCACCCTTTAACGGTCAAGCCAGCCGGCCCTTTACTTATGACACAGGCGCACGCTTGGCACTACTTTGTTGATGCACGTGCGGCTACTGCGCACACAATTCACAAACACAGAAAATAATTTTTTTTTTGGTTTGGACTGGAGTGTACTTTCGGGGGTTACAGCACCCTTAACGGTCAAGCCAGCCGGCCCTTTACTTATGACACAGGCGCACGCTTGGCACTACTTTGTTGATGCACGTGCGGCTACTGCGCACACAATTCACAAACAGAAAATAATTTTTTTTTTGGTTTGGACTGGAGTGTACTCTCGGGGGTTACAGCACCCTTAACGGTCAAGCCAGCCGGCCCTTTACTTATGACACAGGCGCACGCTTGGCACTGCTTTGTTGATGCACGTGCGGCTACTGCGCACACAATTCACAAACACAGAAAATAATTTTTTTTTTGGTTTGGACTGGAGTGTACTTTGGGGGTTATAGCACCCTTTAACGGTCAAGCCAGCCGGCCCTTTACTTATGACACAGGCGCACGCTTGGCACTACTTTGTTGATGCACGTGCGGCTACTGCGCACACAATTCACAAACACAGAAAATATATTATTTTTTTAGCACTTGGGGGGAGCACCCCTGATGGACAGAGCACCCCCTGGACAACACTACAGCACTCCTTTAGGACTGGGACACTGCACAGGACTTTGGAGTGGACACAGCCCCTATGGAGAACTGACTGCACAACACAGTCCAGCCAGCCCCTATGGACTTTGAAGTAGTGGACACAGCCCCTATTAACAACAGCAGCACAGCACAACACAGCCAGCCCCTATGGACTTTGAAGTAGTGGACAACAGCAGCACTACACTACACTACACTACACAGCCCTAACTCCCACCCTCCCTCTTCACTGTCCACAGCCGAGTGAGAAAATGGCGCCGACGCGGGTACCTTATATAGGATCCAAAACCCGCGAGACTCGGAAGGCGGGATGATGACGTTTTGCCTCGATTTCAGATCCGAGTCAGGCGGGAAAAGTCGAGCCTGACTCGGATCGGACTCGGATCGGGGGGGCTCGGGGGGGTTCGGATTTCAGAAATCCGAACCCGCTCACCCCTAACATTAATAAAGGGCAAAAATCACTTTACATTGAATGCTCCCATAATGTAATGAGATCTGGGAAACCCGGCTTGTTAGCATTCGCTCCAGTCATAAAACCCATCTAGGGAACCCCTAGGCTGCAGAACCAGCTCTTCAGAGAGAAGGAGTCAGGACTGACATGGATCTTGGTGTGCTTGGGGCAGGTCATCCAGGGGCACTAGGGCAAAACCAAGGCGTTTCCACACCCAATACATCCGTGAGACCCACAGTAGTGTCCCTTCCAGCATGGCAGCCAAGTGACACTCGGGTATTATTCAACTCAGTAATGCAAAGCCTGTGATATATATATCTATTATATAATATAATAATCTGAGAAAAAGGGGGATAGAACAATGCAAGAGGGAGATGGACCGAAAGAAGCAAGTAGAGAGGGGTAGAGACAGAGAAATGGGGATGGAGAAAGAGAGATGGGGAGGAGGGGGAGAGAGATGAGGGAGGTATGAGGAGAGTGGCGGGGGAAGAGGGGGAGATGGATGGTAAAAGAATAAGGGGTCTATTTACTAAGCAGTGTTAGGAGACAGAGTGAAAAGTGATAAGAAAGTGATAAGGTGCCAGCCAATCAGCTCCCAACTGTCATAATTCAAACACAGCCTGTGAGATGGCAGGTGGGAGCTGGTTGGCTGGCACCTTATCACTTTCTTATCACTTTTCACTGTCTCCTAACACTGCTTAGTAAATAGACCCCTGAGCATCAATACCGGAACTGCAGAACTACCAAATCATCATCATTGATGATCCACAGCGCCGTCAGCCGTCTGACTGATGGCTGTCAATTGCTGCTACCTGTCCAGGATTGCCACTTTACACGGGAGATCGGGCACGAGAAAACAAGTGAATTCCGCCCATAGAATGTCGACAGTTCATTTTAGGGTTAAGGTTAAGGTGTGGTTAGGGTTAGGTGATACTTGTATGCAAACCCACATTGTCGACATGCCAACTGTCCACATTCACAATGTCGACACTCTAGCAATGCCAACATTAAGTCAGCGCCGACAGTGAATGTCGACATTTGGCATGCCGACATTCAGTTCATGTCTGCATTTTAAATATCGACATTCAGCCCATGCCGACATTATGATGTTGTGCCGACATTCTGCAAGTCAGCTCAAAGGCTGTGACCCTCAAATACATTCCTGTGCTGCCACTTTTACAGATAACATCAGGTTACATTGTACTGTGGTTCTGATTCAGAGCTGTACGCGGCTACTGTGTGATATATCCTAATGCCGCAGGAGACGTCTCTGCGTAAATAGACTCATCCTGACGATTTCTGTGATCCGCAGCTGCGACAGAAGGCGCAGCCATCGGAGCACTTGCGTGACCACCGGCCATCTGAGAGTCACTTTCAGGTTACTCAGGGACGGTTGGTGGTTTCACGCCGCCAAAGCCGGTGAAGCTGTGTACAAGGACGCAGCCACTGGCATGGCCAAAAAACGAGGCCAACATGCCCTGTTGTTTGGGGCGCTGCCGGACGCTGCCCCAGCTCCGCCCCAAACAGCCGCAGCATGAAAATCAGGCTGCCGTCTCCGGGCACTGTGAACTAGCTCATAGAGGGAGATCTGCACATGCTCAGTACAAATTCTGCGTAAACGTCTGACATCGGCGTTGTACGAAAACCATCGAGTTTGCATACATCTCTGAATCCAGCCCTATATGACCTACGTCATTGCAACATCATGTATCCCGTGTACACTATTACTGCAGTTCATTTTATTTTTACTTTTCTGCAGCTGAGCTGAAAAATTGGTTAAATTCGTGCAACAAAAGCATAATAATATATAATCCAGATTAAAGTGACCGAGGGGTTCATACAGGAAATTAATCTTTTGTAAATTGTTGAAAAAGCATTTTCTTTCTACACATTCCACAGTTACAAGTGCCTCATGCATATTTAATATCCATTAGGCATTTAAAATAAGGCATAAAATCATTAACTGTAAATTATTAGGTCCATATATTGCAAAACAGCCAGTCTCGCTTTTTGGCTCTTTAATCCTTGTTGTAAATCGTGACATGATTCAGAGGTGGGCGCTGCTGCCTCCGCTCGTGTATCTGTTACCGGAATCGCGGCTGATGTTATATGCAAATGTTAGCATCAGCCTTCCCTGCCTGCGTCTGAGTTTGCAAGATACCCACTTTCAGCCTCCCAGCACACTGTAATACCGCAGATGATACTTTAGATGCCACCATTGGCACACCCTCCGCACCTGCACCATCCCCATGTCATACGTGTATACTTATTAACAAAATCTACTTATTTCAGGATTGACATAATTTAGAATTGCAACGTTTTGTACATGGTAAACGCTTTGCAGAACGCGGGGGCTCATGGAAGGGTTCCGAATGGATCCCTCCCAGCTAGGAGCATCGCGTTAAGAAGCCGATAGGCTTTTATTGGGTAACGCCACACCTAGCGATGCGAAGCAGCAGAAAGCATGGCATTCTGCTGCTTAGTACATACGGGGAATACTGTTAAACCCCTGAAAACTGCATTTTCGGGGGTTTTACCGCATTTTCCCCTTTAGTACATCTCCTTCCAAGTTCCAATATAAATTATACAGAGAAACTTCTTTGAACAGACGGCTTTCCTTAATGCTCCCGATGGACCTAGTAACCTTCGTTCACAATAGACCAGCGGAAAGCTCCGTACCCAGCCGAGGGGCACAGTGATGTCTCACGGAATACTCAGCTAATAACTGCTACACGGAAATCTCATCAGAAAAATAATTTTGCTTGGCATCGCACCTGTCTAAATAAACAGATCTCGCTCGCAGCCTGTGCGCCCATTGCCAAGGTCCCGACTACAGAGACATTTATACTGTTTGTTTCTGTTTTGTTGTTAAATCTCCTTGTACATAATGGCATGAAAAAAGAGGCTACAAAACAATGTAGTAAATAGAACGGAACATGATTAAGCATAAAGGACTGATTGTGCTACAGTTAAATTGATAGAAAGCAAGAATGAATTGTACAGTATAACGGAGAGGAAGAGAAAAGACTAGGACCATATCTAGGACCATAATGTGTCACAATATATACCAATGGCAATGTTCTAGATGTCCCAACTCTTTAAACACCACAAACATAAGATGCATCGGGACGTAGTCGTCAAAACCCTGGCGCCGGAATTCCGACCGCAGACATCCTGACGGTGAGTATTAGGGTTAGGTTTAAGCAGCCCTCCAGCTGTTGTTGAACTACAAATCTCAGCATGCCTTGCAACAGTTTTAGCATGGTCAAATAGCAAAACTGTTGCAGGGCATGCTGGCATGTGTAGTTCTACAATACCTGGGGGGCCGCTTATTGTCCACCCCTAGGTTAGGGGATAGGCTTAGGCACTGGCGGAATGGTAAGGCTGCGGGAGGGGAAGGTTAAGGATAGGCTGCGGGGGGGAGGGGGGGTTAGGGTTAGGCTGCGGAAAAGTGGGTTATGGGGAGGGTTAGGTTAAGGGTTAGGGTTACTTACCAAATTCTGCCGGGATTCTGAGTATCTCAAGATGCCGCTGTCAGTATTCTAACCATCAGCATCCTGACAACCCAGGATCCCGTACCCAACCCGATGCACCCATTACCCAAACAGGCATTTTGTGGACAGAGGGCCTGATTCAGAGCCGGACGCTCTGACAAGAGCGCTCGCTCTGAATCTGGCCCGTCCTACCTAAACTTGGAGCGGCCTCCTGGCCGCTCGCATAGCTGTGGGTGACGACCCACAGCTTATGCGAGCGGCCAAAAAGATGGTCGCGATGGTCAAGACCATCGCGACCATGGGGCTTGCGACGAGACCCTTGCGATAGGGTCTCGTCTGCCGCAAGCCCGGAGTGCTTTTGGCTCTATCAGAGCCAAAAACACTCCCACACTAGTGATGTCAGTGGGGCCGAACCCAGATGGTAGGCGTTCCCATGGGAACGCCTCCGTCTGGGCAGCAACGTCCCCAGCACGCCCACCAACTCACCATCGACAGCACGCCCCCTTTGGTGCGAGACCCGGAGCGACGGTTTACCCGTCGCTCGCCGGGTCTCGACGGAGCAGCCTCCGTCGTGCGCATGCGCATTTGGGAAACACCGACCCGCTTGCGAGCGCTCAGCTATAAAAATTCACTGAGGCACGAGGCACTATGTTTTGTCAATATTTCATGTTATATATCAAATCAATAGACTGCATACTGTAGTGACTATTCCCACAACATGGAGGCCACCAGCACACGCTGCTGATAGAGACACTTTAAACTATACCAAAGTATTTAAAAATGTCAGTTTCCCACCAGTTTTCATCAGACGACTTGGAGACCTAGAAGTGAAATCGCTTTGCCGGATTCAGCAAGTCTGCTGCGAGAATATGCTAATCAGTGCATCCGCACGGAGACCGCAGCACAAGATGCAGACGCCCAGCCCCATACTAAGCCGCCCATCTCCCTTTACTCACAGCATGATCAGTACGCGAGATAGCGTAAACATCGGTAACATCGAGAACCATCGGACCCATTAGCATAATAGTGGTTGACCTGCCTCAGGATTTTTGCCACTTCCTGTGTACGGCTTACGGTATGGCTGCGTATGCCGCCGCACTGCCTTAATAATACACACCCCTATAACGGCGTTATAACGCCTGCGTTCACCTGACCACCCACCGTCACCACCCACAAATGGCACTTCCTGTCAATCAATATCAGAAGGGTTTGCGTGCACACTGCGTGTAGTCTGCGTACCATAACTCGGTCGCACTGGCTAGTTTGCGCACGCGCAGTGCGATGCATACGCAAAACATCGGCCAAGTGCGTGCGTCCTCTCCTTTGCGTGCCTTGCTGAATCAGGCTCTGAGGCCCTGATTCAGAGCCGGACGCTCTGACAGAGCGCTCGCTCTGAATCAGGGCCGGTCTTTGTTTTCTTCACCCACCCACAACTATAGCGAGCGGCAATGATGATGGTCGCGATGGTCAAGTCCATCGCGACCATCGGGCTTGTGACGAGACCCTTGTGGTAGGGTCTCTTTGCCGCAAGCCCCAGAGTGCTTTCGGCTCTAACAGAGCCGAAAGCACTCCCACTGATATCACTTGTGATGTCAGTGGGGCCGGCCCCAGACGGTAGGCGTTCCCATGGGAACGCCTCCGTCTGGGCAGCCACGCCCCTGGCCCGCCCACCAAAGGGGGCGTGCTGTCACTCAACATCGACAGCACGCCCCCTTTGGTACGAGACCCGGAGCGACGGATTGCCCGTCGCTATCCGGGTCTCGCGTATGCGCACGACGGAGCCGTCATCCGTCGTGCGCATGTGCACTGGGCCACCATCGACCCGCTTGCGAGCGCATAGCACTCGCGAGCGGGTCTGAATCAGGCCCTCTGTCCCTAGTGTCATGTGTGCAAACAATAAAAAAAGAAAGGACAAAGGACAAATCCTTGAGCCATATAGTTGGAGTTTCTCCTTGGGACAGGAAGCCAGATCTACACTGTTGCAAACTCTTGTATCTGGCACATATATTTGCCCATTGTAGTTAGTACTTTTTACTTTTTTACTGAAAATTTTATAAACATGATGACCAGCATTAAAACAGTGTGGCTTTTATAGCGCATTTGTGCATTGTACAGAGGTGTCACTTTATTCTAGCATACAGATGAGAGGCAAATAGTACAATGGCCAAGTGTCCATATTTTCCAAGGCCAGTTTTTAAAGATTTGGCCCTGAATATTTTTGCACCTGCCATACCTGCATCCGGGGACCACACAATGCATAACAACCTATAGGCGCTTTCCTGGGTAATGCCCGTATGTTATGTAACAGTACATTAGTATATACAAAATGTAACCCTTGCCAGTCATACTGTCTGTTAACATGCGCAGTCGCTTGGCATCGCTGTTTTTTTTTTACTCTTATACCTCATACCCACTGGCATACCCCCTAACCTCCCCTAATTGGCGAAGACAGTCCCGGTTTTCGAGCACTGATCCACCGTCCCACCCACAGAAGGCAAAGTTCCATGGAAGTGGGGATTCTCTCACTGCAGAACTGTGGGTAATTAGATGCTGTTTGTATGCGCATCTAAACAGTGCAGGGAGGAGCCTGGGGGCAGCCCAGCATCTCAGGGGACAGCCCAGCATCTCAGGGGACAACCCAGCATCTAAGGGGACAACCCAGCATCTAAGGGGACAGCCCAGTAGCTTAGGGAACGCTGAGCACGGTCCCATGTCCATCACTCTGGCTGTCCTCAAGCTCTCCCCCACACCGTTTCCATGCCACATCCCTCAGGCGCACACCTGCAGAGGGTCTCTCTTCTCTTTTGCCTCCTATATGTTGGGAGATATGCACTGGAGAATTTGAACAGTGTGTTAATGTTTGAATGGCATGTAAGCAGGTCTCACATAGCAAGTACAATTATTATCATGATCACTATGACATTAATAAGTTCTAAACAAGTAGTATGTGAGCCCCAAAAGAGATCTCAGATCGATGCAAAGGCAAAATGCAACAGAGGGGCTATTTTTTTACATATTAATGAAAAATGGTGGCTTGGTACTCAGATAAGGTACTCACCCATATCCAATATAGAGTGTAAGCTCATATGGGCAAGGCTCTCTCCCCTTCATGTGCTGATCGCAGGATTCGGTGATAAAATTACAAATCGGGAACTCACATGGATTTCACATATCAAACACAACTTCACACTCCATTTCACGGCATATCGCCATCATATCAAACATCGTATGAATAACACTGACATCAATGCAAATCATCAATTTACTAAGATTCACGTTTGCCAACAGTGGACGCTACCTTGGAAACAGGCTGCTGTTTGGCTGCGAGTGTATAGCCAATCAGGGGCCTGTTCCCATGCTAGCAGCTGCTGACTGGCTGGCGGGACTCCAAGTGCAGTGACACACGTGGGTCCTGTCACTTGGGCGAGCAGCGATATATGTACAGTATATACATATAACGCTGCTACGTCCGGCTGGTATGGATCTCACTGATCTGTACATGCTTCTGCTAAATAAGCTTCTAAGATTGTGAAATCACATGCAATTATGGGGCAATACGAGTGAACTTGCGCACGCCAGAACACGGTGAGTATCACCATTGAATGCCAATAGTCAGCCAAACATGCTTCTTAGTAAATTTGTGATTTACTGAGGAAAACGTTCTGGCGAGGAGCTGCGTTAGGGATCGCACACTAGAGATGTGTTCTCCAGGAATTCTAATCCACCCGAATTTCGTGAATCCGGGTAAATCCGGGTCGCGGTTCTAATTTTATTACGGTTCGGAATTCGGAGGTTAAATCCGAATATCGGGTTTAGGATTGCATAAATTACATGATTTTAGCTGTTTTTAAAACTTTTTATCTATTTTTTTTTTTTTTTTAAATCCAGATCCAAAACCTTGAATGAGATACAGATACAGATCCAAAACAAAAACACGGGGGTCGGCGCACATCCCTATCGCACACCAACACGATTCTTAGTAAATTTACCCCTTACACATATTAATAACTGATTTTAAGGAGTTCTTGGTAAATTGTAACAATCACACAGAGCACATTATACAATAAAAGAGAAAGTTGGGGAACTGTTCTGTGTAGTATTTGCAGGTGAAACATTAGAAAGCCGGTTGTATCTCGCCAGTTCTGACATGCTTTATATATTACAGGCTTATTAGCATAAACACACCTCTGTGTGTTATATGTTCACATGTGACAGGAGCAGCCCTCAGTCTGACATGCATGGTGAGGCTTACAGCAATCACACATGAACACATAGCTGCAAGCCAAATCCAACCTTGTGCTTACCCAGCCAGAAGTGCAGGTCGTAGTACTTGATGTTGTTCTTCATTATAGTGTGCAGAACTAGGTAAGCATCTCCCACATAAAAGTTACCATGTAGGTTTTCAGGTACCGGTGCCAGGTCCATTTTCTCAATTCTCCAAATCTGGAGCCCGGTCTTCTGCCCGGCGTTGGCAAACTCTTTGTGAGACGGAGCCATGGTGCTCTCAGCAAAGACCCGACGCACACAAAAAAGGGAACTTCTAAAAAAAAATATATCAGCTGTCTGCGTGCTGGATCCGGCTGGCAGTCTGCACTCTGCAGAATTAATGTACAACAGAGTTTTATAGTCTGTGCAGGAAGAGGGAGTGTTCTGTACAGTGATCACAGCCTCTCCCCACTGTACTACACACATACAGGACTTCTATTCAGCAGGACCTGTATTTATAGCGTAGAAATCATTTTATTTTTTCAAGGCAGCAGAGCTATTTTCAATTCTGCAACTGTTTTTACTGCAACCCTTGGGGATAACGGTTGCGAGTGTCCAGGGTCAGTCCCACGGTTTATAGATTTGTCCCTGTTTTTCAGCATAGACCTAATGCACAATCAGTTTCCTATTTTTCTTACTGTACAGAAATCGGGGGTATGTGCATGGAAGTAACTGCGCAATAAATGCGTAATTCGCCCGTAAAGTTTTACATATCTCGCCATGCGCCCGCACCCTATCTGCGAGTGTACCTATATTCTACTCGTCAGAGTACGCTCCATCTGCCTGTATTTGGTGAAAAGATACATCTGGAAACGGTATTTACGCTTATGTCTAGCTTTGCGTAGGCTGCAGTTGCACCCACACGCCATCGCTAAGCTTTGCCTCCGAGAGAGCGCCCATCACAGCTCGGTTACGCATCTTCGGTCATAGGTGGAGATGAGACTGTAATGCGTATGACTCAGCCTTACCCTTATTTGTGTATGGTTGGCTCTGGAGCACGCGTAGTTTGAAAACACACATGACGCATCAAATTTTGCGTGCGATGCATCCCGCCAATCATCGCATGCTTCCTGGTGTAAATAACGCCGGTATGCATGAAAAAAAATCACAATGGACAGCTCTCCCGGTAATACTGTCCTTTGCGATAGAAGGAGTTCCGAGTTTATGACCCAGAAGTCCTTCTGCGCATGCGTCGAGTGACGCAGGCGCCGTGGGGGGCACTGGGAGGGATTCAATTGAATCCCTCTCACAGCACTTTGCATATAGAAGCCCATAGGCTTCCATTAGGGCAACGCCATCTAAAGATAGCATTGCCCACTGCATCCATGCCCGGAGATTGGTGCATATGCGGTGAGCGGCCAAACCGTTTGACTGCAGAAACCGCAAAGAAGCATCCTGCCCCTTGTATGCTCCACCTGTAGGTGGACGTTCAACTTAGCATCAGGCCCTTAGACCGTAAGCTCCGCCGGGGCTGCCTTGAATGATAACATGGGCGGCGCTACGTCATATCCTGTTGCTATGTAAATAAAGCATAATAAATATGTATGTCGTACAGTAATTACTAATATTATGGTTCCCATCAGTTCCCATTATATTTTTGTATTGGACATATTAAGCCATTATCTTATGACAGATAGCCTATGAATCTCTTTATTCATATGCTAAATAAAGGAATGAACTTGAGAAGGGGGCGTGGTCATGCATTGCAGGGCTTGGTCACATGCCCGCAGTGAGATGCCCAGCAGGTCTCATGCACTGGACTTCCCCAAGCCCCAGGGGTGACTTATCAGAGAAGGGAGTCATGGGGCAATCTCTGTGGCTCCCCATGGAAGAAATGCACTGAAAATGAAGCATAAGAATTCACATGCACAATATCTGAGGTGACATATGTTGTTGGCGACATAATTCTGTATAAAGTACTGGGATAATGGCACTGGAGGTCCGATGGTGTGTGGTGTGGGCCTCCCTTGACTTACTATATAGAGTAATATTGGATGGTTAAATAACTTCCAACTTTCTGGCTCACAGGACAAAATGGTCCATATCGGGATAGTGAGATAGAACCCTTAAATCAGGAAAGTTGTGAGCAGGGATGGACTGGGGCTGTAGATTGGTCCCGGCATCTGTATGTGCGCGTGTGCACTATGAAATTGGGTGTGGCCATGCCTCATGGGGTGAGGTCACACTTTACAGGACGTGTCACGAATTACCAGGGCGTGGTCTTGCAGTACACTCCCGTCTCTCTACATGCCGATCCATCAATCCATCAGTCCTTCTGGCATTTGCCAGAAGTGCTAGATCCCTAGTCGAGCCCTGGGTATGAGGTATGTATTGTATTAATCTCTCTTAGAAAAGATACCTCCTGACAGCATTGCAGATCAAAGTGCTGCGACCGAAGACGCAGCTTCGGATCACGATGGTGATGTTAATCAGTCTGCAGTTTAGAGACACTACAAGCGAACTCGCAGATGGCGGCCTGCACATGTGCAGTACTGTACACATCATGCACATGTTCTACACTCCCATTATGGGAGATGTACGCAAACCATCGTGTTTGCGTACAGTACATCTCTGAATGAAGCCCTCAGTATACAGTATTCATCACGGGGAGCCTCCATTCTTACTTAGCATTCAGCAAAGGTTACACAGACCCACCAAGCTCTGCCTCGCTCTGATGAATCCCTCCCATGAGGCTGCTGCTGATCTTCTCGGGTCACAGGAGCATGTGATGAGCTCCACCAATCAAAGCTTTTGTGCTAAGTCTCCTGGGACGTACATAGCTTCCAGCAATACATATGTTGCTGGAGGGGATAACATAGATGAATGCAGGGGTGCAAAATTTAGCTGTGTCCGATGATCCAGGCAGGCAAGGGGATTTTGTTCTGCTCTGTGTGGATAAATAATATTTTCAGAGATAAGTGTTAAGGATGTAATTATTTATAGGGTGGTCTAAAGCTGATAAGAGGAAATGACTCTGTAGAGCTGATTTTACTTTTTTCCCATTATATTGTATGTGTCTCCATCTGAACAAGCAGTCCCACAAATATTCGCTCCTAGCAGATTACATAGGGACAGGTGCCAAACCAAGGCATTCACCGGCAGATTCTCTTCACTTTGTGCTCTTATTTATTTTTTTATAACATTTCTTTTATTCATCAGAGCAATAATGCATTACATATCATATATCATAAAACAAAATAAATAAGAAATAGAACAAAAACCCATTAAGGGTGTAGATATATAAATAATACAATATATTAACAACAAAATATTTCCATGAAAAGGCAAAAACAAAAAATAACACAGAGTATCCAGAACAGTTGTGCTCTTATTTATTAATAATATATCACTATCTTATGCTAGTAGGGGCACTGGGGGCCTGATTCAGAGCCACTCGCTAGATGCAAGTTGCGTAGGCAGTGCTATCGCACAGCAATACAATAGCACGCCCAGTATTTCTTAGAAAGCGATCACATAGTGTATGCAGACACCCACCAGAGTGTTTTAAGATGCTCACTTATGCACATCATATCCAGGAAGTGTATGCAACCATCGGTACATCGGGTAACATCGGATGCTATCGCAGCACTTGAGGTTGACCATACCATACCGTAAGCACTGCGAGCACTTCAGTGTAAAAACAAGCCAGGTGACGTGTACTATGACGCTGTCTTTTAATTATGCACACATCTAAAACGCTGTTGAGATGCTCAGGCACGGCTGCGTTTGCACCTCCACTCCCACGTTTTTAATGGCCAGCCCCTGTTACCACCTACAAACGGCTTCCCTTGTCACTCACTCTGCTGGGCTGTCTATGTGCAGCGAGCGAGTGCATTGTGAACTTTCGCTAAGGTATGCGCACTGCGATGCATACGCATGTGCGCACTGCATACCATCGGCAGCAGCGAGAGTATGCATCTTAGCGAGCGGGTCAGAATCAGGCCCTGGGTCTGATTCAGAGATTACGCAATGCTGATATTTTCACAGGTCGTGTGATTGTTTGCAAATGACCATGAACGAAAGCCGCACTGCGCACGTGCAGCGATTGTATTGCGATTACGCCTGCACACAGGAGTCACCCGCAAAGTGAGCGACAGTTAGTCAGCATTCGGAGGTGTTATCGGTAGGTGGTTAGAAAACCGCAGGCGTATCTGACCGTTTACACACCGTTTCCTGGCCGCGCATAAATTAGCCATTGTTATCTCCTCCGCAGCATGAAAGCTCTCTGCGTGTCAGGAGACTATGCTGGGTGACTGGCCGATGTGCGTCCAGGGTACCGAAGTTTACGCTGTTGCACGTCGTTGGACGGATATGAGAAAGCGTCCCTATGCTCGGCTGTGCTTTAGAAAGACATTAGTATATTTCAGCAAATGCAATCCTTAGGAGATCGCAGCTGCAGTGCTAATGCATTAGTGTAAATCTCTGAAGCAGGACCACTGTGTCTAGAGGAAGTACATAAATATTTGCAACCCATTATATCTGAAGGTCGGTCATTAGGTAACGGGAGCAAAAAGTAGAGATGTAGGAGAGTGCAGACGTTCTATTTGGTGCCTATTCACAAATCCATATGAACATTCAAACATCACATCGGACTTTGACAGTCTCAGTTTCTTCCCATACAGTCTCAGTTTCTTCCCATACAAGTCAGTGAGTCACTATCTGCCATACTGTACCCAGCTTTCAAAACTCAAGTGTATGTAGGGTGGTAATTACTGGATGCCCTAATTCAGAGATGTCTGCCAATCTAAAAACATCAGAGGTGTGTGTGTAAACATCAGAGGTGTGTGTGTAAACATCAGAGGTGTGTGTGTAAACATCAGAGGCAGGTGCGTATCTACCCATTGGCCAGGATGGCACTCGCCAGGGGCGCCGACGAAAGGGGGTGCCGCCCGGCAGTGCCACCAGTAGCCAAGGGGTGGACAAGTCCCTCGGCCCCACAAGTGTAGGGTAGACCGCCAGCGGCGGCTGTGTGTTTGTTATAGCAGCCAGCTAATGAGAGTCAGACAGACTCTCATTTGCTGCTGCGTCATCCGCAGAGGGAGCCGGCTGGAGCTCACTAATGAGCTCCGTGTGCCGGCTCATCCCGCAGCATGTGATGGGAGAGACAAAAGAAGAGCGGCTGGGACTCAGAGCGGACAGCGGCGGTCGCGTCAGGAGCGGGGATCAGGTAAGTTGATTTTTATTTTGTTCTTTGTGTGTGTGTTTGTGTGTGTAAGCCTGGCACTACAGGGTGAGGGGAGCGGTCACTGAAATAGGGGGTGGCCGCTACTGGGGGCACTTTATGGGGGGTGCCCGCTACTGGGGGGCACTGTATTGGAGTGGCCACTACTGGGGGCAATTTATGGGGGTGGCCAGTACTGGGAGCACTGTATAGGGGTGGCCAATACTGGGGGAAATTTAGGGGGGGTGGCCACTACTGGGGGCACTGTATAGGGGGGACTACTACTGGGGGCACAGTATAGGGGGGGACTACTACTGGGGTCTACTACTGGGGGGCACTGTATGGGGTGACTACTACTGGGGGCACTGCATAGGGGGGGCTACTACTGGGGGCACTGTATAGGGGGGGGCTACTACTGGGGGCAATGCAGCATAGGGGGCATTACTACTGGAGGATTACTATTGGGGGCACTGCATAGGGGGGGGAGCAGTCCATTACATTGCCAGCGGCACTTGGATCACTAGATACACCCCTGATCAGAGGTGTGTGTAAACATCAAAGGTGAGTGTGTAAAGGTGTGTGTAAACATCAGAAGTGTGTGTAAACATCAGAGGTGAGTGTGTAAACATCAGAGGTGTGTGTGTGTAAACACAGATGTGTGTGTAACATCAGAGGTGTATTTGTAAACATCAGAGGTGTGTGTGTGTAAACATAAGAGGTGAGTGTGTAAAGGTGTGTGTAAACATCAGAGGTGTGTGTGTAAACATCAGAGGTGTATTTGTAAACATCAGAGGTGTGTGTGTAAACAGAGGTGAGTGTGTAAACAGAGGTGTGTGAAAACATCAGAGGTGTGTGTAACATCAGAGGTGTGTGTAACATCATAGGTGTGTGTAAACATCAGAGGTGTGTGTGTGTAAACAACAGAGGTGCGTGTGGGGCTGTGATGTCACTTGCAGTGCCCCATGGTCGACATGCTGCTGGCATTTGGGGCGGCAATACAGCGTTGTGCGTCAGCCCCATTTTCAGGGCGTGCCGAAGGCAGTGGCTGCATCCACAGAAGCAATAGCGGATCACAGAAGCCAACAGTGTTTGTGTTTTCAATCAAGATGCCTCCTGCGACTTTTTAATATTTTAGCACAACTGCTGCGTACAAAGGGGCGTTGCTAACGGCGTCCGTCTCTGAATCAAGCCCTATCTCGGTTATCTCTAGCCCTCTTCAAATAATATTTAGTTTTCACACATGGCCATAAACTTTGGTGCAGTAAGGAATGTTCTAACTCAAACCAGCTTCTTCCATTGGCTGATACACATACCGCCATTGTGTCCTCCAAGAACTATGCACACTGTCTGATAAAAAGGTCAGATGCCTAAAATCACCAAAGAGGAGTTTGCACCGCACCTGCTAAGTGCTAGTAACTGCAGTTTGGGGGAGCACCAATACTCTTTGTCCCCTCAATTTTGCCGACACCAGGCTGGCTATTAGCATTAGTGCTGCAATTAGAAGTAAAATAGTCCATGTCCCTTAGCTTGCCCAGAACTCCTAGCTGCTTGGCATTCGGCAGTCACCTAAGGATAAGTTTAGAGGTGACATGGGAGAGAGTCTACACGGTGAAAAGAGGCTGGATCTTGCACCCTGTATTCAGTGCCTTACGCCTTCCTTCTCTAAGGGAGGCCCTAACAAAAGAATTATCAAATTATGAAGCATAAAGGTTAAATGCAATGTACAGTCTTACCATGAGGCTCTACTACAGCTGTGTTGTGTAGTGGGATTGAGCAATCCCCACCAACACCACTCCAATAAAGACAGCTGAAGGGACATCACAAATTGCGAAGAACAATGGCTTTAGAAGATCTGACACACAATGACAAGGAAGCAAGCTGAAGTAACATCACTGGCCATGCCCTGTGTCTGAATTAAATAATATTAAAAGTTTCTGATCCCATACTGCCATTTTTATTGGGAAGTCTATACCACTGACGTAATTATTGACGTTAATGAACAGATCATTAAAGCACCCTTTCATGTATTATAAATGCAAACTTATTTATTACCAGTTACTTATATAACGCACACATATTGTGCTGCGCTTTACAGAAAATATTTGGCCATTCACATCAGTCCTTGCCCCAGTGGAGCTTACACTCTATGTTCCCTATAACATGCACACACACACACACACACACATACCAGGATTAATTCTGTTGGGAGGAAGCCCACGCAAGCACAGGGAGAATATGCAAACTCCACACAGTTAGGACCATATTGGGAATTTAACCCACAACCTCAGTGCTGTGAGGCTGTAATGCTAACACCGTCTATGCTGCCCAAACTATTCTTATCCTAACAGTTTACCATGTTTTTAAAAAAAGCTCCAGTGGAGTTATCAGGGCAATGCAGGCAACCAACAGTAGCATCTGTATAACAAGTATCAAAGGGAGGAAAAAGCTTTATTTTTTTTTATTTAGTGATGAGCAGTTCAGTTTTTCTCGGATCTTCCTGCCATCTCCATGTTAATGTTCTGCACATGCCTAACCCAATCTCGGGCTTCCAGTGCCGATTCAATTAAAAAATAAAATTATAGATGGAAAAAATAGGAAAAAAATAATATATATATATATATATATATATATATATATATATATATAATTATATACATATAGCTATACCAAGTGATCGCCAACACTGACTGCAGACTTAAACACTTGCCTGGTGCTAACGCCTGAGATGCGACCGTAACCGGTAATGCTTCACTTGACCCATGCGTTAGTGCCCATTCTAGGGTGGTGTGGGGGGATAATGCTGGGGATCTTTTGCCACTGGGAAGTGGGAGGTGGGGAGTGGGAGGTGATTTTACAATGGGGGCCTATGGACAACGGGGTGTGCAAAACAGTAGGTATGTTTTTGGTTTTTTTAAATAAAATATTTGAATGTATTTTTAAAACAAAATTGTCAGTTAAGTTGTTAATAAATAAGGAGAAGGACTATTGACCTCAAAAAGCATTACTGTTGCCTATAAAGGAAAACTTTATAGTTCCTTAGTTTTACATGAATAACCTTTCAAAAAATGTCTCATTTCCTTATCTGTACTAATATTAAACAATTGTGGTTTCTCATTTATCACATGATGGACTGAAACCAGCATTACTTATATACACACCACCATATGGAACAAGGTTTAGTCTAATCTGTCCTATATAGAAAACAAGGGAAGTTCTACTGTTCTCCTGGCTTCACATATATTGTAAAAATAAATGTTTACAATTACATCCATCATACCAAACTTGCAATGATGCCATCTGCATACCATTCAGATGCTCAAAGTACGACAGATAGAGTGTTACTTGGATTACAGTGTGGCAGTATAAACAATCAGGGAGAATAAGGGTCATTTACTATCCACACATCTTCTACGCCTACAGTCTCCGCTTGCAACTGTTCTTGGAAAACAAACTGCGCTTCGCTTTGCTGATGCACACTAGATTAAAAGGTCTATTTACTAAGCAGTGTTAGGAGACTGAGTGAAAAGTGATAAGGTGCCAGCCAATCAGCTCCTAACTGCCATCTCACAGGTTGTGTTTGAAAAATGACAGTTGGGAGCTGATTGGTTGGTACCTTATCACTTTTCACTTTGTCTCCTAACACTGCTTAGTAACTAGACCCCTAAGTATGATGAGAAAAGTGATGTCAGAATCCAACCAAGTCGCACATTAATCTCCTAAAAAAACTGCTCGGTGTACTCTCATTTACACCTTAAATTCATCATGCCAGTGAGGGGTATTCAGGCTGCAAAATGTGCCACCATCACTTCTTGGGGGCAAATTGAATTCTCAGTGATGTGCGGCCACGTGTTACAGAACCACAATTTCACGCGTTTTCCTCCGCAATGTGCGCTGTTGGTGGTTGTCAGGTGTCAGCATCCTGAATGTTTCCCAGGGACATTGTGGGCCACATTGCCGATTGAATTGCTCCCCTCGAGTCTAATTTAAATAATGTTGCCCCCTCAAAGCAAAATCTCCTATTAACTGGGCACATTCCTGAACAAGCCAATACTCAAAATGGCCTAATTCCACCAAGATCTTCCCATTGGAGGGTCACTAATTAGCATAAAGATGGATGCATTTGCATAATATATTCTCAAATGGTGTTAGCGCAGTTGGAGGAGCAGGTTTCGCCCATTTTGTACGGGATTATCTGTGATTCACAGATGAATGTTACTAACTTTATTGTACTTTTTCTTTTTACTTTCTTGAAAAATACTTGTGTGCCCGAAGCCTACAATGTCTTTACAACAATGGACCCGATTAAGGGATGGACGCTTTTGCACCGCAGATGAGTCTTACTCAGAATGGCCATCTCCTGCCAGCTGGCGACGCCAGTAAATCTGTGTTGGAAAACGCAGACACTGACTTTGGAATGCCCGGAAAATGGGGCTGACACCCCCCTGTTTTCGGGAAACGCAGGCAACGTCGCCCTCTCCCTGCCACCAAATGGCCTCAGCCTTTCAATCCAGTTGCGGCTTATAGGGCACTGCGTGCGATGAAGCAGAACCTGTACTGCACTTGCACAGAATGGGTCACGCACATGCGCAGTCCGCCTGCCATCAGAGATGTACGTAAACCATTGGGTGTAATTGGTCCCACAGGCACCCACGAAACTAAATGTGGCTATTGCAAAAACATGCAAGATATGTCCACAAAACATTGCGTTCAACTGTTCATTGGGCCCTTTACAGGGCCGGATTAACGGGGGGCGACAGGGGCGGTCGTCCCTGGGCCCCCACACGTGAAGGGCCCCCACACCCATCGTGGTTAAAGTGGGCCGGAGGAGACGGAACCAGTTCCGCCTCCTCCGGCAACCTAACCCCGGCACTGCAGGGAGGCTCCATTTGCCAGGCGCCTCCCAGACTGTAATCAGCGGGCGCCCGGCTCCCTCCCCGCAGCGGCAGCCATTGCCGGAGACTGGGCTTCCGGCTCACGCAGTGCACTATGGGAGAGATGTCATGACGTCTCTCCCATGCTGCAGAGGAGCAGCCGAGTGGACCGGACGTGTGACAGCAGCGGACGCGGGAGCGGGGCTTAAGGTAATTTTTCGCTTTTTTTTATTTTTGTGCAAGCGGCTTTCTACTCTGGAGGCATTACTATTGGAGGCATTACTCGGGGGGGGCATTACTACTGGAGGCATTACTATTGGAGGCATTACTCGGGGGGGCATTACTACTGGGGCATTACTCGGGGGGGGCATTACTCAGGGGGCACTATTACAGAGGGAGCATTACTATTGGGGGCACAACTACAGGGGTATTACTACTGGGGGCATTTATTCAGGGGGCATTACTATCGGGCACACACAGGGGGCATGACTACTGGGGGCAGTACTACTGGGGGCACAACTACAGGGGTATTACTAGGGGCATTTACTGTCTACAGGGGGCATTACTATTGGGGACACTACCACAGGGGGTATTACTACTGGGGGCACTACTTATGGGAGTATTGCATAGAGGGCACTGCATAAGTGGCACCACTCCTGGGGGCACTTCTACTGGGTGCACTGCATAAAGGGCACCACTACTCTGGGCTCTGCACACAGGGCACTACCACTGTGGGCACTGACACTACTGGGGGCTCTGCATAAGGTCCCCATTGCGCATGCCCCCAGTTCGTCACATTTAATAGGGGCCCCCACTTGTTTGTTGCCCAGGGGCACCCACAGACCTTAATCTGGCCCTGGCCCTTTATGTATGTACAGAACATCATTTCCTAATAAGATGT
This sequence comes from Taudactylus pleione, assembly GCA_031769625.1. Classification (NCBI taxonomy): domain Eukaryota; kingdom Metazoa; phylum Chordata; class Amphibia; order Anura; family Myobatrachidae; genus Taudactylus; species Taudactylus pleione. Next base: position 1,997,966 of record JAUIMM010000570.1, on the reverse strand, counting down.
GGTGGGTAAGTTAATAATGAATAAGACTTATCTAAATACAGATCACAGGTTTTGTAACTGCCAGGGAAGCGATGTCCCAATTAACTTCCCTCATCTCTGTGTGACAATCGCCTCATGCAATCTAGAGTAAGCAGTGACCGCAATGAAACTGCTGCTTTTCCATCTCAACAGACCAGTTCATTCAGATGGTAATTGTATGATAACAATGACTTCATTTAATACCAATGCAGTAACAAAAAGATACAATCTGTAACATATTGTTCATCCATTTGCGTCAGGTTGTTGATGAAGGACGTTGACAAGAGACACTGTTACCATGGCGATATCATTGTGATCTTGTACTAACTGCACAGAACATCTGACCAAACGCCAACATTTACACTATGACTATTACTTGAAGCATTCATTTATGCATAATTTTATATACAGTATTTCCAGTAGCTGGGATCCTCATTCAGCAAAGTGCTTCCTCCAGTGCAATATCTAAGCTAAACTATTGGAAAATGGATTGTTACATCTTTTAAAAATATAAATTCTAATCTATATTATACATTGTGTCATTTGTACAAGCAGTACATTTAAAGCATGTCAGCTATGACTGAAAATATATATTTTGGGTGAAATCAAATAAAATAAAATACAAAATCTTACTTATTGGCCTGACAACCTTTTTAAAACTGACAGTGAGATTGCGATTCCCCCTCTTTTTTTTTTTGATCTTAGGGGCCCATTTGTCAATGAGTTTTATCATATGTGAGTTTTAAAACTCGCTGTGTATGATAAATGGTGTACAAGGCAATCAACTCCCAACTGTCATTTTTCGATTAGATGGCAGTTAGGAGCTGATTGGCTGGAGCATCATTATCATACGCAACGAGTTTTAAAAGTCATTGTGTATCATTGGAACTTCTTTTTAAAGAGTATTTATTGAATTGCAACAGTATCAAAAGTGAAGTTGTCCTCTACTACGTAGGGAGTAGTTACACTGCCAAAATAATCATAGTAAAATCCTGCGGTGTGGTTCTGCTGTTGTAGAGGTTTCACCCCACAAATGTGGTGGGCTTACAGTTTGTGGAGGTATCTCTCTGAGTTGGATTAAGAGGTGGGCGCAGTTGTGGCTGCGTCATTTGCTGCCGTCACAGCTACAAATCTCATAACTTATGTACAAGTGTGCGTCCGATGGTGCAAAGACGCCCACTCAAAGTGTTGTTGGACAGTGCATTCCCGTCCACTTTCACTGACATACCCGGGACACTGTAATCAGACTTTACTTCTGCATGTACCAGATTTGCCACTGATAAAGCAGAAAGATGCCTCTACTTATTTATACACATAAATAAATGTTAAATGGACTTCAAAGATTAACTTACCAAAATTATCATTTGTATATCTTTTACTAAAATATTGATGCAAGCTAACAGCATCTCTCTAGTCCTTCTATTAGATTTATTTAATAAGTATTTTATTATACTGTGTTGTAATAGATAGAATTGCAATATTGTGTGATATGGATACCTAAAGTTTATGAAGAATTATAATGTAGTGTGTTCTAAGATAACCTTGAGAAATTCTTTCTGGTCTGATTAAACATAGCATGGCTACGGCAAGGGAATGAGATAGCTACGAAACAAAATTATAAGAAAATTACTTTCACTTTTAAAGAAGAAATATAAAACTTGCTTTAATTACTTTTTGATCAATCTTTGTCATTATGAGGTCTATTTACTAAGCAGTGTTAGGAGACAGAGTGAAAAGTGATAAGGTGACAGCCAATCAGCTCCTAACTGTCATTTTTCAATCACAGCCTGTGAGATGGCAGTTAGGAGCTGATTGGCTGGCACCTTATCACTTTTCACTCTGTCTCCTAACACTGCTTAGTAAATAGACCCCTATGTCTTATATATAAAATTAATTAATCTGTTTGTTTGTTTATTTGTTTGTCTGGCTATGCATTCGGACACCCCTGCACTGATTGGGATGAAACCAATGCGAGGAGGTCCAGTTGGATACTTGACAGGTTTTAGGGGGGTTAGGGTCCCAGTCGAACATCCCGCTGGTGTACACTGGGCAGAACTTTGACTGGGGAGCCTGTTCTGAACCTTCCACTGGATGGATTTGGACGAAAACTTCACATAGTAGTAACATTGAAAACATTGAATCCCAGAAGACATACTATTGGGTTGAGGTCCTGGTCAGACTTCCCGTTGGTGTACGCTGGGCAGAACTTTGATCTGGGGGTCTGTTCTGGGCCTTCTACTGGATGGATTTGGATAAAAACTTCACAGAGGGGTGGCAATTGGTCTGGGATGCCTAATGGAGTAGTTGGGGTCCTGGTTGGACCTCACGGCGTAGTGTACCGGGCAGAACTTTAACCCTCGGAGCCTGTTCTGGACCTTCCACTGGATGGATCTGCACAACATCACATAATTTGGAAGAAAACTTCACAAAGTGTTAACATTGGATCAGTTGGACCTCCTTTTGGTGTATGCTGGCCAGAACTTTGACCCAGGGAGTATATTCTGGGCCTTCCACTATATGGATTTGGATGCCATCACATAATAAAACTTAATTACTTGAAGATTTAAACCTGGGCAACGCCGGGGACTTCAGCTATATATATATATATATATATATATATATACATATATATATATATATACACACAGATTGAGTCTCCCATATCCAAATATTCCGAAATACGGAATATTTTTAGCATGACTGTGATAGTGAAACCTTTGATTTTTGATGGTTCAATGTACACAAACTTTGTTTAAGGCACAAAATATTAAAAATAAAGAATACAAATAGGCTGTGTATAAGGTGTATATGAAACATAAAAAAATTTCATGTATGTACACAAACTTTGTTTAAGCCACAAAATTATTGAAAAAATTGTATAAAATTATCTGCAGGCTGTGTGTATAAGGTGTATATGAATCATAAATGCACTCTGTGGTTAGATTTAGGTCCTATTCCTAAGACATTTCAATATGGTATACAAATATTCCAAAATATGGAATATTCCGATATCCAAAATACCCCTGGTCCCAAGCATTTTGGATATGGGAGACTCAATCTGTATATATATATATATATATATATATATATATATATATTTATATATATATATATATATATTTATATATATATATATATATATATATATATAATAATCCACCGGATTGGCACTCTTCTAAACCAACGTTAATGTACTCCAGTGCCTTCTGCGTAATAATAATAAACCAGAAGAAATCAGCGGCTCTTGGAGATTTTTCAAAAAGTATATAATTTTACCTTGACAAAGGAGCGCGGTGCCCCGAAACATTGGTGTTATGTGTTTGGGTACACATTAAATAAGCTTTTTGAAAAATCTCCAAGTGCCGCTGATTTCTTCTGGTTTATATATATATATATATATATATATTATATATATATATATATATAGTGACAAAGCAGCGGCACTCACGGGTCTTGAAAAAAAGATTCACGCCAACCAAGCGAACGTTCCCTTGGTTGGCGTGAATCTTTTTTTCAAGACCCGTGAGTGCCGCTGCTTTGTCACTTTAATTATCAGGTATATTTAGTATACTTCAGAGGGCACCAGGGCCATTGTTCTTTTTTCTTGCGGAGTGCTAGCTCTAAGGATCATTATATGTACTGTAAATATATATATATATATATATATATATATATATATATTTACAGTAGATACATAAATACATATGTATGTACTAATAAAGGCAATAACTTATGTTATAGCTATAAAATATATACTTTACTAAGCTATATTAAGTTAACAACATGTGAATATTAAAGTAGTTATGTTTTAATAAAAGAATAGATATTAAGAAATGGGAAAATATAAAAATAATGCAAGATATTTCATTAAGTACTAGAAAGTTATTTAAAATGTCTTCTAAAAACTTATGAAGTTATACGTTTAAAATGGCCACCATCAAGGTCTCTTGGGGAATAATGGACAAGTGAGGAAAGACAAGTGCATAGATCTTCACGTGTTATGTCAAGGTACTTTCCCATGGATCTACAGATGAATCTTGATTACATCATCTGATAAGTTAAGTATAAATATCGGAGCAAAAGTGGGCTCATTAGGAGACTGGGGAATGTTGTTCTAGCATGACATGCTGCTGAGACACAAAGCTATCAAATGTTTTCTTTGTATTTTCTTGTATTTGTACTTTACTTATTTTCTATTCATGAATTGCTAAGTATAAGTAAAATCATTATTATCTAATTCTTGACTGGACATTGAATAACTTAAATAATTTCTCCTTTTACTGTTTTATTTAAAAAATTGTTACACTCAATCATTCATACGATGGTCAACAATGTTGTTTGTGTTTGGGCCAGCCTTCACTGGGCTTAGGGTCCCTCCCCAAAAGCGTCACAAGCCCCGGACTTGTCAGCCAGTCCTGGTTCCCTAAATTACGGGGAACAAAACGAGTAGGGTTCCACCATAATTTAGGAACCAGCACCTGCCTGCAGGGCCAGTGCTGCTTTTAAATATAGGGGGAAAAAAATTGCGTAGGGGTCCCCCTATATTTAAAACCAGCACTGGACTCAGACCGACCGGGGTGTAATGTCATAGACAGGAGACCCTATCACCGGTGCTCCATGGCCAAAGCACAAAAACACCTCAAGCCGATCAGGCCAGGCCGGGGGTCTCAAGGAAGGAGGGGACCCCCACAAAAAGGGGTCCCCCCTCTCCCGGCAAACTCGCAGCTCCGGAGGTGAGTGTTTAAAACTTACATTTTGCAGAGAGTTTGCTGTCATCTCTCTCGAGATTGTCATCTTGATTCTTGGTAAATTTGCGAGCTGTATATTTTAGGTGAAAAGTACTTCAGAGTTTGACCGATGGTGATAAGATTTGAGTTTGCTATTTCACCCGAGTTTTACGAGTGAGAAGAGAGAACTCTCTCCCAAACTCACCAGAGTTTGCGTTTAGTAAATTTGTGAGATGAAAAACATGTCTAAACTCACCAGAGATGGTCATCTCGATCAGACTCAATTCTTAGAAAATGTACCCCCAAGTATTACTACAGTTAATGATTGAGGAGGGATAGATAGTGCCAAGTCCCAAGTGAAAACACACAATAACACGATAAGGCCTTAGACATCAGTGTGTGAAACACGTGTGACAGAATAAGATGTTTGACAGGATGTACCAAAGGGAATCAGTACAAATGACCACTGGCTCTATGGCCGGCGGTTCAAATCCCGATGGCGGCAGATCGACAGCAGTGAAAATCCAGACAGGGGATTTAGGTAAGTATAACTAACCCTACCCCCTCCCCTAACCCTCCCTTAGGGGTGCCTAACCCTAACCTCCCCCCCTAGTGCCTAACCCTCCTCTAAGTACCTAAACCTAACCCCCCCGTCCCCACAGCCTAAACCTAAGTCTCCCCCCGGGGGTGCCTAACCCCCCCTTCCCCTAGCCTAACCCTCCTGGGGGGGTGCCTAACCCTAAGTCCCCCCAGGAGCCCCTAACCTAACCCTCCCCCCTGCGCCTGTCGCCGCCCGGCTTACCTTCATTCGTTATACCAGGCGTCGGGCTCCCGGCATAGGTATAATGACAGGCGTCAGGATTTCGACGCCTGTCATTAGTACCCTGCCGGGATTTGACAGTCGGGAAGCCGGTGGTCGGCATTTCGACCGTCGGCTTCATGACAAAGGGAAGGTTTAATATAAATGTTTAATTTTGACAAAGGAAAGAGATCTTATAAATTAGGGACCTTATAACCACTAAAACTCGCCCCTACCCCGTAAACTCCCAGGAACACCCCAAACACTGCCTAAACACATCTTAGGGCCTGATTCAAATGTGTACGCAATTCCGATATTTATGCAAATTGAGTGCCTGGTAGCCATTGCGCATGCATGTATGAAACACTGTGCATGCACAGTAATTGAATTGCAATTACACTCACATAGAGGTAGTCAGGTAGTCAGCATTTGGGGGAGGTAATGAGGGGTGGGTAGAGAAACACTGGCATGTCAAAACATTTAAATACTGTTTCTGGGTGTCCATAAATTAGCCACTGCACTCTTGCTCGCAGCAGAAGAGCCCTGTGTGTGTCTGGGGACATGCTGTGCCTGCGACAGCTTCGACTCACTTAGAAGGCTGATGGCCGCCTGATCTGCGCTCAATGTTTCCGGTTTTGTGAGTGAGCGGCGGGTGTGAGATGCTTTCAGTGGGCGTCTCTAAGCAGTGGACGGCGACTGGCTCATTATCATATTTTCACAACTGCGAATCCGTGAGAGATCGCAGTTGTGATGGCATTAGCTTCCACATCTGAATCAGGCCCTTGGAGCATGCACTGGAAATTGTACTGCATCTCTGTGTGCAGACAATTGTGGTGCATGAGCTGTGTCAACTGCGTGCATATCACCACTGCGTTCACCTCTGAATCAGTCCCTCTTTTTCTCTGTCTCTTTGTTAAGAGAGAAAGAAAAGAGAGTGGTCATGCATTTTGTGTTGCAATTTGGAATGTTACTGCATTGTCTCCATGAATGCACCATAAGTGAAGAATTTCACTTGGCCAAGATGGCCACCATTCGGTCTTCTGCACAAGCATGGCACCATCTTGTTACTTCATTAGAGTGCCACAGTGGAACATAAATGTATTCCACTTAGCTTCAGAAACCCTGCATATATCCTGCTGGTATGCTGCATATTCCTGTACCTCTACCCTCATACATGACCAGCTGGTCCCACTGAAGCTCCGCTGCATCCAGAGTGAGAGGTATCCATGGCATGGTTCTATCTGGACTGGGGAGCTGGCAGGAGTTGTGAGATGTTGCCATCATAGATGTCCTCCCAACTGACGTGGTCTTTGGAAATGATCTTGGTGTTGGAATCGTTACCACTTTTCCTGATGCCATCACCTGGACTCAGGTTTCCAAACTGCAGTCTACATCATCTGCACTAGAAAAGCCCAGTCCAGCCGAGAGGAAAATACCACAGTGGCTAGCCAAGTGCTACAGCAGCCCACTACAGCATCAACCAGCCCAGAGGAAAAAACTACACCGGCTAGTCAGCATAACTACCCAGCATGCCTTTTGCCTCTGGTATGTCCATGTCTCCTAGCAAAACAGAGGATGTTGGTTCCAGCTCGTTGGATCCTATGGGGGTGCCCAGTGATGCTCCTGTCCCAAGTGGTTTGCCAATTCTGGCGGTGACTATGAGTGACCACCCTGACTTCACTATGACTAACCACAACCAGACTGACCCTGGTGATCCCAACCCAGACCCCCTTGTAGAGTGTCCCAAATTATAAGGAAGTAAGGGCCACAGGCAGGAGTTCAGGGAAGCTCAGCTCTCTGACCATCTCAGAAATGCATGACACCCCAAGCTGGCAGCAGCCTTTCAGGGATAGGAGCAATGAATGTGATCTGGCAGGAAGACTTACAGGGTAGCCAGGAAGGTAGAAGGGGATAGACCAGACAGGGATCATGTCCAACTGGTGTACCCAGGAAGCTTTCATGCACAACTGGTGTCAGTTGCCCATGAAACACCTTTGGACAGTTACTCAGGGATGGATGCACAGAGCTTGTTTTGGCCTGGAATGTCAGATGACACCCAGACCAACTGTGATGTGTGTTGGTGGCTTGGTTGCTCCAGTGTTCGGGTTTACTTCAGGTCCTTGTCCATAGTTGAGCCCTTACAGCAAGTGCCCATGGACATAGTATGTCCCCTGCCTGTGCCAATTAGATTGAAGTAGACACTTCTTCGCTTGTCTGCCATCACTGTGGAACAGGTAGCGGACAAGGGGTTAAAAAAAGACCTAGGTGGCTAGGTATTACCCCTGGTCATGAGTTGTTAGAGGAGAATTTGGGTGCAGGGCTGACGGTTAAAGCATGCGGGTGTCAGATAGAAGTGACAGAGGTACAGTGCATGGGGTATAGAGTGGAAGGAGGCAGGAGGAGGCCCAAACCAGCAGGGATAGAGGCTACTACAGATTGTCTCCGGCTTACAACCCCGAGACAGGTACTGATCTTAGAAACTGTAAGGCCATAAGGATGAGTTGTCCCTGACTAGATCTGTAGTGACACCTCTTACAGATTTCACAAGGGAGGGACTTCAAGACTGCAAATTCTTGACCAGGACATTGTGGTATGAACTAATGCATCATTGCATGGATTGGGAGCAGTACTGAGCCAGGAGGGGCTATATGGGCAGGAGCACCACTTGGCCTGTTTGAGCAAGATACTGCTATGGTGGGGTATGCCACAACTGGGAAACTTTGGTTGGCAATTGTATGTGCAATTGACTAACTTCAGCACTGTTTGTGCAACTGGCACCCCACCATGGTAAATGACCACCAGCCATTTGAATGGCCGCAACATACCTTGGGGGAACCTGACAGACTGTTGTGGTTGAGCCGTGGACTTCAGGGCAATTATTTGGACTGACAAAAAGTAAAGCTCCCCTGCAATATGGATTAATTGTCTAGGCCAGAGCCAAAGCCCTGGGGTAACTCCCTCTTACCCAAGAGACTGCAGGACCAGGAGCCAATCTGTTGGGACACGGCCCAGTGGTGGCCCGCATGGACTGGGGGAAAAGCAGGTAGTGTGGCCGGCGATGCATCCACATGGCAAAAATGGTGGCTGTGGCACTGAGAGGTTGCTGCAGCACCATGTTCACATAAGTAATTGGCGCTAGGCGCCATGTACTGTAAATGTATATGTAATAATGTGTTTTAACATGTTATATTTATTGGTTTGTGTGCGGTTGTAGAATTGCATGTTTAAATATACAGACTATGCACTTATAGGGAATGTGTGACCGGATGGCCTCTTGCTGACTCCCGATCACAGATTGGGGTTTAGATTCCCACTGGAACTTGGGGTATCAGGGATTCCTGCTTACCATCAGTGACCGCCTATCACTGACTCCGCCCACTGTGCCGTGGGCGTAACGATGCTGCCACCACCAAACTCCTTCCATCGGCGTTTGGAACCGCTTACTGCTGTGTATGCTTCAACTAACTGCAGCCACACCCCCTGATTGGTGTTGACTGATTCCTCCTGATCCCTCGCAATGGACCAGACTCTGCATGGTAGCTGGCAGGGGCCTTGAACTTGGGGATGCAGACTCCACCCAGAACAACCAGAGAACTAAATAGCGTTTGGCACAATTCTTTTGGTCGCAGGAAGATGCAATTGTAGTCAAGGCAACGTGTTTATTGCTCAAAGTCGTCCTTCCGATTGAAGGGGTACATCAGCATACAGAATCTAAACAGCAAATCTTCTCCACAAAGGATTTACAGGGTTGTACAATTTTACCAGGCACGGAGCCTTCTTTTATGCCACTCCAATACACATTACTACAGGGGGTAAGTCCGCCCTGTGGTTTTCAACCAATCACCTTAAGTGCATGACCTGTGCATGTGATGGCCACATGCACATTTAACATTGTCCCCTATGGACAGTGGGGAGTGGTCACTGCCCTGTGCCTAAGCCCTCCTGGTGTTTTAGTCGCCACCCAGGAGTCGGCTCGTCTAGGGCCGGGGGAGCTTTCCCTCCAAAACCTACTTCCAGGAATCTGCTAAGGGACCAAGCCTGCCACCTCTGCCTGAACCTGAGCTCCAGAGCTGGGCAAGCAGGGTCCCCGGGCGGGTTTAGTGGCCATGGAAGGGAAGCTATTTTGGAGCTCCCTGAAAGAGTTAGCTGGCTGCATTAGCCAGCTTTCTATGCATCTCATCATACCACTTCCAGGCATGAGGCTGCATAGGGGCACATTTTATTTCTCTGGAAGGAGCTGGGGGATCCAGCAGCCCACTGAGGACTCTGGATCCCCTGGGATTTCCAGGGAACAAAGCAAGTGCAATTTACTTTTAAATTATACACTTTAACTTAACACATACATGAAATATATACATTTAAAATACATTATGTGTTTTTACATATACACCAAGCCTGTGCCCTGCATCAGGCCGTTACACACTGCAGCCCTGGACCTGTTTTCCTGGCTCAGTGCTGCACATACCACTTTAAATGTATTTATTTTTACTTATTATTTTACTGTGCCCAGCGTTCAGCACTGGACTCCCTTATCCCTGCAGTCCTGGACTGTTGGGTTCAGTGCTGGGGCTCCCTCAGTGCTGGGGGTTACAAGGAGCTTGCTTGCCTGGTTCCCCAGCGCTACCAGCCCCCACTGTTTAGCCACAGCATCCGGAGCTCCCGGGGCTGGCGGCACCACTGACCCCCAGTGCAGCGCACCAGAGGTTTAGCCTATTGACGGCCTGTCTGTATGGCCGCATGGGGAGCCGGCTCCCCCCAGTGTGCGGCACTCAATCGGCCGCCCTTTAATGCTGGGGCACCGGGAGTTAAGCTCCCGGTTCCCAGCAGCCGGCATACAGCCCCATCCTGCCCTGCTGCACTGTATAGCTGGGGGCGCCGGGAGCCAGTGCCCAGCACCACACAGGGAGCCGGCTAACCCGGTCCTCCTGTGTGCCACTTAGCCCTGCAGTCTGGGACGAGTCTCGGCTGTAGCGACTACTTGCTGCCCTGTGAGCTGAGGCGTCGGGACAGGGGCGTATCTATACTTTGGCCAGGATGGCACTTGCCAGGGGCGCCGGCCACCAGGGGGCGCCCCCTGGTAGTGCCACCATAGCAATAGATGCGCTCTGCAGTGCTGTGGACAGATAGGTTATGGTGTGCTGGGCACCCGCTGGAAAGGATAGGTAGGTAGGGTGCGGGTGGCCACAGCCACACTGAGCACAGAATGCTGACCTGGCCGCTGCTGCAAGTTTTGTTTGCCGGGTGCCCGCTGCGGTGTATATCAGCGGCGCACCCGGCTGTCCTCACTTGCTGCTGTGAGGGTTGTGTATATAGATCCCCTTCAGTAGGTACATCTACGGAAGGGGATCTGTCCACAACCCTGCTGTGAGCTCTGCTCTGCCTCCCTCGGCTCCCGCATGGTGCAGTGACTCATCTCCCAGTGCAAGGGATCGAGGAGCTGTTCGGCGCCGCACAGCACTGAGAGGTTACAGGTCAGTCTCTTCTTGTTAGTGTTGGCAGGGTAGGGGGTGGTGGTGTGTGTGTGTTATTAACAGGTCAGTGACAGTCTCTTGTTAGTGTTGGTTGGGTAGGGGGTGGTGGTGTGTGTGTGTTATTAACAGGTCAGTGACAGTCTCTTGTTAGTGTTGGTTGGGTGGGGGTGTATGTGTTTGTGTTAACAGGTCAGTCTCTTGTGTGTGTGTGTTTGTAAGTATGTTGTGTGTATGTTATGTGTGTGTGCATATATGCTGTGTGTGTGTTGTAAGTATGTAGTGTGTATGTTATGTGTGTGTATGTATGCTGTGTGTGTGTTTGTAAGTATGTAGTGTGTATGTTATGTGTGTGTATGTATGCTGTGTGTGTGTTTGTAAGTATGTAGTGTGTATGTTATGTGTGTGTATGTATGCTGTGTGTGTGTTTGTATGTAGTGTGTATGTATGCTGTGTGTGTGTTTGTAAGTATGTTGTGTGTATGTTATGTGTGTGTGTGCATGTATGCTGTGTGTGTGTGTTTGTAAGTATGTTGTGTGTATGTTATGTGTGTGTGTGCATGTATGCTGTGTGTGTTTGTAAGTATGTTGTGTATATGTTATGTGTGTATGTATGCTTGTAAGTATGTCATGTGCGTATGTATGCTGTGTATGTGTTTGTAAGTATGTCATGTCTGTATTTTATGTGTGTATGTTATATGTGTATGTATGCTGTGTGTGTTTGTAAGCATGTCATGTCTGTATGTTATGTGTGTATGTATGCTGTGTGTGTTTGTAAGCATGTCGTGTGTATGTTATGTGTGTATGTATGCTTGGAAGTATGTCATGTGTGTATGTATGCTGTGTGTGTGTGTTTGCAAGCATGTTATGCGTGTATGTTGTGTGTATGTATGCTGTGTGTGTTTGTAAGCATGTTGTGTGTATGTCTATATATAATATATATATATAATTATTGAACACCCCCCCCTACTGTGTGGTAGGGGAAATGCAAGAGAGAGGGGGGGGGGCGCTGTCCCTTAGCTTGCCAGGGGCTCTCAGACCCCTAGATACGCCCCTGCGTCGGGAGCGCGGCTTCTGGTCTCCAGCAGTCAGCACATAGCTCTGCCATCTCTGGAGGTGGCCCGGGGGCTGTAGCGCAACACGCAGCCCCCGGCCCTCCAACGCAGGGCACCTCACCGTGTAGCTGGGGACGCCGGGAGCTGAGCTCCCAGCCCCAAGCGATCGGCATCTCGCCCTGTCCTCTGCTGCCTGGCCGCAGTGAGCAGCCGGCACGGAGGGACCAGTGGCGATCCTGTGGAGCTGGGGCGCCGGGAGCCAGGCTCCTGGCCCTCAGCGTGGAGCACAGAGCGGCTCCCTGCACTCTATTCCCTCTCGGCGTGGCACACCGGGGGTTAACCAATCATTGTCGCGCCACCAGAGAGGCTGCGGAGAAAGCAATTTTAAAAACATTTTTTAAGACACTTTGCGCCGGTGCCTAGTGCCCTTTGTCCCTTTAAATATGACGCCATTAGCTTTGTGTGGCCAGCCTCTGGCCACAGGATGTATAAGTTATTTTGTTTTAGAAGGCTTTGACATTTGGACACAAATGGCTCTTGAGGCATTCTCACATAGTAAATGATATGTTAAATATCCTAGTGTGACATTTCCAAACCCTCTGTTTACAGCCAATGCACCCCAGGGAGTGGAACTTCCTAAAAACTGAAGGTATTAAGACTGTGATTAAACCAAACTGGTTTGATAAATAGATATTTGAAAGGATGAATGCAATTTACCAGTTCCTGTGAAATGTGAGTTATATTTACCTTGAAAAAGACAGTTATACTGTATGCTAAATCAGTTTGTGTTTTAGGAAAGCCAACTACTGTAGTTTTTGGTGTTAGATATATTGAAAAGGAGGAGGAAATATGATTAGCTCCTTTGAAATGTAAGATATATTTATTTTTATTTTGTGAGACAGTTTGATTGGTCAAGGAACCCAGGGCGGGTTTTTACTCCCTGTGGTACTGTGTACAAGAATGGGATAAAGGGGTCTATTCATGTACAACATGAAGTGGCTACTAATAGATTTCACTATATATCACATCACATCGATGCGATATATAGTGAAGTTTAGTAGCCATTCGTGTGCACTTACCTGTCTGACGTCTTCGGCCGTTATCCGGCCCCTCCGCAATCCATGTACACAGTGAGAAGACAGACATATCGGGAGTCCGATATGCCTGCTTCTCACAGTGCATGCACCAGAGTCCCAGAGCAGCAGGTCAGGTCAGACCTGCTGCAATGGACGCTGGGAAAAGGGGGCAGCAGGGCCCAGCTCTGTTCGGCTTGCGGTACAGATTACGCCATCCTCAGATGGCGAATCTGTATGCAGGAGAGGAAGCTGAGCTTTCCGTTCCTTTATGAATCGCACTCACCATACAAAAGTATGGTGATGCGATGCAGTCATGGAGTGGGGGTGCTGCTGGAGCAGTAATACACTTCTCCACGGTAAACTTGCTCCATGAATAGCACGAAGCAGAGTAGAACCCTGATTTCAGCTAAACAGGACACTTCACTGCTTCATGAATAGACCTCAAAAACAGAGCATGTGAGTCTGAAATGTAGAATCCTCTGTTCCAGGTACCAGTGTAGGAGCCTGGGTGGAAGTAAATGATTCCAAGTGCCGATGTAGGAGCTCGGTGGTGTCAGCAAAGTTACACGGCCACTGCGCAGTGGGCGGAATTAGTAACAGGTGCTTACTGGAGGAAATATTCCAAGATTCAGTGGGATCAAAAATAATCTATCACCCAGAGAGACAAGGTCATCCAGTCACAATAACATTTAAACTCTATAACATTAGAAAAATATAAATACTGTATATAGACAAAACTTATAAATATAAACATATAAACTATATAACTATAACATACATTACATAAATATAATTATATAACCTTAACTGATAAATACAATCATATAACATTTAAAAGCTAATAAAAAATGTTTTATTACGTGTCCTTCCTGCGGAATTGTGTTAGGGTTCTCTTACGCAACTAATTTGTAATAGGCTTAATAATTTTTCTTATATGAATGTGATTTTGGCTGCTAGTTATAATAATCAGCTTTATGTTTCTTTGTTAGTGGTTTTGTTGCCATTTTACATTATGATCTCAATATTTTCTATGAATGGATATTTTCTGTGGCTTAACGGTATTGGTTTTATATCAATATGTTATGTTTTGTTTGTACAATTCATATGATGCTTCAATAAAAATAAAATAAAATAAAAGTTAAAAATATATATAAACAGTACAACTTTAGAGTTTCCACAGCTTTACACAGTGTCCTCCAGGGAAGGGGTATCATTGAACCCCAAAAAACTGCTACTGCTTGCTGGTGTAGAGGTCCTGAGCCCAGGAGAAGGAAGTTAAAGGGTTGGCAGACATAGTGCTGCTGGTGCATTGGCGTTGAATGACATTTGTGATGGGGGCGCAGCATACAAAGCCCTGAGACCCTCATGATGTTGATCTCACCTCTGAGCCACTGTGGTCACAATGTAACTGTACACATCTAACTCCCCTCTAGCCCCTTTAAATATGGCTTCTAGGATGACCCTCTCTGTCACCTCTGCCCATCGCCCTTAATTTTGCTGTAACGTAGGCCCCAATTGCGTCTATTGCATCAGTCCTCCTATTGAGCACTGTGCTCGCTGATTGGAGTGTGAGGGCGTCTGGGGCATTTCCCACCAGACGGGGTGGCTTCCTGACCCTCCTAGGTGGCAAGGCCTGATCTCCAGTGGCAGGAGCTGGGTTAACTACTGTGGGAGAATGTGTGGGAGCAGGAGGATCATCACTCAGTGCAACATTGTCCTCTGGTTCCTCTTGAAAAGCAGAAGGCTGAAAGATAAAAATTAGAGTAAATGAAAATTGTATAATAATACTATTCAATACTATTACCAAATATGGCAGAACCAAAAAAAGATGAAGACGCCAGAATAATTTTAAATGTATTTATATTAAATAATCTAATTAATAAAAACCATAGAAAGCATATATATTCAGGCGTACTATACACTCTATAACATGCTATAAAATCTGGACAATTTTATATAGAGAGAGGTGTCCAATAGCCGGTTCTTTTCTTTTTTTTATAGCATGTTATAGAGTGTATCGTACACCTGAATATGATGTATGCTTTCTATGTTTTTTTTATTAATTAGATTATTTAATATAAATAAATTTAAAATTATTCTAACGTCTTGATCGTTTTTGGTTTTGCCCTATTTGGTAATAGTATTAATATACAATTTTCATATACTTTAAATTAGCGCAAAACCCGTTCATTTTTTGGTGATTGGCTTTGTAGTTTTTTTGTGAACTTACACAGGTACACAGGTGTATCTGCAGCTTTCTAAAATTCATTTGTGCACTAAGTATATTGATATGCAATATTTTATTATTAGCGCCCTGCTAATCAGTGTGTTAGTATAGATTTTGCAGACCATCGGAATTTCCCCAACCGTTGAGGAACCATTGATAGGAAGCATATCCGCATACTGCCATCTGCTAACAGCGGTTCCTATTTTTATATGTACAAGGGATTTTTCAGCACTATCCTGATGTCAGTTGTCAGCACCAATCACAAGCTTATTTTAGTGGATATAGGCAAGAATGGAAGAGTCTAGGATGGTGGGGCTTTGGGGCAGATGGACTTCCATGACAGGCTCTAAAAAGGCAACCTACCTCTACCTCTGTCAGTCAGACAAAGTTCGGCATCAATTTTGTGTTTGTTGTGGATGAGGCATTTGGACTACACCCTATGTTCTGAAAACCATATCCCCAAAGGGGCTTCAACCATGAGAGGAGGATCTGTAATTACAGGCTGTCAAGAGCTAGTGGGGGTTGTTGAAAATGTGTTTGGAATATGAGGAACAGTTTCAGATATTCCATATTGCCATAAATTAGAGGACTGACAAAATAGACTGGATGGTATTGGCCATTTGTGTTTTCCATAACTTTTTAAGGTGCAAAGTATGCTCTGTTGTACATGCATCTGTATTGGAAGAGTCTATGGCGTATACAGAGGAAGCTGACAGATAAACACCACTGGAGCCCAGGTCTATTGAGAGGTCACAATGCACTGGTCAGCAAAACAAGATTGAGTACCTGACTTACTTTAATGGAGATTGTGCCCTGGAAAGGCAGTGTGACATGCTGATTTAAATGGGTTGGGTACGGGAAGCCGACGCTCATAATCTTGGCAGTCGGAATCCCAACACCGGCATCCCCACTGCCTAAACCTAACCTCCCCCCTAGCATCTAACCTTAACCCTCCCCAAAGTGCATAACTCTAACCCTTCCCCCAATGCCTAAACCTGAACCTCCCCCCTATGGCCTAACCCTAACCTTCTCCCCTTAGTGCCTAACCCTCCCCCTAACCCCACTTCTTACCGTTGGGATGCTGTTGGTCGGGATTATAACTACATCCCGGTTTAAATGGCATATATAGTGTATAAGATACAGTGCTTTCATTGAAACACTATTATTTCTGTTTGTGTCATTAATACAACTTTCAATTTTTGTTGCAATATTAAATGTTGTGGTCTCATTTGTACTTTCCATGTCACTGATGTCTCATCCCTTTCCTCAGCATACTGGGATGTGCAGCTGGCTCCCACATTCACATCCATGTTGGTCAAGCTCAGTGATGGCCTCTGCACCCCCTGGTACGCAGTGAAGCTGAGCAGGTTGCAGCTGTTAGATGAGGAGCACTCAGCGCTACCTCTGCTCATGGCCAAGATCCGGAGGGGGCAGCCCAAAGTTCTTCATCTATGAATGAAATTCATGGGCCTTTATTGCAGTTGGCGTGTACATTCTGCAGGGGGCAGACATAGGCTAATTTACAGCACTGCACTGACAGTGTGGCTGGCTGGACAATAAAATAAAGTAAAAAAGCAAAATAGACGTAACAAAGAAAACTATATGGGTGTGGCATGTTATGACGACAGTAATGCATAATGTCGATGTGAGATTGTCGATATCTTCAATGCGTTGACATGATAGAATGTCAACATAACTACTCTGGTGGCCTAGTGGTTAGAAATTGTATCCCGGCAGTAGCGGCGTCTCTAGCATTGTCTTCTGGGTCCTGGTGGTCATGTGATGAGCAGTTCTGGTGGTGGTCATGTGATGAATGGTCTTCCAATGAGAACAGCCACCTATCCCTAATCCTAATCCCTACACCTAACACTTCCATTAGTGCCTAACCTAACCTTACCCCCCTACAGCCCAACCATAGCCTCCCCCTAGTGCCTAACCCTAGCCCTCCCAGCCTAAACCTAACCTCCCCCTAGTGCCTAACTCCAGCCCTCCCATCCTAAACCGAACCTCCCCCTAGCCCTCCCAGCCTAAACATTGTGAATATGTCAACAATCTAAAGATGTCGATATGGTGCCTCTCGACATGTTGAACCATGTCGACAATCTAGTGTCGTCATTGTGGTGTCAACATTATGAATGTCGACAATGTGACTGGATATCAACTATATATGGTGATGAAAACTGATACATTTTTGCTGTCATATGTTTCCAACCATATAGAGCATCCAACTACATATACATGTCCCAGTAGTTACACATGATACTTACTGCAGAATTCATGCCATGGGACCCACTACACGCAAGGCACACATGCCCCAGGGGGCTACACTCCCCGCAGAAATCATGCCATGGGACCCACTACACACAAGGCACACATGCCCCAGGGGCTACACTCCCCGCAGATATAATGCAAAGGGACCCTGAAGAGTCTATCAATATAATTTGTATAACAGTGAGTACAGCTGTACACTGTGTAACACCAATAAATCACTTCACTGGTTAAGTAACTGGGCTGTTATTAGTTGCAAAGCAGTCACTGTTGTGTATAGAAACTCTGCAATATCTTTAAGCCTGTACACACATATCTCCAACACGTATGACAGCAAGACGGCCACTTCTCATACCTCTACCACTTCCCTTCACACCTTCCTTTACTCATCCTCTTCTGCTGATGTTTACGCATGAGTCACAACCACTGATCAGAAGCAGTGTGGACAAATTGCAAGTGAGCACAATTTACTGAATTTAGTTTTTGCTGAGCAACTTATTAATAAACTTTTTATACAACACAGGTCCCTTTCATTAAGCTCATTAGCATATGCGGCAATAGGGTTTTCAGAAACTACCAGTCAGGAATTTCTAATTGAAGATGTTGCATATACTAAGGGGCCTACTCATTATGTTAAGTATCGGTGTCCACCCGGACCCAGATAATTAACATTCATCATTGCTCTGGCACAGAGACAGCGGATCCAAAATTCAGCTGTCTCCCCGAAGTGTTTCACTGCTCCTTTCGAAGCAGTGGGACAAGTGCACATGTCACGCATGTGCACAAGAGCCCAGACGTCCGGCAGAAGGAGGCGGTCAGGGGATCCCTCTTCGCAGCCCGGACCTCCTTCCCATAGGGAAGGAGTGGGTTGCGATAAACAAGCGGGAGCAAATGCCATCTGAAGACGATGAATTCCCACGCAGTCAAGCTCCGAAAATATTGTATTTTTTGAGCTTGATGAATTCTGTCCCCATACTAGTGTATAATAAAAAAAATTATAAATGTATAATAAATGTATGTTATATCATATGAACGTAAACATTGGTGGTGGTAGTGGTTCTGTGAGGATAATATGAAATGTTTGGGGTCCTGAGGGCCGAGTTTGAGAACATGTGCCCATGGCTAATACACTTGTAGCACACAAGTGTATTAGCCTAGGGCACAGGTTCTCAAACTCGGTCCTCAAGACCCCAAACAGTGCATGTTTTCCAGGTCTCTTCACTGAATCACAAGTCAAATAATCCCCACTTGTGGATCTTTTAAAATGTGTCAGTGAGTAGTGAATACACCTGTGCACCTGCTAGGTGAATTGGAAAACGTGAACTGTGTTTGGTCCTGAGGACCAAGTTTGAGAACCACTGGCCTAGGGCACAGGTTCTCAAACTCGGTCCTCGGTACCCCAAACAGTTCATATTATCCAGGTCTCCTCAAAGACTCACAAGTTAATTAATTAGCTCCACCTATGGATCTTTTAAAATATGTCAGTGAGTAATGACTACAACTGTGCTCCTGCCAGGATACCTGGAAAACGTGACCTGTGTGGGGTTCTGAGGACTGAGTTTGAGAACCACTGGCCTAGGGTGACAAATACACTTAATCAGGCCCTGCAGATATCTCTAGGTCAGAGGTTCAAAAACGTGGTCCTCAAGGTTCCCCAGCAGTTCAGGTTTTAAAGATATCCATGTTTGAGCACAGGTGACTTAATTAGTACCTCAGTCAATTTGATTTAACCACCAGTGCTCAACCATGGATATCTCAAAATCCAGAACTGTTAGGGAGCCTTGAGGACCGCGTTTGGGAACCTTTGCTCTAGGTGGCTCTGCAGTACTCCCTCATGCATTTGGGTTAATAATGATGCACAATTGCTGAAAAAGATTGGCTCCCTGCACAATACCCCCTTTGCTGCTGAAGTTTTTTTTATATTGGCTGTTGATTGATTCAATGCTGGTAATCCACTTCAATCATAATATGTCAATATATTACACCCAGTAAAGATTGTTATCCATACGTGGGCTGGCTATATTACACATTACATACTATTGTAGCAGATTCTCCCCCCCAACATAAAATCGTTCCGACGCCCCTCTTAAGAATCCACGGCATTTATGTACAGGGGGCCTCAGCAGATGTTGGATGAATCTGCAGCAATCCCCCGTTTTCACTTGTAAAAGCAGCAGGTTCTATGGGGGCTGCTTTTTTACTGAGTTTACTAAGCTCCAAAATGTGATGCACTCCAGAGCTTGGCCCTGGTTAACTGAATAGACTACTTTTCACAAAAACTACCGGAGAGGGATCCGCAAGATCCCTCCGTGGCACTCACCCCTAGCGCATCCGTGGAGCCCGTGTCCCCACATCCTGGAGGTCTAATACTGTCGGGTGATCACAGATGATTGCCAGACAATAGCTGGGTCACATAATTTGAAAGTAAGGACTCCCCACTTTCAAATATGGGTGCCTACTTGGTTGCAGCTGGCATTATGGGGCGGGTGATAGGAAAACATACTGTAGTGCTTCCCCCCATATACGGAGAGGAATCAACAGGTGATACATCCTAGAAGGCCCCAACATTTGAAAGAGGAGACCCACTCTTTGTAAATGGGTGCTCCTTAATTATTTGTAGCCAGGTTGGGGCAGATCTTAGAAACGTTGTATGATCCCTGATCGCACAAGACAGTTTATTAATCAAATATAATCAAGTAAGTAAATCCCCTATTCTATTATATATATCACAAGATCGGGGGTGCTACCACGGACATGTTTGTCATACGTCAAACAAAAGTACACAAGAAGAAAAGAAAATGTCCAATGTGGTGCACTGAGCAAAACCATCATTTCAACATAACTTTTATTTGATAATCAATTAATAATCTAACTAGCAAAAATAAGATATCAGTGTTGTATCGAAGTATAGAAAAAAATGTGATTAGCGAGCGGCCAGGAGGCTGGCTCCAATAAAAAAAAAAAAGCCCTGATTCAGAGCGAGCACTCTGAAAGAGCGTCCGGCTCTGAATCAGGGCCTTATTCTGTTACTGTGATTTCTTGTCATATAGTTGTTTCCAATCTTCATAACACAAAGAACATCAAACCAAGAAATTTAAATTTACTGAATAATGTAACGCAGAGGTACTCTATCTCTCAATGATAGTTCCAGATAGTTCTAATTTTGTTCAACAAAACACTATAAATCAAGGGTGGGTATATCTAGAAAGTAGATGTTTTAATCAAGGGAAGTAGTAGTTATCCTCATCAAAATGAGCTGATATACAGTATATGAAAGACCGGTGTTTCTGGGAAATGGATATGCAAATTATTCCATATATGAGATTTAGTGCATACACATTAGTTAGGAGGTAAATCTGCAGTTTGTTCACAAGTACTGTTTGCTCAAATTATATATTGTGGTATTTAACAGCACTTAGTGGCACAATGTTAGGTTAGATATATTGGAGAGGCAGACTAATTCATTCAGCTGCTTCCCAGTAGTATCGTGCTACTGTCTATTGACGTATCCCACTGGCACTGAAATGCATTGCTCTCAGAATATGCTTATGCGGTTGCCATTCTAGTCACATACTATTTACAATGATAACATGTTAAAACATAGTGTAGAGTATCACAGTGCGCCGCTGACCGTCGCGGCATTTCGCTTGATGGCTTTCTCAAGGTAAGCGGAGGTGTCCTCCGGAAGCATTTTATATACCCCTGGGTTTTGTAATTCCACCAATCAGGCATCTGTGTTTTCACAGTTTTTCTATACTCTGATCTTTCGCTAGTTAGATTATTAATTGATTATCAAATAAAAGTTATGTTTTAATTATGATATTGCTCAGTGCACCAAATTGGACATTTTCTTTTCTTCATGTGTAGTTTTGTTTGATGTGGGGCAGATCTTATCCAATGACTGGACTTCATTACTTTTCTGTAGTAAAGGCAGATAATGCCTGGTGATCAGTGTGCTCTCCAGACCTTGACTTTCACGAGGGCACACCATTTAAAATAGGAGAATTGCCTCTTTTAAACAAGGGTACACCATCTTTCTAGGTGGTGGGGTTTGGGAGTTAGAGGGACTTAAATTCCTTCACCCACCAATTTTTTTTTCAAGTGCCGTCGCAAGTGCGTATAAAGATTCACTATTGGTGGACCATCAGCCGCACTATGGATCCATCAGTTGTGATACCAACACTCCCCCCCCACCCTCCTCTATGCAATTTTGATCTTTGTCCCCCTGGTGATAACCATCGGAACACATGCGCTGTCATCTCGAACACATGCGCCGAGCTAATACCTGATGCTCTACTAGCTTCCACCTATGAATCACTCCCCTCAGAGTGTTACCTGCCATTGTCAGCTGTTTTCTAGTTACCATTGTGAAAATTGTAGTTTAAAAATATTTTCTATTGTGTTCCATTAAGTGTAATTCTTATAAAGTGACTTGTTGACTCTGAGGAAATATTGAGTCAGTGAATATTAAATAACACGTGTATGTATCCTAAGGCCTTTAATTCAAATTGTTTCTCAGTAACTTGCAGTAACGGCAGTGCTTATGATACTGTGGTTAATTATTTATTTGGGATGCAGGGACATTTATAGTATAACGACTATACCCTGCTGCTGTAAACTCCACAATGAACTAATACTGTTAGCTGAACAAAGCAATATTAATGTAAACATAACGTGTCCCTGCTGATCCACAATCCCTTTCTGAATAGGTCTTTCCCTTTGCCATATGTTGAACAGAGCTTATATGATATCTCTGTTATAAAAGCATTTAAACCTTTGTATTGTATAGTTTAGACACTCAGTTTCAATATAGTGTATTACTTAAATTTAAGTTACGTCATTGCATTCCCATTCTTAGGAATCCCGCTCCCTTATATGATAAGCATTACTATCATTCCATATCTCCAACTCTTTTACAATGTTACCTGTAAAGTGCAGGGCCAGATTAAGTGCCACATGCGCCTAGGGCTGAAAATGACCAAGGGCCTATACCAAGAAGGGGAGGAGCTGTTACAAGTGCTGTGTGGGTGTGGTCAGTGCCATGTTGGCACTGACTATTAGCCCCAATGTCTCCCTAAGTACATAAAAATAGAAATATTGCATCATTTTGTGAGAAAATTAAAATATAATTTGAATACTTATGTTTCATGGCTGACCGTGGGGGCATCAGGGCAGCTGATGATCATCATGATGTCATGATGATGGGCCTATATTACTGTTGCCCCATAATGTCCCATTGTTAATCTGGCCCTGGCTGCACAGGTTAGGAATGCACAGGGGGATAGCAGCACAAGTTAGGAGTGCACAGTGGGATAGCAGCAGCACAGGTTAGGAGCGCTTTATGGGACAGCAGCACAGGTTAGGAGCGCTTTATGGGACAGCAGCACAGGTTAGGAATGCACAGGGGGATAGCAGCACAAGTTAGGAGCACACAGTGGGATAGCTGCAGCACAGGTTAGGAGCGCTTTATGGGACAGCAGCACAGGTTAGGAATGCACAGGGGGATAGCAGCACAAGTTAGGAGTGCACAGTGGGATAGCAGCAGCACAGGTTAGGAGCGCTTTATGGGACAGCAGCACAGGTTAGGAGCGCTTTATGGGACAGCAGCACAGGTTAGGAATGCACAGGGGGATAGCAGCACAAGTTAGGAGCGCACAGTGGGATAGCTGCAGCACAGGTTAGGAGCGCTTTATGGGACAGCAGCACAGGTTAGGAATGCACAGGGGGATAGCAGCACAAGTTAGGAGTGCACAGTGGGATAGCAGCAGCACAGGTTAGGAGCGCTTTATGGGACAGCAGCACAGGTTAGGAGCGCTTTATGGGACAGCAGCACAGGTTAGGAATGCACAGGGGGATAGCAGCACAAGTTAGGAGCGCACAGTGGGATAGCTGCAGCACAGGTTAGGAGCGCTTTATGGGACAGCAGCACAGGTTAGGAATGCACAGGGGGATAGCAGCACAAGTTAGGAGTGCACAGTGGGATAGCTGCAGCACAGGTTAGGAGCGCTTTATGGGACAGCAGCACAGGTTAGGAATGCACAGGGGGATAGCAGCACAAGTTAGGAGCGCACAGTGGGATAGCAGCAAAGGTTAGGAACGCATGGTGGGACAGCAGCACAGGTTAGAAACTCATGGTAGGATAGCAGCACATGTTAGGAGCGCACAGTGGGATAGCAGCACAGGTTAGGAATGCATGGTGGGACAGCAGCACAGGCTAGGAGAGCATGGTGGGTTAGCAGCACAGGCTAAGAACAAACAGAAGTTAGCAGCACAAGTTAGGAATGCATGAGGGGATAGCAGCACAGATTAGGAATGCATGGTGGGATAGCAGCACAGATTGGGAATGCAGTGTGTGATAGCAGCACAGGTTAGGAACGCATGGTGGGATAGCAGCACAGGTAGGAACGCAGTGTATGATAGCAGCACATGTTAGGAACCCTTGGTGGGATAGCAGCACAGATTAGGAATGCATGGGGGGATAGCAGCACAGATTAGGAATGCATGGGGGAATAGCAGCACAGATTAGGAATGCATGGTAGGATAGCAGCACAGATTAGGAATGCATGGTGGGAAAGCAGCACATGTTAGGAGCGCACAGTGGGATAGCAGCACAGGTTAGGAACGCATGGTGGGACAGCAGCACAGGCTAAGAATGCACAGAAGTTAGCAGCACAGGTTAGGAATGCAGGGTGGGATAGCAGCACAGGTTAGGAACTCACAGTGTGATAGCAGCACAGATTAGGAATGCATGGTGGGATAGCAGCACATTTTAGGAATGCATGGTGGGATAGCAGCACAGATTGTGAATGCAGTGTGTGATAGCAGCACAGGTAGGAACGCAGTGTGTGATAGCACAGGCTAGGAACGCACGGGGGGATAGCAGCACAGATTAGAAATGCATGGGGGGATAGCAGCACAGATTAGGAATGCATGGGGGGATAGCAGCACAGATTAGGAATGCATGGGGGGATAGCAGCACAGATTAGGAATGCATGGTGGGATAGCAGCACAGATTAGGAATGCATGGTGGGATAGCAGGACAGATTAGGAATGCATGGTGGGAGAGCAGGACAGATTAGGTTTTAAACAGTGGCACACAGGAGCAACATCATGACGATAAACAATAACTTTATAATGACGAATGCAATATCACACAGTGTAATTCACAGCACTTAGAGGCAAGTCAGCAAGTCGGGATCCAAGACACCAGGGAAATGATTGTTCTCAGCATCTGTGTATGGGGATAAACTGTCACTTTTCAGAGTCCACTTATTTATGAGACCATTATCTAGATCTGAATGTACAGGCTTTTAAAGGGGCCCTTGTCTATCAGGCAACAGCATGGTCCTCAGTCAGGGTACGCCGCACAGAGGGTTCCCCTCATTATATTATATCACACATGAAACATTTCATATAAAAAGACTGTTCAGTGAAGATATGGTATATGCTGTTGGGGAGGCTTTATTTGGGTGTTAGAGAAAGAACTTACTGTAGAGCAAACAAATGCAACAAAAATCGACTACGAACACTTGTCATGTAAAGAGAAAGCACTTGGTTCCCCCAGCCGGTTACAGTATTTAAGATCAAAGTGTCATTGGTGAGACACAAACTCAACAGCATTTTCTTTTTAAGAAGATTTCAAATATATACACATATTGGAAATATTGCTTTTTAATGACTTATTTATGTTTTTTTTTTATATGACTTTTATTTTCTTAGAATCCGAAATATAAGACTCATGAATCAATTCACAGAAGATAGAGATTTTGGCCAAATACTCTAAATTGACCAGCGAATCGAGCATGACGTCTTTACTCATGGCTACAGGTTGAGTTAGTTATTTTAGTCCTGTTACCAATGACATCAGACAGGTCACATGACTTGCCAACAATGATTCCCAAAGGGGTCTACTACACACACACCGCCACTATCTAATACAGGGCCTGATTCAGAGATATACGCTAACCCGGTGGTTAGCGCATATCTCCGATGGTAAGTGGTCTGCTCTTTCGCAGGACCCAATCTGCACACATGCAGAATAGGTCCTGCAATATTGCACGGAATTCCCCCAAGCATCTGCCTGATTGACAGGCAGACGCATTTGGGGGGTGGGGATGGCCTGAGTTCCTGGAAATGGGGACATGTTTGCCCCAGTTTTCTAGAAGTGCTGAGGCCAGAGTCTGCGTCCAAGAACTCAGACTTCCTGGCCTCGCAAACTGCCAAGACTCAGGCAGGCTGTGGTAAGCTTCAGTTACCGCAGCCCGGCCTAAGGGACAACCATCGCGACCAATTGTTCCGATGGTGATTCTAAGCTGCGACCTCGGTGACAGCACCGGGATCACGCAGATGCAGCAAGGAGGTGTCTGTTTCCTAAAGACGACACCTGCTGCATTTGCACTTGAGATGGACGGAATTGCACAGATGCTTGTGCAATTCCGTCCCTGCATCAGGCCTACAGTGGTGCATCCATTCATACATTATGAATCTCATCTGTATGCCCTGATAGGTTGCAGCAGCAGCAGCAGAGAAATGTATTTATGGCAGGAAAGAAACCCATCAGAATGTATTAGCAAAGCTGGTCAGGGCACTGGAACAAAATACTTACTATATAGAATCACATTTTAATTAGGATTCATTTTTGGAAAAATATGTTTTCTGAAGACAGTCTGACTACAAAGAGTATAAAAAAAATCATTTAATCGGAATCAAAAATTTTAATTTCAGGGTAATATTAAGACAAATGAAGATCAAACGTCTTTATTTCCTGAGCTGCTGCGGAATCCTGATTCTATTTCCCTTCCAAAGGTTGCAACCGGGAAAGGCTTTTTTTTTCACACTGACAACTAGGTTGTCAAAACCCCTCCCCTGAGAATTTCTTTAGTTTTGACTGAAGACATTTTAATATAACTCATATGGTTATGGTTATGGCAACTAAAGAAAACAGTTTTGGTCCATTATAATGACTGACATTACAAATATTAGCCAGATGTTTAAGAAAGAAATTAGTAGCCGTGTCTTCTTGGGGGTCTTTACTGGACAGTCAGTGAGGACTGGGACAGATTAAGGGACTCATGAGTCTGAGGCTGAAGATTTATCAGGGAAGAAAGCAGAAAAGAAAGAAATATGCCCACGCTCGGTTTTACCCATATTATACATGTATGCTCTGGTCTGCTTGCTATTCTCCTCTTTCCTCCAACGCGTTTTAACTACTAGAGTCTTTCTGAAGGTGCTTCACTATATTGGAATTTCCTCTTTTTACGTGCATCTGTATGCCCTGTATGCTTGGAAGCATATCGAGGACAGGAATATATTAAGTAAGCAAGTGAATGTATATGGCCTGACCAAGTCCAAGGGATGGAAGTGGATAATTGACTTATGGTGCATACACACGATCAGATTTTTCCTTCAGATGTGGACGATAACGATTTAAAAATCGTTCAGTCGTTCATATCTGAAGGAAAATCGTTCATATCTGACATGCCTGAACGATGGACGATCAACGATGCGCGTTCCCGTTTGTCAGATAACGATATCTGACATCTGATGTGTTTGCAGTCAGACTTGGACGATTCCATTAATTTTAATGCAGTCAAAAATCGTTCAATCGTTCAAATCGTTCAAAACTTTGGTAAAATCGTTCACATCGTTCAAATCGTTTAATCGTTCAGTCGTTCATCTGACAAATCTGACAAGTCTGACAAATCTGACCGTGTGTATGCTCCATTAAGCTGGCCATACACTAGTACGATGTAGTACGATGCGATTCATTGTACGTTTTCCCTTGAACTCCCCGGCAGTCCCGACAGCACGATTTGGTGCTTTTTAACACACAATCTGCTTACGATTGTGATAGATATGATGGGCTGCACATCTGATCATACGATACGTTTTAAGAGCGGCGGGAGCATCGGATCGTATCCTACCTAAATGCTACACAATTTCTACACGATTCATCATACGACGCGTCAAAAATTGGACATTCGGCCCGAAATCGCGCTAGTGTATGGCCAGCATTAAGCTGCATACACACGGAACTATCTGTTCAGCAATCGATATCGCTAAACGATCTCCCTTGAATTTCCCAGTGTGTTGGATGAATGATATCGTTCATCCACACACCAACAATATCACCCTCGACCAACGACCATTCCCTCCTGCAGGCACTGATAGATATCGTCCAGGTTGGCCTGCATGCATGGATGATTAATTATATCGTTATCGTCCATGCGGGAACGTGCATCATTGATCGATCGTTGGCAGCATAAAAATGAACAATTTAAGGATGAACGATATCATTATCGTTCATATCGTTAACTTAAATCGTACCGTGTGTACCCACCATAACTCTGCAGTATATGAGAGACATTGAAGTTGTTATCTATAACGTAGAAGAAAACGCCAGACCTGGTTTGATTAGCATTGCTCATCCATTAATTAGTATGGTAACATCTATTATTTAGCAATGTCACACCCAATAATATACACTAGCTGGGAAACCTGACATTGTCCGGGTTGGAGACTAGACCCTGAGTGCACCTGCAGCCTTTATTTTTTTACATTGTCCTCCCCTATAACCTGGATAACTATGCAAATTAGGAGTAAATGACAGTGCAAGACATAAATTGAGAAGCCTTAACTTGTACCTGTCACTATTAGTAGATGTATATTGAGCCAGTCATACTGTACCTTATATGGTGTTATCAACAGATAGTTAACCACATTCCAGTGGGGTGACCGTTGTAAGATGTGTAGAGACGCTAAGCATTATGGGTTACTGACAGTGATGCCCATTTTCTCTAGACAAAAGGGCTTTGAGAGTTTCTTTCCAGACATTAGGACACATCATTACTGTATTTCTGTGTCTGGTAGTATATGTTAATGCTTACAGAACATGTGCAAGACATATGAATGGTCCATGCTATGCTGTCAAATCAGTGCTTGATACCCAGTATGTAACTAATATGGGTTTAATATCCGGAAAGCCAACACCCATTCTGTGGTATATAAATCAAGACCTAGACAAAGGCTCTTCAGCTCGTGTATGGACCTGAGACTGCAGTAGGGTGCCTACAAGGTAAATTGGAAGACCTGGGCATTGATAAACGAGGGCTCCCCAGAGAAGATGAAGATGAACTACATCTTATGTTGAAGATGATGAATCACCGGTATCATCTGAATTTATAGACAAAAGTTGAGTATACTGTATACTTTGTTAGTTAATTGTTTGTTTGTTGTTTGTTTGTTACTTGTAAATAAAGTGTGTTCATTTTTACTCACTCAAATGGTCACATGTATGACTATTCATTTTGATCAGAACGAAACCCACCGTTATGCAACATCAATGGGGAACCTTTCGATGTTCATCTTTAGTCAAAATCACTGCTCCCAAAAATTCATATCCACGCTTTAGGTTTAATGTAATAGCCTGATTGATGCAGGCATTGGCTAGTGTTGGTTTTGCCTTTTAGATGATTGTCCCATTAAAACATTGGGCAGACTCACCAGAAACTCACCGATTACTGCAACTCAGCGTATTCTGATACCGTCTGGAATGGGGTATATCAGGAGCAGACTGACTTACAGAACAGAAATCAGTATAGCTTCCAAAATCACTTGAGTCAGAAATCACTGCAGAACAGAGGGGGTGATTCAGCCGCAGACGGATGTTATCGCAGCTGCTAACATAGTAATGCAGCAGGAGGCGTCACACCTCCTGCATGCATTACTGATCCGAGCTGCATCCAAGGTCGCAGCATCAGATCATCTGCGATCCCTTCAGCCTCCATCAGATCATCTGCGATCCCTTCGGCCTGCTGAGTGACCATGGGGTCACGCAAGTCAGCCGCTGCAGATGAGTAAAAGAGGCCAGGGAATCTCCGTCAGAGCAGACCCGTACTGCACATGCATAGTACAGGTCAGGTGCATGCGCAAATTCATGATAATCGGGAATCTGTATGATCCCTGTCACTGCGTCCGCAACTGAATCACCTGCTGAAATCACTCTGCAGACCAACATTGAAGACCATGTCTAGCAGGGCTGCCATCAGGGGGGAATGCCGGGTCTGGAGTCCCATTCCCACTTTCCGGACAGATGTGTGGCTGCGGTTAATCTCCCCTGCTGTTTGTAATCTCTATATGCTAAGCTTTGCCAGCATTGATTATGTCATCTGCCACAGTCTGAATGTTATCAAGTACTGAGCTGGATATGACTCTGCCAGACATTTTAACAGTGTTTGTATGAAGCTATCCCCTCAGCCCCAGAACTTGTGTAATTTAAGAGTGTCCCAGTTTTATGGAATTGGTGACTGTGTGGGTCCTGATGAAGTTCTAACCTAGGCAAACACCTAATCCTGGTCAAACTACACCACCATGCCAAATTTGTTGGAGCTGGGTTCAAAACTCTGGATGTGCATAAAGGACAAATAGATACACACACTTACTTATTATATAGATTGTACCAACCACTGCTTAGTATTGTAACAACAGTTTTGTATGTCAGCTCGCACTACTTTTGTTTAATATGTGATTGACACTTCTGGAGACGTTTGACTAAGGATGATGTTATCTATAAACTTAAGAGGTAAATGTAATAGCCTGCGTGATGCAGTAATCGGTGGGTTTCTGGTGAGTCTGCCCAATGTTTTAATGGGACAATCATCTAAAAGGCAAAACCAACACTAGCCAATGCCTGCATCAATCAGGCTATTACATTAAACCTAAAGCGTGGATATGAATTTTTGGGAGCAGTGATTTTGACTAAAGATGAACATCGAAAGGTTCCCCATTGATGTTGCATAACGGTGGGTTTCGTTCTGATCAAAATGAATAGTCATACATGTGACCATTTGAGTGAGTAAAAATGAACACACTTTATTTACAAGTAACAAACAAACAACAAACAAACAATTAACTAACAAAGTATACAGTATACTCAACTTTTGTCTATAAATTCAGATGATACCGGTGATTCATCATCTTCAACATAAGATGTAGTTCATCTTCATCTTCTCTGGGGAGCCCTCGTTTATCAATGCCCAGGTCTTCCAATTTACCTTGAAGGCACCCTACTGCAGTCTCAGGTCCATACACGAGCTGAAGAGCCTTTGTCTAGGTCTTGATTTATATACCACAGAATGGGTGTTGGCTTTCCGGATATTAAACCCATATTAGTTACATACTGGGTATCAAGCACTGATTTGACAGCATAGCATGGACCATTCATATGTCTTGCACATGTTCTGTAAGCATTAACATATACTACCAGACACAGAAATACAGTAATGATGTGTCCTAATGTCTGGAAAGAAACTCTCAAAGCCCTTTTGTCTAGAGAAAATGGGCATCACTGTCAGTAACCCATAATGCTTAGCGTCTCTACACATCTTACAACGGTCACCCCACTGGAATGTGGTTAACTATCTGTTGATAACACCATATAAGGTACAGTATGACTGGCTCAATATACATCTACTAATAGTGACAGGTACAAGTTAAGGCTTCTCAATTTATGTCTTGTCTGACACTAAAAGGTGATCTGACCAGTCTATGCATAGACTAGAACTAGATGAATTCAATGTCCTTTTCAAACCTTAATGGGGCCTAGCACAGGTTGTGTGTTACAACTTACAGTATATGCCAAAGTAGAAATTAATTATTTAACCCACTGGTTACAGATGTGCACCATCGGTACTTCCATTGATGACAGAAAACCTTTGAAGGTTTGAACCATCAGTGGGTGGCACAAATGCAATCAGGTGTATCAGAGAAAGAGGACAGGGCTAAGGGATGGACAAAGGAAAAGTATGTTGAAGCGACGTATGACGGAGGAATAAATTTTGGCAGATGCCTACAAGTTGGTAGGTGTGTAGCGGATATGGATAAGGAGGTTAGTTCACGTGTTGATTCCAAACCGAAGTAGGTTTTTTTGAAGATAACAGGATACAGGTGATACAAGTGATAGAAGATAAACAGCAATCAATATGAAAAGGTACCAATCTCTCTTGGGCTTAGTACTGTATAGTCTTACAGCACTGTGACACTACAATAACACAATGACAGGCTTGGGCACATGCAGACCCTTTTAAAGAGCCAAGTAAACAAGTCTTGCACTTGCAGTCTAATTAGCCTGACCTTTAAGTCTGGTGACTCAGATATGAGACAGATGAGTTATACACAATGACACAGACATAATAACACAGAATTCTGATGTTATAGAGAGTCTGATGAGTTATGCACACAGTTAGGAGACAGCTTGTAGAGTTTAACCATTTAACTACATGTCAACAATAAAACCATTGCTTTCACCGTTAGAATCCAGCCATCAATGGTGGAGAAACATCAAAACTCTGCCATCGATGGCAAAACATCGACCTCTGGTAGCTTACCATTAACGTTTGCTAAATATCAATGAACGATGTTCCTCCGTAATTTCTCATCAGCATTGAGAAGTATGCCTTGGATATGATTAAAATCTAAGCAACATTTTATACAGGAAAGCAAATCTATCATTGTGCTTCATCAGGATAATGATGATATCAGTTATTATGTATATTCCAGTGGACATTGCCGTGGTTATATCAATAAAATATGCAGAAAAGTATAATAATAAGATTAGATATCAATGTATCATTTTTTCGTACTTTGAGAACAGATAATATTGCATTTTAAACAACGACTTTAGCAATTTCTACAAATCGGGAATATCCATGAAATACGATTCACTGGGTAATAATCTCATGATTACAGTTTGTACAGTATGTAATCCTAAATACATAGAAGTGTTGTCAAACACAGCACCCAATCATATGTTTGTTATTAGTTGCGAGCTAATGTCTAATTAACATCATAATATATATATATTTTTTACTTATAAGGAGGTTTTCCACTTTCATATTACTTTACAATTTTATTTAATTATTACTACATTACCCATTCAGTTTTATGCAATACATTGATTTGCCTCTCTAGCACCCCACTGATTTTCAGTCATGTCTTTATATCATCAAGTGAAGCTTTCTTTTGTCCTTGGGATACAACAAAAACTAGTATCTGGATACAAATGTATTGCATGCAGAAAGCATAATGACATATCCAACAGCAACAAAATGAAGTAACTTTGCCTGATGATGTGAATATATGACTGAAAAGCACAGAAATAAAGCAAGGAAAATTTGAAAAAAGAAAAATGAGAAGGGTTGCAGAAGGGCATGAAGAAGCCAAAAAGATGAATTGGACACTGGAAATGTTTTAAAGAGTAAGAGGACATTAGGAGATTTACCTACATTCATGTTGTTTCTCTCAGATCCATGAAAGAATAAGATTAGAAAAATGTTAATTTTCTTAGGCATCCGCTATCTTTCCCTCAGGTATGGACAAATCACCATTACTAAAGACCCATTATAAGACTAAAATAATTCTCTGCAGTCCCCATCATCGCACCTCTACTTATTATATTTGACAATCTGCAGTTAACAAGGCTGGAAAGATCATTGGTTTGCACCCTGAATACTGAGGAAAAAAGGAATTAAATCTTCTTTCTCATTATATTAACACTTATTGCTTATCTTTACACATCTATACTTTACACTTCACTATCACCTTTTTTCCCTTTTCATGTGATGCCCTGGGGATGGTTCTTGGCTGGATTATTTTGGGGTGCCTTGTGCCTGGGACATGAACCCCTTAATGTTAGGGACGCCGGTATAGAGGAGCCTTGACGTTGGCCCGGCACTTAATCATATATTTGCAGATGTATGCTACTAATACCTCTGAATTTCTATTATCATGTAGGATTCAAGTATTTTTGTTGATATTACTGCAGTGTGCTGGAGGGAATATCCTTTTTTTTCTGTGGTTCAGTGTAAACCCCACCCTTTACAAGCACCTGTGCTATATCATTAAGCTGATGTGAGCGACCACCACCTTTTTATCAGATCCATCATACGTCTGTCTAGACATGAAGAATTATCCACCATAGTTCTGTCTGCACCCCAAGGTCTGATCCATCATATGTCTGTCTACATATGAAGAATGATCCACCATAGATCTGTCTGGACCCTGAGGGCTGATTATTATTCACCTATCTGATAAAATATCATTAGTGTTGAAAGTCGTAATCTCTGTTACAAATAAATTACTCTTCAATTAATAAATATGGTAAGCATCAGAAATTTCACTTTATTACAATATTTACTATTCATATATATATTAAATAAATCATGTTTTTTTTAAAAAAAGTAATCTTTTAAATTGTCTTTCACTTCTGCCATTTCTTGGAATCCCAAGCCAAAAACCAGCCAGTGAATGTCGATGGCTCGTGTCCTTGTTTGACGATGGTAATTGGGATATCCTTATCTCTTCCTGATGGGTCACTCTGAAGATATCCTTTGGCTATGAAGAAAAATAAATAATGCCCATAGTAATTGTAAATAGTTATAAGAGTAATGAAGCCAAACACTGAACAGCCCTAGTAAGGAGAAGAATCTGAAACAATTGTACAATAATATTATGTCCAATGTTGTGCGATTTGACACTGATGCACCCTCTATTTTATGTATTTATTAGTAACTGCCATTTGTATAGTGCATACATATTACGCAGCCCTTTACACATGCACATTATTATGTAAGAATTTGGTTTGGTGAAAGACAGGCCCAGGCATAGAACTGGTAAAAGTTCTAGGGCAACTGTCCCTTGGGCAACTGTCCCTTGGATACAATCTTGTTTTAAAACAGGCACTAAGAGACCGATGGAGCTTTCGTTAGTGCTACTGAGTCATTGTACTTAGCATATTTGCAGTAATTTTCATGTCTTTATTCTATAGACGATTTCACAGTGACATGTAGAAACTGAACTGTTCTGCAGGACACACACATCATACGTAGCTCCCTCTGCATTCTTTACCATGATATCTATTATTTTAAACATCTAAGTGGTAGCAGTGGTGGAACAAATTGAAATGGGCCTCAGCAGTGTGGCGCCGCACCCAAATTTTGCTATTTGGCTAATGGAGTGTTTCTTTCCAGAATGATATTATCAGTAGCATAGCCAGAGGCCCCTGCTCTCCAGTGCTATATCCGATCTAGGACAAACTAACCCATCTGCACCTCTTCTATTGCCCAGTACAAAAAAAAAATCCTAAACCCGAGGTCATGGTCAGACAGGATGATTACTTTGTGTTTTGGGACAATATCTAGACAGCTGCTTAGTACTTGACGAGGCCGTGGTTTCTAGTGTGGGAGGTCTTCCCCATCTTCCCCAAAAAGACAGAAGAAGGGGGGGGGGAGACAGAAGAAGAGGGGGAAAGACAGACGAAAAAGAAGAAGAATTAGAAGAAGACAAGAAGGGTGAAAGACAGATGAAGGGGAGAAAGGCAGAAGGAAGGGGAAAGACAAAAGAAGAAAGACTAAAGAACGGTGGAAAGACACAAGAAGGGGAAAAATGACAGAAGAAGAGAAGACAGACACAAGAAGGAGGGAAAGACAAAAGAATGGGAGAAAGACAGCAGAAGGGGGAAGACAAAAGAAGGGATGAAAGACAAGAAGAGGAGAAAGACAGAAGAAGGGGGGAAGGACAGAAGAAGAGGAGTAAGACACTAAAAAAGGGTAGAAAGAGAAAAAGAACAGAAGAAGGGGAAATACACAAGAAGGGGGAAAGGACAGGCGGTGCAACGACAGAGGAAACAGATAAAGACAAAAGAAGGGACAAAGGCAGAAAAGGGAGAAATACAGAAGATTATGAGAAAGCACATGACTATATGCCCAAACAGGGCAAAGTTCTATGTAAATCTATCTCAGGCATGTCAAACTCACGGCCAGGGGGCCGCATGCAGCCCAAATAAGCATCTTATGAGGCCTGACAGTGTGGGCCCAAATACATATATAATGCGGCCCACACCCCTGCTGCGATCGGAGCTCAGTGTTTACTGTATTTAAAACTGGGAACGCTGGTTTCTGAAGTGATCAGAGACTAAAGAAGCCTCTGATTGCTTCAGAGGCCAGTGTTCCCAGTGATGCAGTGCGCGGGTGATGTCATGAAGTCATCCACATTGAGAGGAGCCTGCACCTGCTGGTCTGGATCTAGTTAGATCCAGTCAGCGGCAGCGTCTACGTGGGAGTGAGGCCTGTTCTATACTGGGTGGGGGCACCTCATAAGGGGCACTACTAGGGGCACTTCTGGGGGCACAACAGAAGGGGCACTGCATAAGGGGCACTGCATAAGGGGCTCTAATACAGGGGACTGCATAAGGGGCTCTTATACAGGGTGCATTGCATAATGGGCACAACTACAGTGGGCACTGCATAAGGGGCACAAATACAAGGGACACTGCATAATGGGCACAACTACAGGGGAACTGTATAGGTAGACCTATGGGGACCAGAGGATATTTTGCTATGGGGCACCCGTAGTGAGTAAGCAAATTAACTTACTTTTTCTTGCGGCCCACACACTCTCTGACCTTGAACATTCGGCCCAGTTGGTATTTTGAGTTTGACATGGCTAATCTATCGGATGATTAGGGAGACATGAGGAATTGGTAGGTTGTAATATCCTGCAGATTACCTCAGACTACAAAATGGCTGCCTCCACTGTGTTCAGGCAACATATACACTTAACACAAAATGACTTAATAAGCCTCTACAAAGGGATTATAAAGGAAAATTACAGCTTTACAGCAGCACTGTCAATCACTGACCCATCCACAGGATTTTTAGAACAGGACACAGACTGCTATGAGCTATAAATAATGAAGATGTGGTATCTTATCTGTCAGGTGGCTGAACAAGTGCACTGCTGCTAAAAGCTGGTTACTGGACATTTTATGTGAAATACATTTTCTTAAGAATCTTGTGGTGTGAGAAGATGTAGAACAGATAAGAGAGATCTTCAGGACCTTTTTCAGTAGTAACAAACACTGCTGACTGCAAAACGCACACAATATGTATTACGTTTTGATATTTAACTGTATCTGTCCCTTACCTAAAGGAGGCAGACATTTTGTGGACTGAGCCAACATTCCCAAGAACGTCGTCTGTCATTTTTAATTGGGACTGGCGACATCGCTATGGAACGAGACACTACTATCTGTAGAGAGGGCATGCTGGATTTTGGGGGAGGGGGAGGCACTCTTGCTTTGTGTGGAACCCTGTTCAAA
Organism: Taudactylus pleione; assembly: GCA_031769625.1. Taxonomy (NCBI): domain Eukaryota; kingdom Metazoa; phylum Chordata; class Amphibia; order Anura; family Myobatrachidae; genus Taudactylus; species Taudactylus pleione. The sequence continues at coordinate 1,961,176 of JAUIMM010000570.1, read as the reverse complement.
TCTACCTAGCCATGCCTAAACATATTATAATATTTAAAGTTGTATATACAGGTTGAGTCTCCCATATTCAAAAATTTTCCGAAATACGGAATTTTTTTGGCTTGACTGAGATAATGAAACCTTTGATTTTTGATGATTCAATGTACACAAACTTTGTCTAAGGCACAAAATTATTAAAAATATTGTATAAAATTAACTTCAGGCTGTGTGTATAGGGTGTATCTGAAACACAAATTAATTTAATTTCTGTATACAAACTTTGTTTGAGCCACAAAATGATTGCAAATATTGTATAAAATTACTTGCAGGCTGTGTGTATAAGGTGTATATAATACATAAATGTATTCTGTGTGTATATTTGGGTCCCAGTCCCAAGATATTTCATTATGATATGCAATTATTCCAAAATACGGAATATTCCGTTATCCAAAATACCCTTGGTCCCAAGCATTTTGGATATGGTAGACTCAACCTGTGATATGTAAAGATAACATATTATGGGGCCTATTCATCATCACTTAATTTTTACAAAAGCGGGTGAAAATTAACATTTTCACCTGTAATTGTAAAAATGAAGTTATCGGGCCATCCATCATGAAGGTAAAGCAGGAGATATCACAGATATACACCCCATACACTAGTATCACAGATATCTCCTACTTACCTTCCTCTTGCGGAATGACCCGCTGTCCCCATACACTAGTATCACAGATATCTCCTACTTACCTTCCTCTTGCGGAATGTCCCGCTGTCCCCATACACTAGTATCACAGATATCTCCTGCTTACCTTCCTCTGGCGGAATGGCCCGCTGTCCCCATACACTAGTATCACAGATATCTCCTACTTACCTTCCTCTTGCGGAATGGCCCACTATCCCCATACACTAGTATCACAGATATCTGCTGCTTACCATTCTCTCCCGGAATGGCCCGCTGTCCCCATACACTACTATCACAGATATCTGCTGCTTACCTTTCTCTCCTGGAATGGCCCGCTGTCCCCATACACTACTATCACAGATATATCCTGCTTACCTTCCTCTTGCGGAATGGCCCGCTGTCCCCATACACTAGTATCACAGATATCTCCTGCTTACCTTCCCCTGGTGGAAAGGCCCGCTGTCCCCATACACTAGTATCACAGATATCTCCTACTTACCTTCCTCTGGCGGAATGGCCCGCTGTCCCCATACACTAGTATCACAGATATCTCCTGCTTACCTTCCTCTGGCGGAATGGCCTGCTGTCCCCATAAACTAGTATCACAGATATCTCCTGCTTACCTTCCTCTGGCAGAATGGCCCTCTGTCCCCATACACTAGTATGGGGACAGAATTAATCAAGCTCCGAAAACATAATTTTTTCGGAGCTTGATTGTGGTAGCATTCGCCATCTGCTAATCGCACCTTCCCTATGGGAAGGTGTCCTGGGTCGCGAAGAGGGATCCTTTAGGATGGTCACGCATGCGCACTACTGTCACGAGCAGTTGAAAGATTCACTGCTCCGAAAAGGAACAGCGAACGCTTGCTGGGACAGCTGATTTTCGGATCAGCCATCTCAGCACCAGAGCATTGATGAATTGCTCCAGCGTCCGTGGCGAGTCAGTGTGTTAATTATCGGGGTCCGTTCGGACCTCGATAATTAACATCATGAATAGGCCCCTATAGGACAGAGAATTTAAGGCTTGTGTGATGGATTTGTAGCAATTTACAACGCTAAGCCAGGATATAAATAAATGGAATTACCTGCTACCAATGATTCCTTTTTCTCCACATCATTGGAATCAATTCCAATCCACAGAAATATCTACAGGGAATGGTCAAACACACGTTTTATTAGTTATATAATCATATCTATATTCTATAATGGACAGGTTTCATTTTACTGAGCAACCTTTAAAAAAACGTTCATTAATGAGCTATTATCGCTTTGCTACTGTGCAGTTTGCTGTGCTACTGTGCGCTGTGCCGTGCTACTGTATGCCGTGCTGTGCTACTGTGCGCTGTGCTGTGCTACTGTGCGCCCTGCTGTGCTACTGTGCGCCCTGCTGTGCTACTGTATGACGTGCTGTGCTACTGTGCGCTGTGCTGTGCTACTGTATGACGTGCTGTGCTACTGTGCGCTGTGCTGTGCTACTGTAGAATACAGTCATACTGTATAAATGTTTCAGTTTTTGAGGCATTAAAAACCAATCTATTGACCTCCATTTGTGTAGGTTTCCCCCTTCAGGTGTATACAGGGTAGTGCGACCAGTGCCATGGCTCAGTGCACCGCAGGCCAAGGGGCGCTGTTTGGGCCTGTCACTTTTCCTGTTTATTATCATTCTCACTTATAGCTTCCTCTTCTTTTATCCCCAGCATCTCCTGGCTGCCCCAGGAGTACCCCTATCTCTTCCCTGGCCCTTCCACATGAAGCCATGGCCCTTTTTCAGGTGCACTTCTTCTTATGTCCATATTAAAAAAAAAATGGGGTGCGCCAATGCTCTCTCTGGCAAAAGGCACCAAAAAGTCTAGTTATGGCTCTGGGTGTATACCTGCCCTATTGCAACTTTTACTACTTTATATACAGAGTTTTCTTTTTTTCTATCAACCTTTGCTTTTCTGTCATGTAGTTATATTATTGGAATTTTTAAATTTTTGTTGTCCTGACATACGACACAACTCCGCTGTGTTCCCCACATTGGATGGAATTGTATCTAGAGTTCAAGTACATATTTACATTTTGTTGTACCCTAGAGCATTGTCTGAACAACTGCTATGGGTAAAAAAGGTACTTGGCATCCCCAGACCGTTCTCTATGGAGTCTGAAGGCATCCGCACAGGGGAGCCTAGAGGATGAGGAGCGGGTACCATGCCCGGTGACAAGGGGGGGACTAAGGGGACACCTGTACCGGGCCCAAGGTCCAGAGGGGCCTCGAGGTCCAGACAGGTACAACACGGGGCCGCGGACGGTGGACTCACTGTTTCAGCCGCGGCCACCTGAAACCCATAGCCACCGCCCAGCCCCAGGTCCCTTCTAGCCTTGCCCGGGCAGCACTGGGCTCTTAGAGGTGGCTCAGCTGCAGCCCGGGTCAGGCATGACCTTTAACTCTGCAATGCGGCGGCGTGACATCATAGGTCACGTCGCCGCATGTTTTCCCTGCCCGGGCGGAAGTGGATTGATACACTGGCGGCCCCCAGGCAGGGCACGCCACTGCGACGGTGAGGAGTTGTGGCTGCTGTTAGGGATGGGGCTGGAGGAAGGTGATGGGCTGGGGGCAGAAGGTGACGGGCTGGACGCTGAGGACGCTGAGGAAGGTGAAGAAGGCTGGGGGCAGAGGAAGGTGATGTGGGCTGGGGCAGAAGGTGATGGGCTGGAAGCAGAGGAAGGTGAAAGGGGCAGAGGAAGATGAGGGAGGCTGGGGCAGAGGAAGGTGACGGGCTGGAGGAGAAGGTGCAGAGGAAGGTGAAGGGAGCAGAGATAGACGAGGGAGGCTGGGGCAGAGGAAGGTGATGGGGGTTGGGGCAGAAGGTGACGGGCTGGAAGCAGAGGAAGGCATTGGTGCATGGGGATGGAGGAAGGAGAAGGGAGCAGAGGAAGATGAAAGGGCTGGGGGCAGAAGGTGGCAGGGGCTGGACGCAGAGGAAGGTGATGGTGCCTGGGGACAGAGGAAGGTGATGGGGGCTGGGGATGGAGGAAGGTAATAGGGGGCTGGGGGCAGAAGGTGATAGGGACTGGGGACTGAGAATGGGGGCTGGGGACTGAGGATGGGGGCTGGGGATGGAGAAAGGTGATGGGGGGCTTCTGGGCTGAGGATGGTGATGAGAGGCGGAATTTGAGGAAGGTGATGAGGGTCTGACAGCTGAGGATGGCTGGCTGCAGACACCATCCCTCCTACCCCTGAGGCATCCACAACACTGTCATCAAGAAGATCTTGCAAGAGACGGCAGACAAGAACTACAGCCTGAATCATCAGTGACAGAGAGACAGTGTGGTAAGTCGTAGTGTATTATTACTTTATGTAAAGGCCGGTATATCTTTCAGTTAACATTATCATGCTTCACATATCACACATGCAGGGGAGGGATGTGCAGGATAGGGGGTGGTGGTGAGAAGGTGAGGCCCCCATATACATCAGTGTACCGGGCCCCGAGATTTCTGTTGCTGGCCCTGGCAGGTACTAATAATTACCCGGGCTTCTTGAAAGGGCCCGCTGAGGAGACTAGCCGCTGAGGAGAACAAATATCCCCCATTGTGGTGCATAGTATTTTCCATCATTATTTTTCTGGAGGGGGCATGGCCATGTCCCCCTTCCGTACCCGGGCCCCACGCAGGGCTGGATTAAGCCTTCGAGGAACCTGGGGCACTTAAAACGGGGACCTTTCCCTTCTTGTCAGCACTGCCCCCATGCCTGCAGCGGCTGTGCCTCCTCCACCTGCACCTACATGAGGCAGCAGCAGTAGTGCAGGTCCTATCTGCAGTGCACTCCCACAGTGAGGGCAGTCTCTGGAGTCTCCTCTCGGGTAGCGCAGCTCATCTCCACCCTCAACCCTCACCAGCAGCAGCACTCCCAGCAGTAGCACTCCCAGCAGCAACACTCCCAGCAGCAGCACTCCCAGCAGCAGCACTCCCAGTAACACTCCCAGCAGGAGCACTCCCAGCAGCAGCACTCCCAGCAGCAGCACTCCCAGCAGTAGCACTCCCAGCAGCAGCACTCCCAGCAGTAGCACTCCCAGCAGTAGCACTCCCAGCAGCAGCACTCCCAGCAGCAACACTCCCAGCAGCAGCACTCCCAGCAGCAACACTCCCAGCAGGAGCACTCCCAGCAGCAGCACTCCCAGCAGCAGCACTCCCAGTAACACTCCCAGCAGTAGCACTCCCAGCAGCAGCACTCGGAGCAGTAACACTCCCAGCAGTAGCACTCCCAGCAGCAGCACTCCCAGCAGTAGCACTCCCAGCAGCAGCACTCCCAGCAGCAGCACTCACAGCAGTAGCACTCACAGCAGTAGCACTCCCAGCAGCAGCACTCCCAGCAGTAGCACTCCCAGCAGCAACACTCCCAGCAGCAGCACTCCCAGCAGTAGCACTCCCAGCAGTAGCACTCCCAGCAGGAGCACTCCCAGCAGTAGCACTCCCAGCAGTAACACTCCCAGCAGCAACACTCCCAGCAGCAGCACTCCCAGCAGCAGCACTCCCAGCAGTAGCACTCCCAGCAGCAGCACTCCCAGCAGTAGCACGACAACTGTTGCCGCACTGCTGCTGGGAAAGCTGCTGCTGGCGGACAAGGCTGGAGGAGAGTAGAATCGTCCATGGACACAGCAATGCTAGAGCTGGAACAGGACAGCTCTGGCCGGGGAGGCATCCTGAGATAGGGTGGTCAAGGGTACTCAACCCATGTGCCAACCCCCCCCCTTTAATCTGCCTCTGACCCCGCAGCTGCCTCAATGGCCCTGCCTCTGGTCTGCTTTACTGAGCATGAAAAGAGTAGGGGGAAGGGCATGGGGAAACCTCATACTGACAAGCCCAATGTGAGATTCACGTTGCAAGCACATGACTGAAAAGCACAGAGTGGAACTAAAATATAAATAAAAAAAAACAATGTATTTAGTAAAATTTGGAAGAGGATATTTACATGCAAAAAAATTATGTCAACTATAGATGGCAACCCCCCTATATAAGAGCAAAACAGGAACATGTATAAGCTGTCATTACTGTAATCAGTTTGTTTTGAATGTTATTAAGCAGATACTGTTTCTCCAGTGTATTTTCGAACACACTTGGTCTAGACCAATGTTAATGAATTCCTTGATTTCCTTAAGTACACTAAGGTAAATTGCAGTAGCCTAAGCCTGTAGAACAGTAATTATGCCATGTGATCACACACACAGGTAAATCCTTATAACATGACCTCATAGTGCTGAAAGACATATCTACAAAGCAAAGTTGAGTCTAGCGCCATCTGCTGGATTCAATCTGCTCCTAAATCTGCAATTTCGAGGTGAATTTAGAAAACTTCTCAGCGTGTTTAAGTAGGAAATTTTTTTATTTTTCCTATTTATTTTTTTTACTAGAATTCCTGCTTAAATACGCTGAGTAACTTTGCAAATTTATCCCTGTGACTAACTGCACATTATGCCTGAAAGTGTATATATTAACAAAAATATGAGAACATTTACCTGTTCCCAGGTATCCAGCATCATTACATCATCCTCCGCCAGGTCTTCCTGTATAAATTCCCCTGGGACCTCTTCAACCTATCAGATCAATATAATCACGAACATATTGTACAGATTGCAACATGCACAACAAATAATAAAAATAATACAAAACAAAATTAGAAGAAATGTAATTTAAAAAAAAAATGGAAAAAAATTGGCTTCAATCCTAATTTTTTACATTTATTTATACATATAGATTAGCAAAATAGTTTGCTAATCTCTATTTATATATTTTTGTTTAGTTTTGTGGTCCGGTATGTAATCAATCTATGTCCCCAACTGCAGGAAGTGTGAGGCAGGAACATCATTTTATAATTTAATTTCTCTTGCGAGTTACTTTTGGAAGAAAAGTATTTTTATATACCGGTACTACAAAATGTATTATTACAAAATAAATGTTTTTATAAATTAAATAAAACAGCTACTGTTTTTGTTTTGCTTAAATTATTATTTTTTAAACAACTTTTTTGCTTACTGGAAATATGAGAACTTTCGGACCTATATTGTGAATAATTTAGGGAAACCAATGCATTTCACTTATTTCTTGTTATATTGAATAAAGGGCCTGATTCGGCAAGGATCGCAACTGCGATTATGCACGCAATCGGCCGATTGTTGTGTTCTGCGCATGCATACGTATCGCAGTGCTCGTGCAGAACCAGTCACTGTGATCGCACTGACTACGTAGACCCATCGCAGAGTGATTGACAGGAAGTGCTGTTTGTGGGAGATGACAGGAGGGTGGTTGGTGAAACGCAGGGCATGCCAGGGCGTTTGAACGCTGTTGCAGTGGCGTGCATAAACTAGGCACTGCGATACCACACACAACTGGAGCACTCAGGCCCTAATTCAGAGCCGGGCGCTCTGACAGAGTGCTCGCTCTGAATCAGGGCGTCTTTTTTTTTTATGGAACGGCCTCCTGGCCGCTCGCATTTCTGTGGGTTGCCACCCACAGCTAATGCGAGCGGCCAGGATGATGGTCGCGATGGTCAAGACCATCGCGACCATCGGGCTTGCGATGAGACCCTTGTGGTAGGGTCTCGTGGCCGCAAGCCCCCGAAAGCTTTCCCACTGACATCACTTGTGATGTCAGTGGGGCTGCCCCCAGACGGTAGGCGTTCTCATGGGAACGCCTCCGTCTGGGCAGCCACCCCCCCCGGCCCGCCCACCAAAGGGGGCGTGCTGTCACTCAACATCAACAGCAAGCCCCCTTTGGTGCGAGACCCGGAGTGACGGTTTGCCCTTCGCTATCCGGGTCTCGTGCATGCGCACGACGGAGCTGGCTCCGTCATGCGCATGCGCCCTGGGCCACCATCGACCCGGTTGCGAGTGCACAGCGCTTGCGACTGGGTCTGATTCAGGCCCTCAGTGTGTGCGATGAGGTTAGCAATTCCTGAGTAAGGTCTGAGCTTGTGCAAGTGTGCGTGAGGCTGCCATGGTACTCGATGTTACCGATGGTTTCGCAGTCTTGCTAAACATTACGGATGTGTGTAAGGTAAGGTGGGCGTCCTTATGTTATGCTGCGACGGCATAGCGATCGCTATGGATTAGCATACTATCGCAGTCAGACTGCGTGCGTAATCGCAGCCGGATCGCGGTTAGGCCCAAAGTTTCTATTCCTATGTTTTATCTACTGTACATAGTCTACCTCCCAATGATGGTTGTATTGTGTCAGGTGCATACTTGAGATTTACAAATAATTGATAAGATTGCAGGTGTCACTGCCTTGTGTTTGAAATAATGCATATCAATTTGTTCTCTTTTACTACAGTAATAAGGGTTACCCATGTCCCAGAGGGATATACTGTATGCATGGGATCTATGTAATAAAGGAGTCTGAGGTAATTAGAGGGAAGGTGACTGTGACTAACCCACGTGAATTATCAGCAGAAACTGAATAACAGACAGATATGCTATAAAGAGCATCTACAAGTGGTGTATTTCAACCATAAGGCAGCATAAAAAATACCAATGATCTGACAATGATTACAAAGTTGTGTTATAACCAATTGTGAAATAATATAGTATGAAATAATAGGTTGGTTCTCCTTTAATTGTAAGCAAATGTGCAGAGAATAATAATGTAGAAATATTAGGTCCATACTGTAAGATGATGCTGTAAAGGTGGGTACACACTGGGCGATTAGGAAAGACAGTACAATTACAACATCGTAATCGTACAGTCGTTCCTGATCCCCTGTAGTGTCTACACTGAACGATAAGTCACTCAGCAGGCAGCCTCCCTCATCCCTGAACATGGCCAATCTGTCATTATCGGCAGATTGGGCTGCATGTTCAGCGGATGATAGATGTCGGAAACATCCAGTGGGAGCGCAGATCGCTGGTCATTTCCGACATTATAGTGCACGATTTGTGCACGATTAATGTGCGATTGAACGATTACGATGTCGTAATCTATCAACCTCTCATTAATATCGCCAAGTGTGTACGCTGCTTTAGTCAACTCACCAGAAAGCGCCCGGATCTGTTTGAACACCCAAAGAGTTTTGGTGGATGATCTTCAAGGTTGGTTTCAAGTAGAGGGGAAGTCTGATATGTCTTTTTACCCCCGAGAGTTTTCCAGAATATATCTGTAGGATAAACACATAGATATGATTACAGTATACACATACATGGAATGCATTGCTTGCCAGCTCTGTCCCTGGGAGGGAAAGAGGAAAGGGATCTGTATATGGTGCACGAATGTTAAAATATAACCTTTATTCTATTATTTAAAAATTATTATTCAAATAATACAAAAGCAAAGCGATGTATTTAGTTAAAAGTATAGTAAGAGATGTGTGTATAGTTTGAGAAAAGTGATTATTAAAATAAAAGAATATATATTCTTTTATATAGTCGAGTGTCTGTTCAAGTATCTTTCAATAAAGGGTTAAATTAATTCCCTAATATTGATGATGTCTGGTCCTGTTACTGGTTTAGTTCCATAATATCCTATATACACTGGTGTCATGTTTACCAATATTTCACTTCTATTCCCAAATCAAACTATGTCAGAGTGACTCCAGCTAGTTAGAATGTTGCCCATAATCAGAATAACTATATATCTCTCATATTAGTGTCATATTGTCACAGTTATTCCCTGTGTGTATCAGATACAATTGTAACTAAATGAGAAGGATACAGGGTCTGATTCAGAGCCGATTGTAAGCGGCCGCTCGTTCGCTCCGAGCGATGTTCGCACATCTGCGCATGCATATGGGTCGTAATGCGCATGCGCCAACCAGTCAGTGCGGTCGGAAATCGTGTGTTCGCAAAATAGCGAGTGCCTGCTAATTTGAGTAACAGGATGAGGCGTTTGTGGGTGGTAACAGGGGAGGGTGCTTGAAAACAGGGAGTGGAGATCCGAACGCAGGCGTGCCAAACGGTCAAAACGGGTGTTTAATGGGAGTGCATAATTAACAAAGCAGCGTCATCGATCACGTCACTTGGTTGTCTCTTAGCCTGAACTGCTCGCATGATTGCGGTAGGAAAATCCAACCACAAGCACTGCGGAGATGACGTATGATGCGAACGGCCAGGGGGCGTCTTTACAAAATAGCAAGTGCATATTTCGTTCGCTCGCTCAGACATAGAGGCGGCAACAGATCGCAAAGAGCGAGAGCTCTATTTAAATATCCGGCCCCTCTTTCTGAACGAGCGAGCGCAAATAGCGTCCAGCTCTGAATCAGGTCCACAGTTAAGCTGCCCATCCACGAGGCGATTATACCTAGTGATGGAGCGATAACGACGTTCGTTATCGCTCCATCGCTTAGTAATCATCTGCAAATCGGGCAGTAAAAGGTTAAAAACGACCAGCGTTGCGCACACCCGCTGGTCGTTTTTAACATCAATCATCGCCCGAACTTGACGACCGCTGTCAGGTTGCCATGTTCGGGGATGATTGATCTGCATACACTGAACATCTGAACGTTACATCCTGGGTCTGACCCTGGTAGCTACCTGGGTTGGATTGTTGGGTCACTAGACCCGGGTTATTTTTCAGGGACCCTTTTACACTGAGCTGCGACCCGGGTAGACCCGGCAAGAACCCGGGTTTTAGCTCTGTTGTAAAAGGGGTATAAGTGTCTGTTTCATACTGATAGCAGTGATGTGTTATAATACTGATTTATTCATGTAGTACTATTATAATTACTGTTATGGATTGAATGCACATCAATATTTCAGATTATGTTTGTTTATTAGGAGATAAATCACTGCTCTTCCTATTTACCTAAATAAAGTGACAGACACGGGTTCTATACCACACTGATTACATGGTGATGATCTCTGACTAATATACAACTATTCCCACAAATGTAACTACTAATAAGAACACTAGTACTGCAGCACTGAGTTCCCATGAGATTATATAAATTGTATCCTATACTGTATACATTGTAATCCTATATACGGTATAAACTGTAATCCTGTACTGTATAAACTGTAATCCTATACTATATAAATTGTAATCCTATACTGTATACATTGTAATCCTATACTGTATACATTGTAATCCTATACTGTATAAACTGTAATCCTATACTATAGAAATTGTAATCCTATATACTGTATAAATTGTAATCCTATACTGTATAAATTGTAATCCTATACTATATAAATTGTAATTCTATATACTGTATAAATTGTAATCCTATACTATATAAATTGTAATCCTATACTATATAAATTGTAATCCTATATACTGTATAAACTGTAATCCTATACTGTATAAATTGTAATCCTATACTATATAAATTGTAATCCTATACTGTATAAATTGTAATCCTATACTGTATAAACTGTAATCCTATACTGTATACATTGTAATCCTATACTGTATAAATTGTAATCCTATACTGTATAAACTGTAATCCTATACTATAGAAATTGTAATCCTATATACTGTATAAATTGTAATCCTATACTGTATAAATTGTAATCCTATACTATATAAATTGTAATCCTATATACTGTATAAATTGTAATCCTATACTATATAAATTGTAATCCTATACTATATAAATTGTAATCCTATATACTGTATAAACTGTAATCCTATACTGTTTAAATTGTAATCCTATACTATATAAATTGTAATCCTATATACTGTATAAACTGTAATCCTGTACTGTATAAACTGTAATCCTATACTATATAAATTGTAATCCTATACTGTATAAATTGTAATCCTATACTGTATAAACTGTAATCCTATACTGTATACATTGTAATCCTATACTGTATAAATTGTAATCCTATACTGTATAAACTGTAATCCTATACTATAGAAATTGTAATCCTATATACTGTATAAATTGTAATCCTATACTGTATAAATTGTAATCCTATACTATATAAATTGTAATCCTATATACTGTATAAATTGTAATCCTATACTATATAAATTGTAATCCTATACTATATAAATTGTAATCCTATATACTGTATAAACTGTAATCCTATACTGTATAAATTGTAATCCTATACTATATAAATTGTAATCCTATATACTGTATAAACTGTAATCCTATACTGTATAAATTATAATCCTATACTATATAAATTGTAATCCTATATACTGTATAAATTGTAATCCTATATACTGTATAAACTGTAATCCTGTACTGTATAAATTGTAATACTATACTATATAAATTGTAATCCTATATACTGTATAAATTGTAATCCTATACTGTATAAATTGTAATCCTATACTGTATAAACTGTAATCCTATACTGTATAAATTGTAATCCTATATACTGTATAAATTGTAATCCTATACTGTATAAATTGTAATCCTATATACTGTATAAATTGTAATCCTATACTATATAAATTGTAATCCTATACTATATAAATTGTAATCCTATATACTGTATAAACTGAATCCTATACTGTATAAATTGTAATCCTATACTATATAAATTGTAATCCTATATACTGTATAAATTGTAATCCTATACTGTATAAATTGTAATCCTATACTGTATAAATTGTAATCCTATACTATATAAATTGTAATCCTATATACTGTATAAACTGTAATCCTATACTGTATAAATTGTAATCCTATACTATATAAATTGTAATCCTATATACTGTATAAATTGTAATCCTATACTGTATACATTGTAATCCTATACTGTATAAACTGTAATCCTATACTATATAAATTGTAATCCTATACTGTATAAATTGTAATCCTATATACTGTATAAACTGTAATCCTATACTATATAAACTGTAATCCTATACTGTATAAATTGTAATCCTATATACTGTATAAACTGTAATCCTGTACTGTATAAATTGTAATCCAATACTATATAAATTGTAATCCTATACTGTATAAATTGTAATCCTATACTATATAAATTGTAATCCTATATACTGTATAAATTGTAATCCTATACTGTATAAATTGTAATCCTATACTGTATAAACTGTAATCCTATACTATATAAATTGTAATCCTATACTGTATAAATTGTAATCCTATATACTGTATAAATTGTAATCCTATATACTGTATAAATTGTAATCCTGTGTATAAATTGTAATCCTATACTATATACATTGTAATCCTATACTGTATAAATTGTAATCCTATATACTGTATAAATTGTAATCCTATATACTGTATAAATTGTAATCCTGTGTATAAATTGTAATCCTATACTGTATAAATTGTAATCCTATACTATATAAATTGTAATCCTATACTGTATAAATTGTAATCCTGTGTATAAATTGTAATCCTATACTATATAAATTGTAATCCTATACTGTATAAATTGTAATCCTATACTATATAAATTGTAATCCTATACTGTATAAATTGTAATCCTATACTGTATAAACTGTAATCCTATATACTATATACATTGTAATCCTATACTGTATAAATTGTAATCCTATATACTGTATAAATTGTAATCCTATACTGTATAAATTGTAATCCTGTGTATAAATTGTAATCCTATACTGTATAAATTGTAATCCTATACTATATAAATTGTAATCCTATATACTGTATAAATTGTAATCCTATACTATATAAATTGTAATCTATATACTGTATAAACTGTAATCCTATACTGTATAAATTGTAATCCTATACTATATAAATTGTAATCCTATACTGTATAAACTGTAATCCTATACTGTATACATTGTAATCCTATACTGTATAAATTGTAATCCTATACTGTATAAACTGTAATCCTATACTATAGAAATTGTAATCCTATATACTGTATAAATTGTAATCCTATACTGTATAAATTGTAATCCTATACTATATAAATTGTAATCCTATATACTGTATAAATTGTAATCCTATACTATATAAATTGTAATCCTATATACTGTATAAACTGTAATCCTATACTGTTTAAATTGTAATCCTATACTATATAAATTGTAATCCTATATACTGTATAAACTGTAATCCTGTACTGTATAAACTGTAATCCTATACTATATAAATTGTAATCCTATACTGTATAAACTGTAATCCTATACTGTATACATTGTAATCCTATACTGTATAAATTGTAATCCTATACTGTATAAACTGTAATCCTATACTATAGAAATTGTAATCCTATATACTGTATAAATTGTAATCCTATACTGTATAAATTGTAATCCTATACTATATAAATTGTAATCCTATATACTGTATAAATTGTAATCCTATACTATATAAATTGTAATCCTATACTATATAAATTGTAATCCTATATACTGTATAAACTGTAATCCTATACTGTATACATTGTAATCCTATACTGTATAAATTGTAATCCTATACTGTATAAACTGTAATCCTATACTATAGAAATTGTAATCCTATATACTGTATAAATTGTAATCCTATACTGTATAAATTGTAATCCTATACTATATAAATTGTAATCCTATATACTGTATAAATTGTAATCCTATACTATATAAATTGTAATCCTATACTATATAAATTGTAATCCTATATACTGTATAAACTGTAATCCTATACTGTTTAAATTGTAATCCTATACTATATAAATTGTAATCCTATATACTGTATAAACTGTAATCCTGTACTGTATAAACTGTAATCCTATACTATATAAATTGTAATCCTATACTGTATAAATTGTAATCCTATACTGTATAAACTGTAATCCTATACTGTATACATTGTAATCCTATACTGTATAAATTGTAATCCTATACTGTATAAACTGTAATCCTATACTATAGAAATTGTAATCCTATATACTGTATAAATTGTAATCCTATACTGTATAAATTGTAATCCTATACTATATAAATTGTAATCCTATATACTGTATAAATTGTAATCCTATACTATATAAATTGTAATCCTATACTATATAAATTGTAATCCTATATACTGTATAAACTGTAATCCTATACTGTATAAATTGTAATCCTATACTATATAAATTGTAATCCTATATACTGTATAAACTGTAATCCTATACTGTATAAATTGTAATCCTATACTATATAAATTGTAATCCTATATACTGTATAAATTGTAATCCTATATACTGTATAAACTGTAATCCTGTACTGTATAAATTGTAATACTATACTATATAAATTGTAATCCTATATACTGTATAAATTGTAATCCTATACTGTATAAATTGTAATCCTATACTGTATAAACTGTAATCCTATACTGTATAAATTGTAATCCTATATACTGTATAAATTGTAATCCTATACTGTATAAATTGTAATCCTATATACTGTATAAATTGTAATCCTATACTATATAAATTGTAATCCTATACTATATAAATTGTAATCCTATATACTGTATAAACTGAATCCTATACTGTATAAATTGTAATCCTATACTATATAAATTGTAATCCTATATACTGTATAAATTGTAATCCTATACTGTATAAATTGTAATCCTATACTGTATAAATTGTAATCCTATACTATATAAATTGTAATCCTATATACTGTATAAACTGTAATCCTATACTGTATAAATTGTAATCCTATACTATATAAATTGTAATCCTATATACTGTATAAATTGTAATCCTATACTGTATACATTGTAATCCTATACTGTATAAACTGTAATCCTATACTATATAAATTGTAATCCTATACTGTATAAATTGTAATCCTATATACTGTATAAACTGTAATCCTATACTATATAAACTGTAATCCTATACTGTATAAATTGTAATCCTATATACTGTATAAACTGTAATCCTGTACTGTATAAATTGTAATCCAATACTATATAAATTGTAATCCTATACTGTATAAATTGTAATCCTATACTATATAAATTGTAATCCTATATACTGTATAAATTGTAATCCTATACTGTATAAATTGTAATCCTATACTGTATAAACTGTAATCCTATACTATATAAATTGTAATCCTATACTGTATAAATTGTAATCCTATATACTGTATAAATTGTAATCCTATATACTGTATAAATTGTAATCCTGTGTATAAATTGTAATCCTATACTATATACATTGTAATCCTATACTGTATAAATTGTAATCCTATATACTGTATAAATTGTAATCCTATATACTGTATAAATTGTAATCCTGTGTATAAATTGTAATCCTATACTGTATAAATTGTAATCCTATACTATATAAATTGTAATCCTATACTGTATAAATTGTAATCCTGTGTATAAATTGTAATCCTATACTATATAAATTGTAATCCTATACTGTATAAATTGTAATCCTATACTATATAAATTGTAATCCTATACTGTATAAATTGTAATCCTATACTGTATAAACTGTAATCCTATATACTATATACATTGTAATCCTATACTGTATAAATTGTAATCCTATATACTGTATAAATTGTAATCCTATACTGTATAAATTGTAATCCTGTGTATAAATTGTAATCCTATACTGTATAAATTGTAATCCTATACTATATAAATTGTAATCCTATATACTGTATAAATTGTAATCCTATACTATATAAATTGTAATCCTATATACTGTATAAACTGTAATCCTATACTGTATAAATTGTAATCCTATACTATATAAATTGTAATCCTATACTGTATAAACTGTAATCCTATACTGTATACATTGTAATCCTATACTGTATAAATTGTAATCCTATACTGTATAAACTGTAATCCTATACTATAGAAATTGTAATCCTATATACTGTATAAATTGTAATCCTATACTGTATAAATTGTAATCCTATACTATATAAATTGTAATCCTATATACTGTATAAATTGTAATCCTATACTATATAAATTGTAATCCTATATACTGTATAAACTGTAATCCTATACTGTTTAAATTGTAATCCTATACTATATAAATTGTAATCCTATATACTGTATAAACTGTAATCCTGTACTGTATAAACTGTAATCCTATACTATATAAATTGTAATCCTATACTGTATAAACTGTAATCCTATACTGTATACATTGTAATCCTATACTGTATAAATTGTAATCCTATACTGTATAAACTGTAATCCTATACTATAGAAATTGTAATCCTATATACTGTATAAATTGTAATCCTATACTGTATAAATTGTAATCCTATACTATATAAATTGTAATCCTATATACTGTATAAATTGTAATCCTATACTATATAAATTGTAATCCTATACTATATAAATTGTAATCCTATATACTGTATAAACTGTAATCCTATACTGTATAAATTGTAATCCTATACTATATAAATTGTAATCCTATACTATATAAATTGTAATCCTATACTGTATAAATTGTAATCCTATACTATATAAATTGTAATCCTATATACTGTATAAATTGTAATCCTATACTGTATAAATTGTAATCCTATACTGTATAAATTGTAATCCTATATACTGTATAAACTGTAATCCTGTACTGTATAAATTGTAATCCTATACTATATAAATTGTAATCCTATATACTGTATAAATTGTAATCCTATACTGTATAAATTGTAATCCTATACTGTATAAACTGTAATCCTATACTATATAAATTGTAATCCTATATACTGTATAAATTGTAATCCTATACTGTATAAATTGTAATCCTATATACTGTATAAATTGTAATCCTATACTATATAAATTGTAATCCTATACTATATAAATTGTAATCCTATATACTGTATAAACTGAATCCTATACTGTATAAATTGTAATCCTATACTATATAAATTGTAATCCTATACTATATAAATTGTAATCCTATACTGTATAAATTGTAATCCTATACTATATAAATTGTAATCCTATATACTGTATAAACTGTAATCCTATACTGTATAAATTGTAATCCTATACTATATAAATTGTAATCCTATATACTGTATAAATTGTAATCCTATACTGTATACATTGTAATCCTATACTGTATAAACTGTAATCCTATACTATATAAATTGTAATCCTATACTGTATAAATTGTAATCCTATATACTGTATAAACTGTAATCCTATACTATATAAACTGTAATCCTATACTGTATAAATTGTAATCCTATATACTGTATAAACTGTAATCCTGTACTGTATAAATTGTAATCCAATACTGTATAAATTGTAATCCTATACTGTATAAATTGTAATCCTATATACTGTATAAATTGTAATCCTATACTGTATAAATTGTAATCCTATACTGTATAAACTGTAATCCTATACTATATAAATTGTAATCCTATACTGTATAAATTGTAATCCTATATACTGTATAAATTGTAATCCTATATACTGTATAAATTGTAATCCTGTGTATAAATTGTAATCCTATACTATATACATTGTAATCCTATACTGTATAAATTGTAATCCTATATACTGTATAAATTGTAATCCTATATACTGTATAAATTGTAATCCTGTGTATAAATTGTAATCCTATACTGTATAAATTGTAATCCTATACTATATAAATTGTAATCCTATACTGTATAAATTGTAATCCTATACTGTATAAATTGTAATCCTGTGTATAAATTGTAATCCTATACTATATAAATTGTAATCCTATACTGTATAAATTGTAATCCTATACTATATAAATTGTAATCCTATACTGTATAAATTGTAATCCTATACTGTATAAACTGTAATCCTATATACTATATACATTGTAATCCTATACTGTATAAATTGTAATCCTATATACTGTATAAATTGTAATCCTATACTGTATAAATTGTAATCCTGTGTATAAATTGTAATCCTATACTGTATAAATTGTAATCCTATACTATATAAATTGTAATCCTGTGTATAAATTGTAATCCTATACTGTTTAAATTGTAATCCGATACTGTATAAATTGTAATCCTATACTATATAAATTGTAATCCTGTGTATAAATTGTAATCCTATACTATATAAATTGTAATCCTATACTGTATAAATTGTAATCCTGTGTATAAATTGTAATCCTATACTGTATAAATTGTAATCCTATACTGTATAAATTGTAATCCTATATACTGTATAAATTGTAATCCTATACTGTATAAATTGTAATCCTATGTATAAATAGTAATCCTATACTGTATAAATTGTAATCCTATATACTGTATAAATTGTAATCCTGTGTATAAATTGTAATCCTATACTGTATAAATTGTAATCCTATACTATATAAATTGTAATCCTATATACTGTATAAATTGTAATCCTATACTGTATAAATTGTAATCCTATACTGTATAAATTGTAATCCTGTGTATAAATTGTAATCCTATACTGTATAAATTGTAATCCTATATACTGTATAAATTGTAATCCTGTGTATAAATTGTAATCCTATACTGTATACATTGTAATCCTATACTGTATACATTGTAATCCTATACTGTATACATTGTAATCCTGTACTGTATAAATTGAAATCCTGTGTATAAATTGTAATCCTATATACTGTATAAATTGTAATCCTGTGTATAAATTGTAATCCTATACTGTATAAATTGTAATCCTGTGTATAAATTGTAATCCTATACTGTATACATTGTAATCCTATACTGGATACATTGTAATCCTGTACTGTATAAATTGTAATCCTATACTGTATAAATTGTAATCCTATATACTGTATACATTGTAATCCTATACTGTATACATTGTAATCCTGTACTATATAAATTGTAATCCTGTGTATAAATTGTAATCCTATACTGTATACATTGTAATCCTATACTGTATACATTGTAATCCTGTGTATAAATTGTAATCCTATACTGTATAAATTGTAATCCTATATACTGTGTACATTGTAATCCTATACTGTATACATTGTAATCCTGTACTGTATAAATTGTAATCCTGTGTATAAATTGTAATCCTATACTGTATACATTGTAATCCTATACTGTATACATTGTAATCCTGTGTATAAATTGTAATCCTATACTGTATACATTGTAATCCTATACTGTATACATTGTAATCCTGTGTATAAATTGTAATCCTATACTATATACATTGTAATCCTATACTGTATACATTGTAATCCTGTACTGTATAAATTGTAATCCTGTGTATAAATTGTAATCCTATACTGTATACATTGTAATCCTATACTGTATACATTGTAATCCTATACTGTATAAATTGTAATCCTGTGTATAAATTGTAATCCTATACTGTATACATTGTAATCCTATACTGTATACATTGTAATGCTGTACTGTATAAATTGTAATCCTATACTGTATACATTGTAATCCTATATACTGTATACATTGTAATCCTATACTGTATACATTGTAATCCTGTACTGTATAAATTGTAATCCTATACTGTATACATTGTAATCCTATATACTGTATACATTGTAATCCTATATACTGTATACATTGTAATCCTATACTGTATAAATTGTAATCCTATACTGTATAAACTGTAATCCTATACTGTATAAATTGTAATCCTATACTGTATAAATTGTAATCCTATACTGTATACATTGTAATATTGTGTATAAATTGTAATCCTATACTATATACATTGTAATCCTGTACTGCATAAATCACAATCCTGTGTATAAATTGTAATCCTATACTATATAAATTGTAATCCTATACTGTATAAACTGTAATCCTATACTATATAAATTGTAATCCTATACTGTATAAATTGTAATCCTATACTGTATAAACTGTAATCCTATACTATATAAATTGTAATCCTATACTGTATAAACTGTAATCCTATACTATATACATTGTAATCCTATACTGTATAAATTGTAATCCTATATACTGTATAAATTGTAATCCTATACTGTATAAATTGTAATCCTATACTGTATAAATTATAATCCTATATACTGTATAAATTGTAATCCTGTGTATAAATTGTAATCCTATACTGTATAAATTGTAATCCTGTGTATAAATTGTAATCCTATACTGTATACATTGTAATCCTGTACTGTATAAATTGTAATCCTATACTGTATACATTGTAATCCTATATACTGTATACATTGTAATCCTATACTGTATACATTGTAATCCTGTACTGTATAAATTGTAATCCTGTGTATAAATTGTAATCCTATACTGTATACATTGTAATCCTATACTGTATACATTGTAATCCTGTGTAAAAATTGTAATCCTATACTGTATACATTGTAATCCTATACTGTATACATTGTAATCCTATACTGTATAAATTGTAATCCTGAGTATAAATTGTAATCCTATACTGTATACATTGTAATCCTATACTGTATACATTGTAATCCTGTGTATAAATTGTAATCCTATACTGTATACATTGTAATCCTATACTGTATAAATTGTAATCCTATACTGTATAAATTGTAATCCTGAGTATAAATTGTAATCCTATACTGTATACATTGTAATCCTATACTGTATACATTGTAATCCTGTACTGTATAAATTGTAATCCTATACTGTATATATTGTAATCCTATATACTGTATACATTGTAATCCTATACTGTATACATTGTAATCCTGTACTGTATAAATTGTAATCCTATACTGTATAAATTGTAATCCTATATACTGTATAAATTGTAATTCTATATACTGTATACATTGTAATCCTGTACTGTTTAAATTGTAATCCTATACTGTATAAACTGTAATCCTATACTATATAAATTGTAATCCTATACTGTATAAATTGTAATCCTATACTGTATACATTGTAATATTGTGTATAAATTGTAATCCTATACTATATACATTGTAATCCTGTACTGCATAAATCACAATCCTGTGTATAAATTGTAATCCTATACTATATAAATTGTAATCCTGTACTATATAAATTGTAATCCTATACTGTATAAATTGTAATCCTATACTGTATAAACTGTAATCCTATACTATATACATTGTAATCCTATACTGTATAAATTGTAATCCTATATACTGTATAAATTGTAATCCTATACTGTATAAATTGTAATCCTGTGTATAAATTGTAATCCTATATACTGTATACATTGTAATCCTGTACTGTATAAATTGTAATCCTATACTGTATAAATTGTAATCCTATACTATATAAATTGTAATCCTATACTGTATAAATTGTAATCCTGTACTGCATAAATCACAATCCTGTGTATAAATTGTAATCCTATACTGTATAAACTGTAATCCTATACTATATAAATTGTAATCCTATACTGTATAAATTGTAATCCTATACTGTATAAACTGTAATCCTATACTATATAAATTGTAATCCTATACTGTATAAATTGTAATCCTATACTGTATAAACTGTAATCCTATACTATATACATTGTAATCCTATACTGTATAAATTGTAATCCTATATACTGTATAAATTGTAATCCTATACTGTATAAATTGTAATCCTGTGTATAAATTGTAATCCTATACTGTATAAATTGTAATCCTGTACTGTATAAATTGTAATCCTATACTGTATAAATTGTAATCCTATATACTGTATAAATTGTAATCCTATACTGTATACATTGTAATATTGTGTATAAATTGTAATCCTATACTATATACATTGTAATCCTGTACTGCATAAATCACAATCCTGTGTATAAATTGTAATCCTATACTATATAAATTGTAATCCTATACTGTATAAACTGTAATCCTATACTATATAAATTGTAATCCTTTACTGTATAAATTGTAATCCTGTGTATAAATTGTAATCCAATACTGTATAAACTGTAATCCTATACTATATAAATTGTTATCATATACTGTATAAATTGTAATCCTGTGTATACATTGTAATCCTATACTATATACATTGCAATCCTATACTATATAAATTGTTATCCTATACTGTATAAATTGTAATCCTATATACTATATACATTGTAATCCTATACTGTATAAACTGTAATCCTATACTATATAAATTGTAATCCTATACTGTATAAATTGTAATCCTATACTGTATAAACTGTAATCCTATACTATATACATTGTAATCCAATACTGTATAAATTGTAATCCTATATACTGTATAAATTGTAATCCTATACTGTATAAATTGTAATCCTGTGTATAAATTGTAATCCTATACTGTATAAATTGTAATCCTATACTATACACATTGTAATCCTATACTGTAAAAATTGTAATCCTATACTGTATACATTATAATCCTATACTGTATAAACTGTAATCCTATACTATATAAATTGTAATCCTATACTGTATAAATTGTAATCCTATACTGTATAAATTGTAATCCTGTGTATAAATTGTAATCCTATACTGTATAAATTGTAATCCTATACTATATACATTGTAATCTTATACTGTATAAATTGTAATCCTATACTGTATACATTGTAATCCTATACTGTATAAACTGTAATCCTATACTATATAAATTTTTATCCTATACTGTATAAATTGTAATCCTATACTATATACATTGTAATCCTATACTGTATAAATTGTAATCCTATATACTGTATAAATTGTAATCCTATACTGTATAAATTGTAATCCTGTGTATAAATTGTAATCCTATACTGTATACATTGTAATCCTTTACTGTATAAATTGTAATCCTGTGTATAAATTGTAATCCTGTGTATAAATTGTAATCCTATACTGTATACATTGTAATCCTGTGTATAAATTGTAATCCTGTGTATAAATTGTAATCCTATACTGTATAAATTGTAATCATGTGTATAAATTGTAGTCCTAAACTGTATACATTGTAATCCTATACTGTATACATTGTAATCCTATACTGTATAAATTTTTATCCTATACTATATACATTGTAATCCTATACTGTATAAATTGTAATCCTGTGTATAAATTGTAATCCTATACTGTATAAACTAATCCTATACTATATAAATTGTTATCCTATACTGTATAAATTGTAATCCTATACTGTATAAACTGTAATCCTATACTGTATAAATTGTAATCCTATATACTGTATACATTGTAATCCTATACTGTATACATTGTAATCCTATACTGTATACATTGTAATCCTATACTGTATAAATTGTAATCCTATACTGTATAAACTGTAATCCTATACTATATAAATTGTAATCCTATACTGTATAAATTGTAATCCTATATACTGTATAAACTGTAATCCTGTACTGTATAAATTGTAATCCTATACTATATAAATTGTAATCCTATATACTGTATAAATTGTAATCCTATACTGTATAAACTGTAATCCTATACTATATAAATTGTAATCCTATATTCTGTATAAATTGTAATCCTATACTGTATAAATTGTAATCCTATATACTGTATAAATTGTAATCCTATACTATATAAATTGTAATCCTATATACTGTATAAACTGTAATCCTATACTGTATAAATTGTAATCCTATACTATATAAATTGTAATCCTATACTATATAAATTGTAATCCTATATACTGTATAAATTGTAATCCTATACTGTATAAATTGTAATCCTATACTATATAAATTGTAACCCTATATACTGTATAAACTGTAATCCTATACTGTATAAATTGTAATCCTATACTATATAAATTGTAATCCTATATACTGTATAAATTGTAATCCTATACTGTATAAACTGTAATCCTATACTATATAAATTGTAATCCTATACTGTATAAATTGTAATCCTGTACTGTATAAATTGTAATCCTATATACTGTATAAACTGTAATCCTATACTATATAAACTGTAATCCTATACTGTATAAATTGTAATCCTATATACTGTATAAACTGTAATCCTGTACAGTATAAATTGTAATCCAATACTATATAAATTGTAATCCTATACTGTATAAATTGTAATCCTATACTATATAAATTGTAATCCTATATACTGTATAAATTGTAATCCTATACTGTATAAATTGTAATCCTATACTGTATAAACTGTAATCCTATACTGTATAAATTGTAATCCTATACTGTATAAATTGTAATCCTATATACTGTATAAATTGTAATCCTATATACTGTATATATTGTAATCCTGTGTATAAATTGTAATCCAATACTATATACATTGTAATCCTATACTGTATAAATTGTAATCCTATACTGTATAAATTGTAATCCTATATACTGTATAAATTGTAATCCTGTGTATAAATTGTAATCCTATACTGTATAAATTGTAATACTATACTATATAAATTGTAATCCTATACTGTATAAATTGTAATCCTATACTGTATAAATTGTAATCCTGTGTATAAATTGTAATCCTATACTATATAAATTGTAATCCTATACTGTATAAATTGTAATCCTATACTATATAAATTGTAATCCTATACTGTATAAATTGTAATCCTATACTGTATAAACTGTAATCCTATATACTATATACATAGTAATCCTATACTGTATAAATTGTAATCCTATATACTGTATAAATTGTAATCCTATACTGTATAAATTGTAATCCTGTGTATAAATTCTAATCCTATACTGTATAAATTGTAATCCTGTGTATAAATTGTAATCCTATACTGTTTAAATTGTAATCCTATACTGTATAAATTGTAATCCTATACTGTATAAATTGTAATCCTATACTATATAAATTGTAATCCTGTGTATAAATTGTAATCCTATACTATATAAATTGTAATCCTATACTGTATAAATTGTAATCCTGTGTATAAATTGTAATCCTATACTGTATAAATTGTAATCCTATACTATATAAATTGTAATCCTATACTGTATAAATTGTAAACCTATATACTGTATAAATTGTAATCCTATACTGTATAAATTGTAATCCTATGTATAAATTGTAATCCTATACTGTATAAATTGTAATCCTATATACTGTATAAATTGTAATCCTGTGTATAAATTGTAATCCTATACTGTATAAATTGTAATCCTATACTGTATAAATTGTAATCCTATACTGTATAAATTGTAATCCTATACTGTATAAATTGTAATCCTGGGTATAAATTGTAATCCTATACTGTATAAATTGTAATCCTGTGTATAAATTGTAATCCTATACTGTATAAATTGTAATCCTATACTATACACATTGTAATCCTATACTGTAAAAATTGTAATCCTATACTGTATACATTATAATCCTATACTGTATAAACTGTAATCCTATACTATATAAATTGTTATCCTATACTGTATAAATTGTAATCCTATACTGTATAAACTGTAATCCTATACTGTATAAATTGTAATCCTATATACTGTATAAATTGTAATCCTATACTGTATAAATTGTAATCCTGTGTATAAATTGTAATCCTATACTGTATAAATTGTAATCCTATACTATATACATTGTAATCTTATACTGTATAAATTGTAATCCTATACTGTATACATTGTAATCCTATACTGTATAAACTGTAATCCTATACTATATAAATTTTTATCCTATACTGTATAAATTGTAATCCTATACTATATACATTGTAATCCTATACTGTATAAATTGTAATCCTATATACTGTATAAATTGTAATCCTATATACTGTATAAATTGTAATCCTATACTGTATATATTGTAATCCTGTGTATAAATTGTAATCCTATACTGTATACATTGTAATCCTATACTGTATAAATTGTAATCCTGTGTATAAATTGTAATCCTGTGTATAAATTGTAATCCTATACTGTATACATTGTAATCCTGTGTATAAATTGAAATCCTGTGTATAAATTGTAATCCTATACTGTATAAATTGTAATCATGTGTATAAATTGTAGTCCTAAACTGTATACATTGTAATCCTATACTGTATACATTGTAATCCTATACTGTATACATTTTTATCCTATACTATATACATTGTAATCCTATACTGTATAAATTGTAATCCTGTGTATAAATTGTAATCCTATACTGTATAAACTAATCCTATACTATATAAATTGTTATCCTATACTGTATAAATTGTAATCCTATACTGTATAAATTGTAATCCTATACTGTATAAACTGTAATCCTATACTGTATAAATTGTAATCCTATATACTGTATAAATTGTAATCCTATACTGTATACATTGTAATCCTATACTATATACATTGTAATCCTATACTGTATAAATTGTAATCCTATACTGTATAAACTGTAATCCTATACTATATAAATTGTAATCCTATACTGTATAAATTGTAATCCTAAATACTGTATAAACTGTAATCCTGTACTGTATAAATTGTAATCCTATACTATATAAATTGTAATCCTATATACTGTATAAATTGTAATCCTATACTGTATAAACTGTAATCCTATACTGTATAAATTGTAATCCTATATACTGTATAAATTGTAATCCTATACTGTATAAATTGTAATCCTATATACTGTATAAATTGTAATCCTATACTATATAATTTGTAATCCTATATACTGTATAAACTGTAATCCTATACTGTATAAATTGTAATCCTATACTATATAAATTATAATCCTATACTATATAAATTGTAATCCTATATACTGTATAAATTGTAATCCTATACTGTATAAATTGTAATCCTATACTATATAAATTGTAACCCTATATACTGTATAAACTGTAATCCTATACTGTATAAATTGTAATCCTATACTATATAAATTGTAATCCTATATACTGTATAAATTGTAATCCTGTACTGTATAAATTGTAATCCTATATACTGTATAAACTGTAATCCTATACTATATAAACTGTAATCCTATACTGTATAAATTGTAATCCTATATACTGTATAAACTGTAATCCTGTACAGTATAAATTGTAATCCAATACTATATAAATTGTAATCCTATACTGTATAAATTGTAATCCTATACTATATAAATTGTAATCCTATATACTGTATAAATTGTAATCCTATACTGTATAAATTGTAATCCTATACTGTATAAACTGTAATCCTATACTATATAAATTGTAATCCTATACTGTATAAATTGTAATCCTATATACTGTATAAATTGTAATCCTTTGTATAAATTGTAATCCAATACTATATACATTGTAATCCTATACTGTATAAATTGTAATCCTATATACTGTATAAATTGTAATCCTGTGTATAAATTGTAATCCTATACTGTATAAATTGTAATCCTATACTATATAAATTGTAATCCTATACTGTATAAATTGTAATCCTATACTGTATAAATTGTAATCCTGTGTATAAATTGTAATCCTATACTATATAAATTGTAATCCTATACTGTATAAATTGTAATCCTATACTGTATAAACTGTAATCCTATATACTATATACATAGTAATCCTATACTGTATAAATTGTAATCCTATATACTGTATAAATTGTAATCCTATACTGTATAAATTGTAATCCTGTGTATAAATTCTAATCCTATACTGTATAAATTGTAATCCTGTGTATAAATTGTAATCCTATACTGTTTAAATTGTAATCCTATACTGTATAAATTGTAATCCTATACTGTATAAATTGTAATCCTGTGTATAAATTGTAATCCTATACTATATAAATTGTAATCCTATACTGTATAAATTGTAATCCTATACTATATAAATTGTAATCCTATACTGTATAAATTGTAATCCTATACTGTATAAACTGTAATCCTATATACTATATACATAGTAATCCTATACTGTATAAATTGTAATCCTATATACTGTATAAATTGTAATCCTATACTGTATAAATTGTAATCCTGTGTATAAATTCTAATCCTATACTGTATAAATTGTAATCCTGTGTATAAATTGTAATCCTATACTGTTTAAATTGTAATCCTATACTGTATAAATTGTAATCCTATACTATATAAATTGTAATCCTGTGTATAAATTGTAATCCTATACTATATAAATTGTAATCCTATACTGTATAAATTGTAATCCTGTGTATAAATTGTAATCCTATACTGTATAAATTGTAATCCTATACTATATAAATTGTAATCCTATACTGTATAAATTGTAATCCTATATACTGTATAAATTGTAATCCTATACTGTATAAATTGTAATCCTATGTATAAATTGTAATCCTATACTGTATAAATTGTAATCCTATATACTGTATAAATTGTAATCCTGTGTATAAATTGTAATCCTATACTGTATAAATTGTAATCCTATATACTGTATAAATTGTAATCCTATACTGTATAAATTGTAATCCTATACTGTATAAATTGTAATCCTGTGTATAAATTGTAATCCTATACTGTATACATTGTAATCCTATACTGTATACATTGTAATCTTATACTGTATACATTGTAATCCTGTACTGTATAAATTGAAATCCTGTGTATAAATTGTAATCATATATACTGTATAAATTGTAATCCTGTGTATAAATTGTAATCCTATACTGTATAAATTGTAATCCTGTGTATAAATTGTAATCCTATACTGTATACATTGTAATCCTATACTGGATACATTGTAATCCTGAACTGTATACATTGTAATCCTATACTGTATACATTGTAATCCTATACTGTATACATTGTAATCGTGTACTGTATAAATTGTAATCCTGTGTATAAGTTGTAATCCTATACTGTATACATTGTAATCCTATACTGTATACATTGTAATCCTGTGTATAAATTGTAATCCTATACTGTATAAATTGTAATCCTATATACTGTATACATTGTAATCCTATACTGTATACATTGTAATCCTGTACTGTATAAATTGTAATCCTGTGTATAAATTGTAATCCTATACTGTATACATTGTAATCCTATACTGTATACATTGTAATCCTATACTGTATAAATTGTAATCCTATACTGTATACATTGTAATGCTGTACTGTATACATTGTAATCCTATACTGTATACATTGTAATCCTATATACTGTATACATTGTAATCCTATACTGTATACATTGTAATCCTGTACTGTATAAATTGTAATCCTATACTGTATAAATTGTAATCATATATACTGTATACATTGTAATCCTATATACTGTATACATTGTAATCCTGTACTGTATAAATTGTAATCCTATACTGTATAAACTGTAATCCTATACTGTATAAATTGTAATCCTATACTATATAAATTGTAATCCTATACTGTATAAATTGTAATCCTATACTGTATACATTGTAATATTGTGTATAAATTGTAATCCTATACTATATACATTGTAATCCTGTACTGCATAAATCACAATCCTGTGTATAAATTGTAATCCTATACTATATAAATTGTAATCCTATACTGTATAAACTGTAATCCTATACTATATAAATTGTAATCCTATACTGTATAAATTGTAATCCTATACTGTATAAACTGTAATCCTATACTATATAAATTGTAATCCTATACTGTATAAATTGTAATCCTATACTGTATAAACTGTAATCCTATACTATATACATTGTAATCCTATACTGTATAAATTGTAATCCTATATACTGTATAAATTGTAATCCTATACTGTATAAATTGTAATCCTGTGTATAAATTGTAATCCTATACTGTATAAATTGTAATCCTATATACTGTATAAATTGTAATCCTGTGTATAAATTGTAATCCTATACTGTATAAATTGTAATCCTGTGTATATATTGTAATCCTATACTGTATACATTGTAATCCTATACTGTATACATTGTAATCCTGTACTGTATAAATTGTAATCCTATACTGTATAAATTGTAATCCTATATACTGTATATATTGTAATCCTATACTGTATATATTGTAATCCTGTACTGTATAAATTGTAATCCTGTGTATAAATTGTAATCCTATACTGTATACATTGTAATCCTATACTGTATACATTGTAATCCTGTGTATAAATTGTAATCCTATACTGTATACATTGTAATCCTATACTGTATACATTGTAATCCTGAGTATAAATTGTAATCCTATACTGTATACATTGTAATCCTATACTGTATACATTGTAATCCTGAGTATAAATTGTAATCCTATACTGTATACATTGTAATCCTATACTGTATACATTGTAATCCTGTGTATAAATTGTAATCCTATACTGTATACATTGTAATCCTATACTGTATAAATTGTAATCCTGAGTATAAATTGTAATCCTATACTGTATACATTGTAATCCTATACTGTATACATTGTAATCCTGTACTGTATAAATTGTAATCCTGTACTGTATAAATTGTAATCCTATATACTGTATACATTGTAATCCTATACTGTATACATTGTAATCCTGTACTGTATAAATTGTAATCCTATACTGTATAAATTGTAATCCTATATACTGTATAAATTGTAATTCTATATACTGTATACATTGTAATCCTGTACTGTTTAAATTGTAATCCTATACTGTATAAATTGTAATCCTATACTGTATAAACTGTAATCCTATACTATATAAATTGTAATCCTATACTGTATAAATTGTAATCCTGTGTATAAATTGTAATCCGGTGTATAAATTGTAATCCTATACTGTATACATTGTAATCCTGTGTATAAATTGTAATCCTGTGTATAAATTGTAATCCTATTCTGTATAAATTGTAATCATGTGTATAAATTGTAGTCCTAAACTGTATACATTGTAATCCTATACTGTATACATTGTAATCCTCTACTGTATAAATTTTTATCCTATACTATATACATTGTAATCCTATACTGTATAAATTGTAATCCTGTGTATAAATTGTAATCCTATACTGTATAAACTAATCCTATACTATATAAATTGTTATCCTATACTGTATAAATTGTAATCCTATACTGTATAAACTGTAATCCTATACTGTATAAATTGTAATCCTATATACTGTATAAATTGTAATCCTATACTGTATACATTGTAATCCTATACTATATACATTGTAATCCTATACTGTATAAATTGTAATCCTATACTGTATAAACTGTAATCCTATAATATATAAATTGTAATCCTATACTGTATAAATTGTAATCCTATATACTGTATAAACTGTAATCCTGTACTGTATAAATTGTAATCCTATACTATATAAATTGTAATCCTATATACTGTATAAATTGTAATCCTATACTGTATAAACTGTAATCCTATACTATATAAATTGTAATCCTATATACTGTATAAATTGTAATCCTATACTGTATAAATTGTAATCCTATATACTGTATAAATTGTAATTCTATACTATATAAATTGTAATCCTATATACTGTATAAACTGTAATCCTATACTGTATAAATTGTAATCCTATACTATATAAATTATAATCCTATATACTGTATAAATTGTAATCCTATACTGTATAAATTGTAATCCTATACTATATAAATTGTAACCCTATATACTGTATAAACTGTAATCCTATACTGTATAAATTGTAATCCTATACTATATAAATTGTAATCCTATATACTGTATAAATTGTAATCCTATACTGTATAAACTGTAATCCTATACTGTATAAACTGTAATCCTATACTATATAAATTGTAATCCTATACTGTATAAATTGTAATCCTGTACTGTATAAATTGTAATCCTATATACTGTATAAACTGTAATCCTATACTATATAAACTGTAATCCTATACTGTATAAATTGTAATCCTATATACTGTATAAACTGTAATCCTGTACAGTATAAATTGTAATCCAATACTATATAAATTGTAATCCTATACTGTATAAATTGTAATCCTATACTATATAAATTGTAATCCTATATACTGTATAAATTGTAATCCTATACTGTATAAATTGTAATCCTATACTGTATAAACTGTAATCCTATACTATATAAATTGTAATCCTATACTGTATAAATTGTAATCCTATATACTGTATAAATTGTAATCCTATATACTGTATATATTGTAATCCTGTGTATAAATTGTAATCCAATACTATATACATTGTAATCCTATACTGTATAAATTGTAATCCTATACTGTATAAATTGTAATCCTATATACTGTATAAATTGTAATCCTGTGTATAAATTGTAATCCTATACTGTATAAATTGTAATCCTATACTGTATAAATTGTAATCCTATACTGTATAAACTGTAATCCTATACTGTATAAATTGTAATCCTATATACTGTATAAATTGTAATCCTATACTGTATACATTGTAATCCTATACTATATACATTGTAATCCTATACTGTATAAATTGTAATCCTATACTGTATAAACTGTAATCCTATACTATATAAATTGTAATCCTATACTGTATAAATTGTAATCCTATATACTGTATAAACTGTAATCCTGTACTGTATAAATTGTAATCCTATACTATATAAATTGTAATCCTATATACTGTATAAATTGTAATCCTATACTGTATAAACTGTAATCCTATACTATATAAATTGTAATCCTGTATACTGTATAAATTGTAATCCTATACTGTATAAATTGTAATCCTATATACTGTATAAATTGTAATCCTATACTATATAATTTGTAATCCTATATACTGTATAAACTGTAATCCTATACTGTATAAATTGTAATCCTATACTATATAAATTATAATCCTATACTATATAAATTGTAATCCTATATACTGTATAAATTGTAATCCTATACTGTATAAATTGTAATCCTATACTATATAAATTATAACCCTATATACTGTATAAACTGTAATCCTATACTGTATAAATTGTAATCCTATACTATATAAATTGTAATCCTATATACTGTATAAATTGTAATCCTATACTGTATAAATTGTAATCCTATACTGTATAAACTGTAATCCTATACTATATAAATTGTAATCCTATACTGTATAAATTGTAATCCTGTACTGTATAAATTGTAATCCTATATACTGTATAAACTGTAATCCTATACTATATAAACTGTAATCCTATACTGTATAAATTGTAATCCTATATACTGTATAAACTGTAATCCTGTACAGTATAAATTGTAATCCAATACTATATAAATTGTAATCCTATACTGTATAAATTGTAATCCTATACTATATAAATTGTAATCCTATATACTGTATAAATTGTAATCCTATACTGTATTAATTGTAATCCTATACTGTATAAACTGTAATCCTATACTATATAAATTGTAATCCTATACTGTATAAATTGTAATCCTATATACTGTATAAATTGTAATCCTATATACTGTATAAATTGTAATCCTGTGTATAAATTGTAATCCAATACTATATACATTGTAATCCTATACTGTATAAATTGTAATCCTATACTGTATAAATTGTAATCCTATATACTGTATAAATTGTAATCCTGTGTATAAATTGTAATCCTATACTGTATAAATTGTAATCCTATACTATATAAATTGTAATCCTATACTGTATAAATTGTAATCCTATACTGTATAAATTGTAATCCTGTGTATAAATTGTAATCCTATACTATATAAATTGTAATCCTATACTGTATAAATTGTAATCCTATACTATATAAATTGTAATCCTATACTGTATAAATTGTAATCCTATACTGTATAAACTGTAATCCTATATACTATATACATAGTAATCCTATACTGTATAAATTGTAATCCTATATACTGTATAAATTGTAATCCTATACTGTATAAATTGTAATCCTGTGTATAAATTCTAATCCTATACTGTATAAATTGTAATCCTGTGTATAAATTGTAATCCTATACTGTTTAAATTGTAATCATATACTGTATAAATTGTAATCCTATACTGTATAAATTGTAATCCTGTGTATAAATTGTAATCCTATACTATATAAATTGTAATCCTATACTGTATAAATTGTAATCCTATACTATATAAATTGTAATCCTATACTGTATAAATTGTAATCCTATACTGTATAAACTGTAATCCTATATACTATATACATAGTAATCCTATACTGTATAAATTGTAATCCTATATACTGTATAAATTGTAATCCTATACTGTATAAATTGTAATCCTGTGTATAAATTCTAATCCTATACTGTATAAATTGTAATCCTGTGTATAAATTGTAATCCTATACTGTTTAAATTGTAATCCTATACTGTATAAATTGTAATCCTATACTGTATAAATTGTAATCCTATACTATATAAATTGTAATCCTGTGTATAAATTGTAATCCTATACTATATAAATTGTAATCCTATACTGTATAAATTGTAATCCTGTGTATAAATTGTAATCCTATACTGTATAAATTGTAATCCTATTCTATATAAATTGTAATCCTATACTGTATAAATTGTAATCCTATATACTGTATAAATTGTAATCCTATACTGTATAAATTGTAATCCTATGTATAAATTGTAATCCTATATACTGTATAAATTGTAATCCTGTGTATAAATTGTAATCCTATACTGTATAAATTGTAATCCTATACTATATAAATTGTAATCCTATATACTGTATAAATTGTAATCCTATACTGTATAAATTGTAATCCTATACTGTATAAATTGTAATCCTGTGTATAAATTGTAATCCTATACTGTATAAATTGTAATCCTATATACTGTATAAATTGTAATCCTGTGTATAAATTGTAATCCTATACTGTATACATTGTAATCCTATACTGTATACATTGTAATCCTATACTGTATACATTGTAATCCTGTACTGTATAAATTGAAATCTTGTGTATAAATTGTAATCATATATACTGTATAAATTGTAATCCTGTGTATAAATTGTAATCCTATACTGTATAAATTGTAATCCTGTGTATAAATTGTAATCCTATACTGTATACATTGTAATCCTATACTGGATACATTGTAATCCTGTACTGTATAAATTGTAATCCTATACTGTATAAATTGTAATCCTATACTGTATACATTGTAATCCTATACTGTATAAATTGTAATCCTGTGTATAAATTGTAATCCTATACTGTATACATTGTAATCCTATACTGTATACATTGTAATCCTGTGTATAAATTGTAATCCTATACTGTATAAATTGTAATCCTGTGTATAAATTGTAATCCTATACTGTTTAAATTGTAATCCTATACTGTATAAATTGTAATCCTATACTGTATAAATTGTAATCCTATACTATATAAATTGTAATCCTGTGTATAAATTGTAATCCTATACTATATAAATTGTAATCCTATACTGTATAAATTGTAATCCTGTGTATAAATTGTAATCCTATACTGTATAAATTGTAATCCTATTCTATATAAATTGTAATCCTATACTGTATAAATTGTAATCCTATATACTGTATAAATTGTAATCCTATACTGTATAAATTGTAATCCTATGTATAAATTGTAATCCTATATACTGTATAAATTGTAATCCTGTGTATAAATTGTAATCCTATACTGTATAAATTGTAATCCTATACTATATAAATTGTAATCCTATATACTGTATAAATTGTAATCCTATACTGTATAAATTGTAATCCTATACTGTATAAATTGTAATCCTGTGTATAAATTGTAATCCTATACTGTATAAATTGTAATCCTATATACTGTATAAATTGTAATCCTGTGTATAAATTGTAATCCTATACTGTATACATTGTAATCCTATACTGTATACATTGTAATCCTATACTGTATACATTGTAATCCTGTACTGTATAAATTGAAATCTTGTGTATAAATTGTAATCATATATACTGTATAAATTGTAATCCTGTGTATAAATTGTAATCCTATACTGTATAAATTGTAATCCTGTGTATAAATTGTAATCCTATACTGTATACATTGTAATCCTATACTGGATACATTGTAATCCTGTACTGTATAAATTGTAATCCTATACTGTATACATTGTAATCCTATACTGTATACATTGTAATCCTATACTGTATAAATTGTAATCCTGTGTATAAATTGTAATCCTATACTGTATACATTGTAATCCTATACTGTATACATTGTAATCCTGTGTATAAATTGTAATCCTATACTGTATAAATTGTAATCCTATATACTGTATACATTGTAATCCTATACTGTATACATTGTAATCCTGTACTGTATAAATTGTAATCCTGTGTATAAATTGTAATCCTATACTGTATACATTGTAATCCTATACTGTATACATTGTAATCCTATACTGTATAAATTGTAATCCTGTGTATAAATTGTAATCCTATACTGTATACATTGTAATCCTATACTGTATACATTGTAATGCTGTACTGTATAAATTGTAATCCTATACTGTATAAATTGTAATCCTATATACTGTATACATTGTAATCCTATACTGTATACATTGTAATCCTGTACTGTATAAATTGTAATCCTATACTGTATAAATTGTAATCCTATATACTGTATACATTGTAATCCTATATACTGTATACATTGTAATCCTGTACTGTATAAATTGTAATTCTATACTGTATAAATTGTAATCCTATACTGTATAAACTGTAATCCTATACTGTATAAATTGTAATCCTATACTATATAAATTGTAATCCTATACTGTATAAATTGTAATCCTATACTGTATACATTGTAATATTGTGTATAAATTGTAATCCTATACTATATACATTGTAATCCTGTACTGCATAAATCACAATCCTGTGTATAAATTGTAATCCTATACTATATAAATTGTAATCCTATACTGTATAAACTGTAATCCTATACTATATAAATTGTAATCCTATACTGTATAAATTGTAATCCTATACTTATAAACTGTAATCCTATACTATATAAATTGTAATCCTATACTGTATAAATTGTAATCCTATACTGTATAAACTGTAATCCTATACTATATACATCGTAATCCTATACTGTATAAATTGTAATCCTATATACTGTATAAATTGTAATCCTATACTGTATAAATTGTAATCCTGTGTATAAATTGTAATCCTATACTGTATAAATTGTAATCCTATATACTGTATAAATTGTAATCCTGTGTATAAATTGTAATCCTATACTGTATACATTGTAATCCTATACTGTATACATTGTAATCCTGTACTGTATAAATTGTAATCCTATACTGTATAAATTGTAATCCTATATACTGTATACATTGTAATCCTATACTGTATACATTGTAATCCTGTACTGTATAAATTGTAATCCTGTGTATAAATTGTAATCCTATACTGTATACATTGTAATCCTATACTGTATACATTGTAATCCTGTGTATAAATTGTAATCCTATACTGTATACATTGTAATCCTATACTGTATACATTGTAATCCTGAGTATAAATTGTAATCCTATACTGTATACATTGTAATCCTATACTGTATACATTGTAATCCTGTGTATAAATTGTAATCCTATATTGTATACATTGTAATCCTATACTGTATAAATTGTAATCCTGAGTATAAATTGTAATCCTATACTGTATACATTGTAATCCTATACTGTATACATTGTAATCCTGTACTGTATAAATTGTAATCCTGTACTGTATACATTGTAATCCTATACTGTATACATTGTAATCCTATACTGTATACATTGTAATCCTGTACTGTATAAATTGTAATCCTGTACTGTATAAATTGTAATCCTATATACTGTATACATTGTAATCCTATACTGTATACATTGTAATCCTGTACTGTATAAATTGTAATCCTATACTGTATACATTGTAATCCTATATACTGTATACATTGTAATTCTATATACTGTATACATTGTAATCCTGTACTGTTTAAATTGTAATCCTATACTGTATAAATTGTAATCCTATACTGTATAAACTGTAATCCTATACTATATAAATTGTAATCCTATACTGTATAAATTGTAATCCTATACTGTATACATTGTAATATTGTGTATAAATTGTAATCCTATACTATATACATTGTAATCCTGTACTGCATAAATCACAATCCTGTGTATAAATTGTAATCCTATACTATATAAATTGTAATCCTGTACTATATAAATTGTAATCCTATACTGTATAAATTGTAATCCTATACTGTATAAACTGTAATCCTATACTGTATACATTGTAATCCTATACTGTATAAATTGTAATCCTATATACTGTATAAATTGTAATCCTATACTGTATAAATTGTAATCCTGTGTATAAATTGTAATCCTATATACTGTATACATTGTAATCCTGTACTGTATAAATTGTAATCCTATACTGTATAAATTGTAATCCTATACTGTATAAATTGTAATCCTATACTGTATACATTGTAATATTGTGTATAAATTGTAATCCTATACTATATACATTGTAATCCTGTACTGCATAAATCACAATCCTGTGTATAAATTGTAATCCTATACTGTATAAACTGTAATCCTATACTATATAAATTGTAATCCTATACTGTATAAATTGTAATCCTATACTGTATAAACTGTAATCCTACACTATATAAATTGTAATCCTATACTGTATAAATTGTAATCCTATACTGTATAAACTGTAATCCTATACTATATACATTGTAATCCTATACTGTATAAATTGTAATCCTATATACTGTATAA
This sequence comes from Taudactylus pleione, assembly GCA_031769625.1. Taxonomy (NCBI): domain Eukaryota; kingdom Metazoa; phylum Chordata; class Amphibia; order Anura; family Myobatrachidae; genus Taudactylus; species Taudactylus pleione. The sequence goes on along the minus strand of JAUIMM010000570.1, from coordinate 1,921,934 downwards.
ATTATAATCCTATACTGTATAAATTGTAATCCTGTGTATAAATTGTAATCCTATACTGTATAAATTGTAATCCTGTACTGTATACATTGTAATCCTATACTGTATACATTGTAATCCTATATACTGTATACATTGTAATCCTATACTGTATACATTGTAATCCTATACTATATACATTGTAATCCTGTACTGCATAAATCACAATCCTGTGTATAAATTGTAATCCTATACTATATAAATTGTAATCCTATACTGTATATACTGTAATCCTATACTATATAAATTGTAATCCTTTACTGTATAAATTGTAATCCTGTGTATAAATTGTAATCCAATACTGTATAAACTGTAATCCTATACTATATAAATTGTTATCATATACTGTATAAATTGTAATCCTGTGTATACATTGTAATCCTATACTATATACATTGTAATCCTATACTATATAAATTGTTATCCTATACTGTATAAATTGTAATCCTATATACTATATACATTGTAATCCTATACTGTATAAACTGTAATCCTATACTATATAAATTGTAATCCTATACTGTATAAATTGTAATCCTATACTGTATAAACTGTAATCCTATACTATATACATTGTAATCCAATACTGTATAAATTGTAATCCTATATACTGTATAAATTGTAATCCTATACTGTATAAATTGTAATCCTGTGTATAAATTGTAATACTATACTGTATAATTTGTAATCCTATACTATACACATTGTAATCCTATACTGTATAAATTGTAATCCTATACTGTATACATTATAATCCTATACTGTATAAACTGTAATCCTATTCTATATAAATTGTTATCCTATACTGTATAAATTGTAATCCTATACTGTATAAATTGTAATCCTATACTGTATAAACTGTAATCCTATACTGTATAAATTGTAATCCTATATACTGTATAAATTGTAATCCTATACTGTATAAATTGTAATCCTGTGTATAAATTGTAATCCTATACTGTATACATTGTAATCCTATACTGTATACATTGTAATCTTATACTGTATAAATTGTAATCCTATACTGTATACATTGTAATCCTATACTGTATAAACTGTAATCCTATACTATATAAATTGTTATCCTATACTGTATAAATTGTAATCCTATACTATATACATTGTAATCCTATACTGTATAAATTGTAATCCTATATACTGTATAAATTGTAATCCTATACTGTATAAATTGTAATCCTGTGTATAAATTGTAATCCTATACTGTATACATTGTAATCCTATACTGTATAAATTGTAATCCTGTGTATAAATTGTAATCCTATACTGTATACATTGTAATCCTGTGTATAAATTGTAATCCTGTGTATAAATTGTAATCCTATACTGTATAAATTGTAATCCTATACTGTATAAATTGTAATCATGTGTATAAATTGTAGTCCTATACTGTGTACATTGTAATCCTGTGTATAAATTGTAATCCTGTGTATAAATTGTTATCCTATACTGTATACATTGTAATCCTATACTGTATAAATTGTAATCCTATACTGTATACATTGTAATCCTATACTGTATACATTGTAATCCTGTACTGTATAAATTGTAATCCTGTGTATAAATTGTAATCCTATACTGTAAACATTGTAATCGTATACTGTATACATTGTAATCCTATACTGTATAAATTGTAATCCTGTGTATAAATTGTAATCCTATACTGTATACATTGTAATCCTATACTGTATACATTGTAATGCTGTACTGTATACATTGTAATCCTATATACTGTATACATTGTAATCCTATACTGTATACATTGTAATCCTGTACTGTATAAATTGTAATCCTATACTGTATAAATTGTAATCCTATATACTGTATACATTGTAATCCTATATACTGTATACATTGTAATCCTATACTGTATAAATTGTAATCCTATACTATATAATTTGTAATCCTATACTGTATAAATTGTAATCCTATACTGTATACATTGTAATATTGTGTATAAATTGTAATCCTATACTATATACATTGTAATCCTGTACTGCATAAATCACAATCCTGTGTATAAATTGTAATCCTATACTATATAAATTGTAATCCTATACTGTATAAACTGTAATCCTATACTATATAAATTGTAATCCTATACTGTATAAACTGTAATCCTATACTATATAAATTGTAATCCTATACTGTATAAATTGTAATCCTATACTGTATAAACTGTAATCCTATACTATATACATTGTAATCCTACACTGTACAAATTGTAATCCTATATACTGTATAAATTGTAATCCTATACGGTATAAATTGTAATCCTGTGTATAAATTGTAATCCTATACTGTATAAATTGTAATCCTATATACTGTATAAATTGTAATCCTGTGTATAAATTGTAATCCTATACTGTATAAATTGTAATCATGTGTATAAATTGTAATCCTATACTGTATACATTGTAATCCTATACTGTATACATTGTAATCCTGTACTGTATACATTGTAATCCTATACTGTATACATTGTAATCCTATATACTGTATACATTGTAATCCTATACTGTATACATTGTAATCCTGTACTGTATAAATTGTAATCCTGTGTATAAATTGTAATCCTATACTGTATACATTGTAATCCTATACTGTATATATTGTAATCCTGTGTATAAATTGTAATCCTGTACTGTATACATTGTAATCCTATACTGTATACATTGTAATCCTATACTGTATAAATTGTAATCCTGAGTATAAATTGTAATCCTATACTGTATACATTGTAATCCTATACTGTATACATTGTAATCCTGTACTGTATAAATTGTAATCCTGTACTGTATAAATTGTAATCCTATATACTGTATACATTGTAATCCTATACTGTATACATTGTAATCCTGTACTGTATAAATTGTAATCCTATACTGTATAAATTGTAATCCTATATACTGTATAAATTGTAATCCTATATACTGTATACATTGTAATCCTGTACTGTTTAAATTGTAATCCTATACTGTATAAATTGTAATCCTATACTGTATAAACTGTAATCCTTTACTGTATAAATTGTAATCCTATACTATATAAATTGTAATCCTATACTGTATAAATTGTAATCCTATACTGTATACATTGTAATATTGTGTATAAATTGTAATCCTATGCTATATACATTGTAATCCTGTACTGCATAAATCACAATCCTGTGTATAAATTGTAATCCTATACTATATAAATTGTAATCCTGTACTATATAAAATGTAATCCTATACTGTATAAATTGTAATCCTATACTGTATAAACTGTAATCCTATACTATATAAATTGTAATCCTATACTGTATAAATTGTAATCCTATACTGAATAAACTGTAATCCTATACTACATACATTGTAATCCTATACTGTATAAATTGTAATCCTATATACTGTATAAATTGTAATCCTATACTGTATAAATTGTAATCCTGTGTATAAATTGTAATCCTATATACTGTATACATTGTAATCCTGTACTGTATAAATTGTAATCCTATACTGTATAAACTGTAATCCTATACTGTATAAATTGTAATCCTATACTATATAAATTGTAATCCTATACTGTATAAATTGTAATCCTATACTGTATACATTGTAATATTGTGTATAAATTGTAATCCTATACTATATACATTGTAATCCTGTACTGCATAAATCACAATCCTGTGTATAAATTGTAATCCTATACTGTATAAACTGTAATCCTATACTGTATAAATTGTAATCCTATACTGTATAAATTGTAATCCTATACTGTATAAACTGTAATCCTATACTATATAAATTGTAATCCTATACTGTATAAATTGTAATCCTATACTGTATAAACTGTAATCCTATACTATATACATTCTAATCCTATACTGTATAAATTGTAATCCTATATACTGTATAAATTGTAATCCTATACTGTAGAAATTGTAATCCTGTGTATAAATTGTAATCCTATACTGTATAAATTGTAATCCTGTACTGTATAAATTGAAATCCTATACTGTATAAATTGTAATCCTATATACTGTATAAATTGTAATCCTATACTGTATACATTGTAATATTGTGTATAAATTGTAATCCTGTACTGCATAAATCACAATCCTGTGTATAAATTGTAATCCTATACTAAATAAATTGTAATTCTATACTATATAAATTGTAATCCTTTACTGTATAAATTGTAATCCTGTGTATACATTGTAATCCTATACTATATACATTGTAATCTTGTACTGCATAAATCACAATCCTGTGTATAAATTGTAATCCTATACTATATAAATTGTAATCCAATACTGTATAAACTGTAATCCTATACTATATAAATTGTTATCATATACTGTATAAATTGTAATCCTGTGTATACATTGTAATCCTATACTATATACATTGTAATCCTATACTATATAAATTGTTATCCTATACTGTATAAATTGTAATCCTATATACTATATACATTGTAATCCTATACTGTATAAACTGTAATCCTATACTGTATAAATTGTAATCCTATACTGTATAAATTGTAATCCTATACTGTATAAACTGTAATCCTATACTATATACATTGTAATCCAATACTGTATAAATTGTAATCCTATATACTGTATAAATTGTAATCCTATACTGTATAAATTGTAATCCTATACTATATACATTGTAATCCTATACTGTATACATTGTAATCCTATAATGTATACATTGTAATCCTATACTGTATAAACTGTAATCCTATACTATATAAATTGTTATCCTATACTGTATAAATTGTAATCCTATACTGTATAAACTGTAATCCTATACTGTATAAACTGTAATCCTATACTGTATAAATTGTAATCCTATATACTATATAAATTGTAATCCTATACTGTATAAATTGTAATCCTGTGTATAAATTGTAATCCTATACTGTATAAATTGTAATCCTATACTATATACATTGTAATCCTATACTGTATAAATTGTAATCCTATACTGTATACATTGTAATCCTATACTGTATAAACTGTAATCCTATACTATATGAATTGTTATCCTATACTGTATAAATTGTAATCCTATACCATATACATTGTAATCCTATACTGTATAAATTGTAATCCTATATACTGTATAAATTGTAATCCTATACTGTATAAATTGTAATCCTGTGTATAAATTGTAATCCTATACTGTATACATTGTAATCCTATACTGTATAAATTGTAATCCTGTGTATAAATTGTAATCCTATACTGTATACATTGTAATCCTGTGTATAAATTGTAATCCTTTGTATAAATTGTAATCCTATACTGTATACATTGTAATCCTATACTGTATAAATTGTAATCCTGTGTATAAATTGTAGTCCTATACTGTATACATTGTAATCCTATACTGTATACATTGTAATCCTATACTGTATAAATTGTTATCCTATACTATATACATTGTAATCCTATACTGTATAAATTGTAATCCTGTGTATAAATTGTAATCCTATACTGTATACATTGTAATCCTATACTGTATAAACTAATCCTATACTATATAAATTGTTATCCTATACTGTATAAATTGTAATCCTATACTGTGTAAATTGTAATCCTATACTGTATAAACTGTAATCCTATACTGTATAAATTGTAATCCTATATACTGTATAAATTGTTATCCTATACTGTATAAATTGTAATCCTATGCTATATACATTGTAATCCTATACTGTATAAATTGTAATCCTATGCTGTATAAACTGTAATAGTATACTATATAAATTGTTTTCATATAATGTATAAATTGTAATCCTATACTGTATAAACTGTAATCCTATACTATATACATTGTAATCCTATACTGTATAAATTGTAATCCTATATACTGTATAAATTGTAATCCTATACTGTATAAACTGTAATCCTATACTGTATAAATTGTAATCCTGTGTATAACTTGTAATCCTATACTGTATACATTGTAATCCTATACTGTATAAATTGTAATCCTGTGTATAATTTGTAATCCTATACTGTATACATTGTAATCCTGTGTATAAATTGTAATCCTGTGTATAAATTGTTATCCTATACTGTATACATTGTAATCCTATACTGTATAAATTGTAATCTTGTGTATAAATTGTAATCCTATACTTTATACATTGTAATCCTATACTGTATAAATTGTAATACTGTGTATAAATTGTAATCCTATACTGTATACATTGTAATCCTATACTGTATAAACTGTAATCCTATACTATATAAATTGTTATCCTATACTGTATAAATTGTAATCCTATACTGTATAAACTGTAATCCTATACTGTATAAACTGTAATCCTATACTATATAAATTGTAATCCTATACTGTATAAATTGTAATCCTGTGCATAAATTGTAATCCTATACTATATACATTGTAGTCCTATACTATATAAATTGTTATCCTATACTGTATAAATTGTAATCCTATATACTATATACATTGTAATCCTATACTGTATAAACTGTAATCCTATATTCTGTATAAATTGTAATCCTATACTGTATAAATTGTAATCCTATACTGTATAAATTGTAATCCTGTGCATAAATTGTAATCCTATACTATATACATTGTAGTCCTATACTATATAAATTGTTATCCTATACTGTATAAATTGTAATCCTATACTGTATACATTGTAATCCTATACTATATACATTGTAATCCTATACTGTATAAATTGTAATCCTATATACTGTATAAATTGTAATCCTATACTGTATAAATTGTAATCCTTTATACTTTATAAATTGTAATCCTGTGTATAAATTGTAATCCTATACTATATACATTGTAATCCTATACTGTATAAATTGTAATCCTATACTGTATACATTATAATCCTATACTGTATAAACTGTAATCCTATACTATATAAATTGTTATCCTATACTGTATAAATTGTAATCCTATACTGTATAAACTGTAATCCTATACTGTATAAATTGTAATCCTATATACTGTATAAATTGTAATCCTGTGTATAAATTGTAATCCTATACTGTATACATTGTAATCCTATACTGTATACATTGTAATCCTATACTGTATACATTGTAATCCTATACTGTATAAACTGTAATCCTATACTGTATAAATTGTTATCCTATACTGTATAAATTGTAATCCTATACTATATACATTGTAATCCTATACTGTATAAATTGTAATCCTATATACTGTATAAATTGTAATCCTATACTGTATACATTGTAATCCTATACTGTATAAACTGTAATCCTATACTATATAAATTGTTATCCTATACTGTATAAATTGTAATCCTATACTGTATACATTGTAATCCTATACTGTATAAATTGTAATCCTATATACTGTATAAATTGTAATCCTATACTGTATAAATTGTAATCCTATACTGTATAAATTGTAATCCTGTGTATAAATTGTAATCCTATACTGTATACATTGTAATCCTATACTGTATAAATTGTAATCCTGTGTATAAATTGTAATCCTATACTGTATACATTGTAATCCTGTGTATAAATTGTAATCCTGTGTTTAAATTGTAATCCTATACTGTATACATTGTAATCCTATACTGTATAAATTGTAATCCTGTGTATAAATTGTAATCCTATACTGTATACATTGTAATCCTATACTATATACATTGTAATCCTATACTGTATAAATTGTAATCCTGTGTATAAATTGTAATCCTATACTGTATACTTTGTAATCCTATACTGTATAAACTGTAATCCTATACTATATAAATTGTTATCCTATGCTGTATAAATTGTAATCCTATACTGTATAAATTGTAATCCTATACTGTATAAACTGTAATCCTATACTGTATAAATTGTAATCCTATAGACTGTATAAATTGTAATCCTATACTGTATACATTGTAATCCTATACTGTATACATTGTAATCCTATACTGTATAAACTGTAATCCTATACTATATAAATTGTTATCCTATACTGTATAAATTGTAATCCTATACTGTATAAACTGTAATCCTATACTATATACATTGTAATCCTATACTGTTTACATTGTAATCTTATACTGTATACATTGTAATCCTATACTGTATAAACTGTAATCCTATACTATATAAATTGTTATCCTATACTGTATAAATTGTAATCCTATACTGTATAAACTGTAATCCTATACTATATACATTGTAATCCTATACTGTATAAATTGTAATCCTATATACTGTATAAATTGTAATCCTATACTGTATAAATTGTAATCCTGTGTATAAATTGTCATCCTATACTGTATACATTGTAATCCTGTGTATAAATTGTAATCCTGTGTATAAATTGTAATCCTATACTGTATACATTGTAATCCTGCGTATAAATTGTTATCCTATACTGTATACATTGTAATCCTATACTGTATAAATTGTAATCCTCTGTATAAATTGTAATCCTAGACTGTATACATTGTAATCCTATACTGTATACATTGTAATCCTATACTGTATAAATTGTAATCCTATACTATATACATTGTAATCCTATACTGTATAAATTGTAATCCTGTGTATAAATTGTAATCCTATACTGTATACATTGTAATCCTTTACTGTATAAACTGTAATCCTATACTATATAAATTGTTATCCTATACTGTATAAATTGTAATCCTATACTGTATAAACTGCAATCCTATACTATATAAATTGTAATCCTATATACTGTATAAATTGTAATCCTATACTGTATACATTGTAATCCTATACTGTATACATTGTAATCCTATACTGTATACATTGTAATCCTATACTGTATAAACTGTAATCCTGTACTATATAAATTGTTATCCTATACTGTATAAATTGTAATCCTATACTGTATAAACTGTAATCCTATACTATATACATTGTAATCCTATACTGTATAAATTGTAATCCTGTGTTTAAAGTGTAATCCTATACTGTATACATTGTAATCCTATACTGTATAAACTGTAATCCTATACTATATAAATTGTAATCCTATACTGTATAAACTGTAATCCTATACTGTATAAATTGTAATCCTATATACTATATAAATTGTAATCCTATACTGTATAAATTGTAATCCTATACTATATACATTGTAATCCTATACTGTATAAATTGTAATCCTATACTGTATAAACTGTAATCCTATACTGTATAAATTGTAATCCTATACTGTATAAACTGTAATCCTATACTGTATACATTGTAATCCTATACTGTATACATTGTAATATTGTGTATAAATTGTAATCCTATACTATATACATTGTAATCCTGTACTGCATAAATCACAATCCTGTGTATAAATTGTAATCCTATACTATATAAATTGTAATCCTGTACTGTATAAACTGTAATCCTATACTATATAAATTGTAATCCTATACTGTATAAATTGTAATCCTATACTGTATAAACTAATCCTATACTATATAAATTGTAATCCTATACTGTATAAATTGTAATCCTATACTGTATAAACTGTAATCCTATACTATATACATTGTAATCCTATACTGTACAAATTGTAATCCTATATACTGTATAAATTGTAATCCTATACGGTATAAATTGTAATCCTGTGTATAAATTGTAATCCTATACTGTATAAATTGTAATCCTATATACTGTATAAATTGTAATCCTGTGTATAAATTGTAATCCTATACTGTATAAATTGTAATCCTGTGTATAAATTGTAATCCTATACTGTATACATTGTAATCCTATACTGTATACATTGTAATCCTGTACTGTATAAATTGTAATCCTATACTGTATAAATTGTAATCCTATATACTGTATACATTGTAATCCTATACTGTATACATTGTAATCCTGTACTGTATACATTGTAATCCTATACTGTATACATTGTAATCCTATACTGTATACATTGTAATCCTGTGTATAAATTGTAATCCTGTACTGTATACATTGTAATCCTATACTGTATACATTGTAATCCTATACTGTATAAATTGTAATCCTGAGTATAAATTGTAATCCTATACTGTATACATTGTAATCCTATACTGTATACATTGTAATCCTGTACTGTATAAATTGTAATCCTATATACTGTATACATTGTAATCCTGTACTGTATAAATTGTAATCCTATACTGTATAAATTGTAATCCTATATACTGTATACATTGTAATCCTATACTGTATAAACTGTAATCCTATACTATATAAATTGTTATCCTATACTGTATAAATTGTAATCCTATACTGTATAAACTGTAATCCTATACTATATACATTGTAATCCTATACTGTATAAATTGTAATCCTATACTGTATACATTGTAATCCTATACTGTATAAACTGTAATCCTATACTATATAAATTGTTATCCTATACTGTATAAATTGTAATCCTATACTGTATAAACTGTAATCCTATACTATATACATTGTAATCCTATACTGTATAAATTGTAATCCTATATACTGTATAAATTGTAATCCTATACTGTATAAATTGTCATCCTGTGTATAAATTGTCATCCTATACTGTATACATTGTAATCCTGTGTATAAATTGTAATCCTGTGTATAAATTGTAATCCTATACTGTATACATTGTAATCCTGCGTATAAATTGTTATCCTATACTGTATACATTGTAATCCTATACTGTATAAATTGTAATCCTGTGTATAAATTGTAATCCTAGACTGTATACATTGTAATCCTATACTGTATACATTGTAATCCTTTACTGTATAAACTGTAATCCTATACTATATAAATTGTTATCCTATACTGTATAAATTGTAATCCTATACTGTATAAACTGCAATCCTATACTGTATAAATTGTAATCCTATATACTGTATAAATTGTAATCCTATACTGTATACATTGTAATCCTATACTGTATACATTGTAATCCTATACTGTATACATTGTAATCCTATACTGTATAAACTGTAATCCTGTACTATATAAATTGTTAACCTATGCTGTATAAATTGTAATCCTATACTGTATAAACTGTAATCCTATTCTATATACATTGTAATCCTATACTGTATAAATTGTAATCCTGTGTTTAAATTGTAATCCTATACTGTATACATTGTAATCCTATACTGTATAAACTGTAATCCTATACTATATAAATTGTAATCCTATACTGTATAAACTGTAATCCTATACTGTATAAATTGTAATCCTATATACTATATAAATTGTAATCCTATACTGTATACATTGTAATCCTATACTATATACATTGTAATCCTATACTGTATAAATTGTAATCCTATACTGTATAAACTGTAATCCTATACTGTATACATTGTAATCCTATACTGTATACATTGTAATCCTATACTGTATACATTGTAATCCTATACTGTATAAATTGTAATCCTATACTATATAAATTGTAATCCTATACTGTATAAATTGTAATCCTATACTGTATACATTGTAATATTGTGTATAAATTGTAATCCTATACTATATACATTGTAATCCTGTACTGCATAAATCACAATCCTGTGTATAAATTGTAATCCTATACTATATAAATTGTAATCCTATACTGTATAAACTGTAATCCTATACTATATAAATTGTAATCCTATACTGTATAAATTGTAATCCTATACTCTATAAACTGTAATCCTATACTATATAAATTGTAATCCTATACTGTATAAACTGTAATCCTATACTATATACATTGTAATCCTATACTGTACAAATTGTAATCCTATATACTGTATAAATTGTAATCCTATACGGTATAAATTGTAATCCTGTGTATAAATTGTAATCCTATACTGTATAAATTGTAATCCTATATACTGTATAAATTGTAATCCTGTGTATAAATTGTAATCCTATACTGTATAAATTGTAATCCTGTGTATAAATTGTAATCCTATACTGTATACATTGTAATCCTATACTGTATACATTGTAATCCTGTACTGTATAAATTGTAATCCTATACTGTATAAATTGTAATCCTATATACTGTATACATTGTAATCCTATACTGTATACATTGTAATCCTGTACTGTATAAATTGTAATCCTGTGTATAAATTGTAATCCTATACTGTATACATTGTAATCCTATACTGTATACATTGTAATTCTGTGTATAAATTGTAATCCTGTACTGTATACATTGTAATCCTGTACTGTATACATTGTAATCCTATACTGTATAAATTGTAATCCTGAGTATAAATTGTAATCCTATACTGTATACATTGTAATCCTATACTGTATACATTGTAATCCTGTACTGTATAAATTGTAATCCTGTACTGTATACATTGTAATCCTATATACTGTATACATTGTAATCCTGTACTGTATAAATTGTAATCCTATACTGTATAAATTGTAATCCTATATACTGTATAAATTGTAATCCTATATACTGTATACATTGTAATCCTGTACTGTTTAAATTGTAATCCTATACTGTATAAATTGTAATCCTATACTGTATAAACTGTAATCCTATACTGTATAAATTGTAATCCTATACTATATAAATTGTAATCCTATACTGTATAAATTGTAATCCTATACTGTATACATTGTAATATTGTGTATAAATTGTAATCCTATACTATATACATTGTAATCCTGTACTGCATAAATCACAATCCTGTGTATTAATTGTAATCCTATACTATATAAATTGTAATCCTGTACTATATAAAATGTAATCCTATACTGTATAAATTGTAATCCTATACTGTATAAACTGTAATCCTATACTATATAAATTGTAATCCTATACTGTATAAATTGTAATCCTATACTGAATAAACTGTAATCCTATACTATATACATTGTAATCCTATACTGTATAAATTGTAATCCTATATACTGTATAAATTGTAATCCTATACTGTATAAATTGTAATCCTGTGTATAAATTGTAATCCTATATACTGTATACATTGTAATCCTGTACTGTATAAATTGTAATCCTATACTGTATAAATTGTAATCCTATACTGTATAAACTGTAATCCTATACTGTATAAATTGTAATCCTATACTATATAAATTGTAATCCTATACTGTATAAATTGTAATCCTATACTGTATACATTGTAATATTGTGTATAAATTGTAATCCTATACTATATACATTGTAATCCTGTACTGCATAAATCACAATCCTGTGTATAAATTGTAATCCTATACTGTATAAACTGTAATCCTATACTGTATAAATTGTAATCCTATACTGTATAAATTGTAATCCTATACTGTATAAACTGTAATCCTATACTATATAAATTGTAATCCTATACTGTATAAATTGTAATCCTATACTGTATAAACTGTAATCCTATACTATATACATTCTAATCCTATACTGTATAAATTGTAATCCTATATACTGTATAAATTGTAATCCTATACTGTAGAAATTGTAATCCTGTGTATAAATTGTAATCCTCTACTGTATAAATTGTAATCCTATACTGTATAAATTGTAATCCTATATACTGTATAAATTGTAATCCTATACTGTATACATTGTAATATTGTGTATAAATTGTAATCCTATACTATATACATTGTAATCCTGTACTGCATAAATCACAATCCTGTGTATAAATTGTAATCCTATACTAAATAAATTGTAATCCTATACTATATAAATTGTAATCCTTTACTGTATAAATTGTAATCCTGTGTATACATTGTAATCCTATACTATATACATTGTAATCTTGTACTGCATAAATCACAATCCTGTGTATAAATTGTAATCCTATACTATATAAATTGTAATCCAATACTGTATAAACTGTAATTCTATACTATATAAATTGTTATCATATACTGTATAAATTGTAATCCTGTGTATACATTGTAATCCTATACTATATACATTGTAATCCTATACTATATAAATTGTTATCCTATACTGTATAAATTGTAATCCTATATACTATATACATTGTAATCCTATACTGTATAAACTGTAATCCTATACTATATAAATTGTAATCCTATACTGTATAAACTGTAATCTTATACTATATACATTGTAATCCAATACTGTATAAATTGTAATCCTATATACTGTATAAATTGTAATCCTATACTGTATACATTGTAATCCTATACTGTATACATTATAATCCTATACTGTATAAACTGTAATCCTATACTATATATATTGTTATCCTATACTGTATAAATTGTAATCCTATACTGTATAAACTGTAATCCTATACTGTATAAACTGTAATCCTATACTGTATAAATTGTAATCCTATATACTGTATAAATTGTAATCCTATACTGTATAAATTGTAATCCTGTGTATAAATTGTAATC
>JAUIMM010000569.1:215000-216015 GCA_031769625.1 Taudactylus pleione | reverse complement strand
CAGGCCGGGCTCCAGGAGAGCACGGGAGATTCTGCGAGCGAGGCGTCCCAGCCAGGGCTCCAGGAGAGCACGGGAGATTCTGCGAGCGAGGCGTCCCAGCCAGGGCTCCAGGAGAGCACGGGAGATTCTGCGAGCGAGGCGGCCCGGCCAGGGCTCCAGGAGAGCACGGGAGATTCTGCGAGCGAGGCGTTCCGTGCCAGGGCTCCAGGGGCGACCGGGGAGAGAGCCCCTTCCGCCAGCGCGGGAGCCCCCGGAGGTCTCCCGGCAGGGCCGAAGGGGTACGGCCCTTCCCCTTCATCCGTTCCCTGCGGCGCAGCGCCACCCGGCGGCAGACAGGGGAACTGCAACCTCTGGAAGTCCCGATGAGGTCGGGAAAAAGGGCCTCGTGCCGGGACCCGGTTCCAGGAGGTCGGGTAAATTCCGCCGGCGCCCCGCAAAAGGTGGCGCGCAGCAGCGACGCCGTGACGTCCGAGGGAATTCCTCGGGCGGATTCATAGGTGGCGAAGAGGCGAGAGAGAGAGAGAGAGAGAGCCAGGAAGAGATCCGTGGGGGGCGCAGCGCGAGAAGGCTCGAGGCGCCCCCCGAGCCACCCTTCCGATCGATGAGGCACCCCGCGTCCCGGCGGGGAGGGACGATCGCTCGGCCGGAACCCAGGGGTCCCGGCCGGATTCACGGGCGAACCCGACCCTCCCTCGGCCCACGGCGCGCCCGGCACCCCTCCGCCGCGAGGGCGTCCGGTCCACCAGGCGTCCGCCTCGCGCTCCGACCCCCTTTCACCGGGGGGGACCGGGAGGGCAGGCGGGCCCCGTCCGACTCCAGGCGGTCGCGGTCTGCTCCGTCCGTCAGCCCCAACTCAGGCGTCCGACACCGCCAGGGGCTTCCGGGGAGGCCGTCCTCGCTCCCGGGCGAGGCGCTCACCCCCGGGCCCCGGCGGAGCACACGATTTCCCCGGAACCGCTCGAGCGTCGACCCGCGAAACAGTCCCTTTCCCAGAGAAGGGCCCGGCGCGCCGCCC
>JAUIMM010000569.1:202500-205000 GCA_031769625.1 Taudactylus pleione | reverse complement strand
TTATTTCACGTGTGGCTATTTTATTTTAATTTTTTCACATTTCCACCTTACTCTCTCTCTACCGTGTTGTTTATTTCACGTGTGGCTATTTTATTTTTTATTTTTTCACATTTCCACCTTACTCTCTCTCTCCCGTGTTGTTTATTTCACGTGTGGCTATTTTATTTTATTTTTTTCAAATTTCCACCTTACTCTCCCGTGTTGTTTATTTCACGTGTGGCTATTTTACTTTTATTTATTTTTTTCAAATTTCCACCTTACTCTCTCTCTCCCGTGTTGTTTATTTCACGTGTGGTTATTTTATTTTATTTTTTTTTTCAAATTTCCACCTTACTCTCTCTCCCGTGTTGTTTATTTCACGTGTGGCTATTTTATTTTTATTTTTTCACATTTCCACCTTACTCTCTCTCTCCCGTGTTGTTTATTTCACGTGTGGCTATTTTTTTTTTATTTATTCTTTTCAAATTTCCACCTTACTCTCTCTCCCGTGTTGTTTATTTCACGTGTGGCTATTTTATTTTAATTTTTTTTCAAATTTCCACCTTACTCTCTCTCCCGTGTTGTTTATTTTACGTGTGGCTATTTTACTTTTATTTATTTTCTTCAAATTTCCACCTTACTCTCCCGTGTTGTTTATTTCACGTGTGGCTATTTTACTTTTATTTATTTTTTTTTCAAATTTCCACCTCACTCTCCCGTGTTGTTTATTTCACGTGTGGCTATTTTATTTTTATTTATTTTTTTTTTCAAACTTCCCGGGGTGCTGCTGCAGGGGCGCCGCGAGGCGGGTCTGCACCCTGCTCTCTCTATGTTTTTATTTCATGGGAGGCTATTTTTTTTCATATTCTTTCAGATTTCCCGGGGTGCTGCCGCAGAGGCGTCGCGGGACGGGTCGGGTCCGCACCTCACTCTCCCTATGTTTGTATTTCATGGGTGGCTACAGAATTACTTTTTTTTAAAACTTTCCAGGGCGGCCACCGGGGGGGGGGGGGGGGGGGGGCGCCGCGGGACTGCACCTCACTCCCTCTATGTTTTTATTTCACGGGTGGCTATACAATTTTATTTACATTTTTTATTTTACCAGGCGGCCACCGGGGGGCGCCGCGAGGCGGGGCGGGTCTGCACCTCACTCCTCCTGTGTTTTTTTTAGTCTCATGGGTGGCTACATAATTTATTTTTTTTTAAATTCCAGTGGCGGCCACCAGGGGGCGCCGGGAGGCGGGGCGGGTCTGCACCTCGCTCACCCTATGCTTTTATTTCATGGGTGGCTATAGAATTTTTTTTTTTTTTTTTAATTCCCGGGGCGGCCACCGGGGGGCGCCGCGACTCTGCCCCTCACTCACCCTATGCTTTTATTTCATTTGGTGGCTATGTCATTTTTTTTTTTTTTTTTAAACATTTCCCGGGCGGCCACCGGGGGGCGCCGCGAGGCGGGGCGGGTCTGCACCTCACTCCCCCTATGTTTTTATTTCATGGGTGGCATATAATTTGTAATTTTTTATTTATTTTTTTTAAATTCCCGGGCGGCCACCGGGGGGCGCCGCGCGGCGGGTCTGCACCTCACTCTCGCTATGTTTTTACTTCACGGGTGGCTATTCAAATTTGTTTATTTTTTTTTTCATTTTCCCGGGGGGCCACCGGGGGGCGCCGCGGGGCGGGTCTGCACCTCACTCCCCCTATGTTTTTATTTCATGGGCGGCTATTTCTTAAAAAAAAATAAAAATAAAAAAAATTCCCGGGGTGCTGCTGCAGTGGCGCGGGGCGTCCACCGGGGGGCGTCCACGATTCGGTCGGGCCTGCACCTTGCACTCTCTCCCTATGTTTTCATTTCATGGGTGGCTACTTTAAAAATTTTCATTTTGTTATTTATTTTTTAATTCCCGGGGCGTCCATCGGGGGGCGCCGCGTGGGGGGGGGGGGGGGGGGCGTTTCTGCACCTTGCACTCTCTCCCTATGTTTTCATTTCATGGGTGGCTACTTTAAAAATTTTCATTTTGTTATTCATTTTTTCGATTCCCCGGGGCGTCCATCGGGGGGCGCCGCGTGGGGGGGGGGCGTTTCTGCACCTTGCACTCTCTCCCTATGTTTTCATTTCATGGGTGGCTACTTTAAAAATTTTCATTTTGTTATTCATTTTTTCGATTCCCCGGGGCGTCCACCGGGGGGCGCCGCGCGGCGGGGCGGGCCTGCACCGTGCACTCTCCCTGTGTTTTAATTTCATGGGTGGCTGTTTTTCATTTTTTTCAAAATAATAATAATAATAATAATAATAGTAATAATTTCACGGGGCGCTGCTGGTGCAGCGTCGCGGGGCGTCCACCGGGGGGCGCCGCGGGTCGGGGCGGGTCTGCACCTTACTCCCCCCAATGTTTTAATTTCACGGGTGGCTCTATTTTTTTTTATTTCAATTTTTTGCCCTCCCGGGGTGCTGCTGCAGCGCCACCGGGTGGCCACCGGGGGGCGCCGCCGTGCCGGCGGGCACCGGCCTTCGCCCCTGCCC
>JAUIMM010000569.1:187500-190000 GCA_031769625.1 Taudactylus pleione | reverse complement strand
TTTTATTTATTTTTTTTAAATTCCCGGGCGGCCACCGGGGGGCGCCGCGCGGCGGGTCTGCACCTCACTCTCGCTATGTTTTTACTTCACGGGTGGCTATTCAAATTTGTTTATTTTTTTTTTCATTTTCCCGGGGGGCCACCGGGGGGCGCCGCGGGGCGGGTCTGCACCTCACTCCCCCTATGTTTTTATTTCATGGGCGGCTATTTCTTAAAAAAAAATAAAAATAAAAAAAATTCCCGGGGTGCTGCTGCAGTGGCGCGGGGCGTCCACCGGGGGGCGTCCACGATTCGGTCGGGCCTGCACCTTGCACTCTCTCCCTATGTTTTCATTTCATGGGTGGCTACTTTAAAAATTTTCATTTTGTTATTTATTTTTTAATTCCCGGGGCGTCCATCGGGGGGCGCCGCGTGGGGGGGGGGGGGGGGGCGTTTCTGCACCTTGCACTCTCTCCCTATGTTTTCATTTCATGGGTGGCTACTTTAAAAATTTTCATTTTGTTATTCATTTTTTCGATTCCCCGGGGCGTCCATCGGGGGGCGCCGCGTGGGGGGGGGGCGTTTCTGCACCTTGCACTCTCTCCCTATGTTTTCATTTCATGGGTGGCTACTTTAAAAATTTTCATTTTGTTATTCATTTTTTCGATTCCCCGGGGCGTCCACCGGGGGGCGCCGCGCGGCGGGGCGGGCCTGCACCGTGCACTCTCCCTGTGTTTTAATTTCATGGGTGGCTGTTTTTCATTTTTTTCAAAATAATAATAATAATAATAATAATAATAGTAATAATTTCACGGGGCGCTGCTGGTGCAGCGTCGCGGGGCGTCCACCGGGGGGCGCCGCGGGTCGGGGCGGGTCTGCACCTTACTCCCCCCAATGTTTTAATTTCACGGGTGGCTCTATTTTTTTTTATTTCAATTTTTTGCCCTCCCGGGGTGCTGCTGCAGCGCCACCGGGTGGCCACCGGGGGGCGCCGCCGTGCCGGCGGGCACCGGCCTTCGCCCCTGCCCCCTCCCCGGCCCCCCAGGGGCCCGTCAGGCCAAGGGGCGGCGGTCCACGGGAGGCCGACTCCCCTCTGCGGAGGCCCCGATGAGGTCGGACCGGGGTGCCCTCGTCCGCCCTGCGCTTCCGAGGCTTCGGGGAAGAGAGGGAGAAGCCGCCGCTGAAGGTGGCGCGCAGCACCGGTGGCGTGACCCGTGAGGGAAACCCTCCGGCGGATTGTTAGGAGAGGGAGAGAGAAAGCGAGGCGACTGGCCGGGGGGGCCTTCTCCCACCCGAGGAGGCCCAGGCCGGGCTCCAGGAGAGCACGGGAGATTCTGCGAGCGAGGCGTCCCAGCCAGGGCTCCAGGAGAGCACGGGAGATTCTGCGAGCGAGGCGTCCCAGCCAGGGCTCCAGGAGAGCACGGGAGATTCTGCGAGCGAGGCGGCCCGGCCAGGGCTCCAGGAGAGCACGGGAGATTCTGCGAGCGAGGCGTTCCGTGCCAGGGCTCCAGGGGCGACCGGGGAGAGAGCCCCTTCCGCCAGCGCGGGAGCCCCCGGAGGTCTCCCGGCAGGGCCGAAGGGGTACGGCCCTTCCCCTTCATCCGTTCCCTGCGGCGCAGCGCCACCCGGCGGCAGACAGGGGAACTGCAACCTCTGGAAGTCCCGATGAGGTCGGGAAAAAGGGCCTCGTGCCGGGACCCGGTTCCAGGAGGTCGGGTAAATTCCGCCGGCGCCCCGCAAAAGGTGGCGCGCAGCAGCGACGCCGTGACGTCCGAGGGAATTCCTCGGGCGGATTCATAGGTGGCGAAGAGGCGAGAGAGAGAGAGAGAGAGAGCCAGGAAGAGATCCGTGGGGGGCGCAGCGCGAGAAGGCTCGAGGCGCCCCCCGAGCCACCCTTCCGATCGATGAGGCACCCCGCGTCCCGGCGGGGAGGGACGATCGCTCGGCCGGAACCCAGGGGTCCCGGCCGGATTCACGGGCGAACCCGACCCTCCCTCGGCCCACGGCGCGCCCGGCACCCCTCCGCCGCGAGGGCGTCCGGTCCACCAGGCGTCCGCCTCGCGCTCCGACCCCCTTTCACCGGGGGGGACCGGGAGGGCAGGCGGGCCCCGTCCGACTCCAGGCGGTCGCGGTCTGCTCCGTCCGTCAGCCCCAACTCAGGCGTCCGACACCGCCAGGGGCTTCCGGGGAGGCCGTCCTCGCTCCCGGGCGAGGCGCTCACCCCCGGGCCCCGGCGGAGCACACGATTTCCCCGGAACCGCTCGAGCGTCGACCCGCGAAACAGTCCCTTTCC
This sequence comes from Taudactylus pleione, assembly GCA_031769625.1. Taxonomy (NCBI): domain Eukaryota; kingdom Metazoa; phylum Chordata; class Amphibia; order Anura; family Myobatrachidae; genus Taudactylus; species Taudactylus pleione. Next base: position 187,729 of record JAUIMM010000569.1, on the reverse strand, counting down.
CAGAGAAGGGCCCGGCGCGCCGCCCGTCGCCCCGACGGCGCGGCGCCCGCACGCAGAGGGCCGCGGCCCGGCCCGCGGAGAGAAGGGCGGAGAGAGACGGGGCCGCCCCCCCCGCGAGAGCGACAGAGAGAGAGAGCCGGGGCGAGTCCCCGCGGCCGGAGGGCGCGAGAGAGAGAGAGATCGACCGAGCCGCGGAGACGAAGAGCGAGGGCGGCCGAGACGGAAACAC
>JAUIMM010000569.1:175000-177500 GCA_031769625.1 Taudactylus pleione | reverse complement strand
GTTTATTTCACGTGTGGCTATTTTATTTTAATTTTTTTTCAAATTTCCACCTTACTCTCTCTCCCGTGTTGTTTATTTTACGTGTGGCTATTTTACTTTTATTTATTTTCTTCAAATTTCCACCTTACTCTCCCGTGTTGTTTATTTCACGTGTGGCTATTTTACTTTTATTTATTTTTTTTTCAAATTTCCACCTCACTCTCCCGTGTTGTTTATTTCACGTGTGGCTATTTTATTTTTATTTATTTTTTTTTTCAAACTTCCCGGGGTGCTGCTGCAGGGGCGCCGCGAGGCGGGTCTGCACCCTGCTCTCTCTATGTTTTTATTTCATGGGAGGCTATTTTTTTTCATATTCTTTCAGATTTCCCGGGGTGCTGCCGCAGAGGCGTCGCGGGACGGGTCGGGTCCGCACCTCACTCTCCCTATGTTTGTATTTCATGGGTGGCTACAGAATTACTTTTTTTTAAAACTTTCCAGGGCGGCCACCGGGGGGGGGGGGGGGGGGGGGCGCCGCGGGACTGCACCTCACTCCCTCTCTGTTTTTATTTCACGGGTGGCTATACAATTTTATTTACATTTTTTATTTTACCAGGCGGCCACCGGGGGGCGCCGCGAGGCGGGGCGGGTCTGCACCTCACTCCTCCTGTGTTTTTTTTAGTCTCATGGGTGGCTACATAATTTATTTTTTTTTAAATTCCAGTGGCGGCCACCAGGGGGCGCCGGGAGGCGGGGCGGGTCTGCACCTCGCTCACCCTATGCTTTTATTTCATGGGTGGCTATAGAATTTTTTTTTTTTTTTTTAATTCCCGGGGCGGCCACCGGGGGGCGCCGCGACTCTGCCCCTCACTCACCCTATGCTTTTATTTCATTTGGTGGCTATGTCATTTTTTTTTTTTTTTTTAAACATTTCCCGGGCGGCCACCGGGGGGCGCCGCGAGGCGGGGCGGGTCTGCACCTCACTCCCCCTATGTTTTTATTTCATGGGTGGCATATAATTTGTAATTTTTTATTTATTTTTTTTAAATTCCCGGGCGGCCACCGGGGGGCGCCGCGCGGCGGGTCTGCACCTCACTCTCGCTATGTTTTTACTTCACGGGTGGCTATTCAAATTTGTTTATTTTTTTTTTCATTTTCCCGGGGGGCCACCGGGGGGCGCCGCGGGGCGGGTCTGCACCTCACTCCCCCTATGTTTTTATTTCATGGGCGGCTATTTCTTAAAAAAAAATAAAAATAAAAAAAATTCCCGGGGTGCTGCTGCAGTGGCGCGGGGCGTCCACCGGGGGGCGTCCACGATTCGGTCGGGCCTGCACCTTGCACTCTCTCCCTATGTTTTCATTTCATGGGTGGCTACTTTAAAAATTTTCATTTTGTTATTTATTTTTTAATTCCCGGGGCGTCCATCGGGGGGCGCCGCGTGGGGGGGGGGGGGGGGGGCGTTTCTGCACCTTGCACTCTCTCCCTATGTTTTCATTTCATGGGTGGCTACTTTAAAAATTTTCATTTTGTTATTCATTTTTTCGATTCCCCGGGGCGTCCATCGGGGGGCGCCGCGTGGGGGGGGGGCGTTTCTGCACCTTGCACTCTCTCCCTATGTTTTCATTTCATGGGTGGCTACTTTAAAAATTTTCATTTTGTTATTCATTTTTTCGATTCCCCGGGGCGTCCACCGGGGGGCGCCGCGCGGCGGGGCGGGCCTGCACCGTGCACTCTCCCTGTGTTTTAATTTCATGGGTGGCTGTTTTTCATTTTTTTCAAAATAATAATAATAATAATAATAATAGTAATAATTTCACGGGGCGCTGCTGGTGCAGCGTCGCGGGGCGTCCACCGGGGGGCGCCGCGGGTCGGGGCGGGTCTGCACCTTACTCCCCCCAATGTTTTAATTTCACGGGTGGCTCTATTTTTTTTTATTTCAATTTTTTGCCCTCCCGGGGTGCTGCTGCAGCGCCACCGGGTGGCCACCGGGGGGCGCCGCCGTGCCGGCGGGCACCGGCCTTCGCCCCTGCCCCCTCCCCGGCCCCCCAGGGGCCCGTCAGGCCAAGGGGCGGCGGTCCACGGGAGGCCGACTCCCCTCTGCGGAGGCCCCGATGAGGTCGGACCGGGGTGCCCTCGTCCGCCCTGCGCTTCCGAGGCTTCGGGGAAGAGAGGGAGAAGCCGCCGCTGAAGGTGGCGCGCAGCACCGGTGGCGTGACCCGTGAGGGAAACCCTCCGGCGGATTGTTAGGAGAGGGAGAGAGAAAGCGAGGCGACTGGCCGGGGGGGCCTTCTCCCACCCGAGGAGGCCCAGGCCGGGCTCCAGGAGAGCACGGGAGATTCTGCGAGCGAGGCGTCCCAGCCAGGGCTCCAGGAGAGCACGGGAGATTCTGCGAGCGAGGCGTCCCAGCCAGGGCTCCAGGAGAGCACGGGAGATTCTGCGAGCGAGGCGGCCCGGCCAGGGCTCCAGGAGAGCACGGGAGATTCTGCGAGCGAGGCGTTCCGTGCCAGGGCTCCAGGGGCGACCG
>JAUIMM010000569.1:162500-165000 GCA_031769625.1 Taudactylus pleione | reverse complement strand
CTGCAGCGGCGCCGGGCATCCACCGGTGGGGGGCGCCGCTGGGCTGGGCGGGTCTGCACCTTACTCTCCCGTGTTTTTTATTTCACGTGTGGCTATTTTTTTTTTTTTCACATTTCCACCTTACTCTCTCTCTCTCCCGTGTTGTTTATTTCACGTGTGGCTATTTTACTTTTATTTATTTTTTTCAAATTTCCACCTTACTCTCTCTCTCCCGTGTTGTTTATTTCACGTGTGGCTATTTTATTTTATTTTTTTTTTCAAATTTCCACCTTACTCTCTCTCCCGTGTTGTTTATTTCACGTGTGGCTATTTTATTTTTATTTTTTCACATTTCCACCTTACTCTCTCTCTCCCGTGTTGTTTATTTCACGTGTGGCTATTTTTTTTTTATTTATTCTTTTCAAATTTCCACCTTACTCTCTCTCCCGTGTTGTTTATTTCACGTGTGGCTATTTTTTTTTTATTTATTCTTTTCAAATTTCCACCTTACTCTCTCTCCCGTGTTGTTTATTTCACGTGTGGCTATTTTATTTTAATTTTTTCACATTTCCACCTTACTCTCTCTCTACCGTGTTGTTTATTTCACGTGTGGCTATTTTATTTTTTATTTTTTCACATTTCCACCTTACTCTCTCTCTCCCGTGTTGTTTATTTCACGTGTGGCTATTTTATTTTATTTTTTTCAAATTTCCACCTTACTCTCCCGTGTTGTTTATTTCACGTGTGGCTATTTTACTTTTATTTATTTTTTTCAAATTTCCACCTTACTCTCTCTCTCCCGTGTTGTTTATTTCACGTGTGGTTATTTTATTTTATTTTTTTTTTCAAATTTCCACCTTACTCTCTCTCCCGTGTTGTTTATTTCACGTGTGGCTATTTTATTTTTATTTTTTCACATTTCCACCTTACTCTCTCTCTCCCGTGTTGTTTATTTCACGTGTGGCTATTTTTTTTTTATTTATTCTTTTCAAATTTCCACCTTACTCTCTCTCCCGTGTTGTTTATTTCACGTGTGGCTATTTTATTTTAATTTTTTTTCAAATTTCCACCTTACTCTCTCTCCCGTGTTGTTTATTTTACGTGTGGCTATTTTACTTTTATTTATTTTCTTCAAATTTCCACCTTACTCTCCCGTGTTGTTTATTTCACGTGTGGCTATTTTACTTTTATTTATTTTTTTTTCAAATTTCCACCTCACTCTCCCGTGTTGTTTATTTCACGTGTGGCTATTTTATTTTTATTTATTTTTTTTTTCAAACTTCCCGGGGTGCTGCTGCAGGGGCGCCGCGAGGCGGGTCTGCACCCTGCTCTCTCTATGTTTTTATTTCATGGGAGGCTATTTTTTTTCATATTCTTTCAGATTTCCCGGGGTGCTGCCGCAGAGGCGTCGCGGGACGGGTCGGGTCCGCACCTCACTCTCCCTATGTTTGTATTTCATGGGTGGCTACAGAATTACTTTTTTTTAAAACTTTCCAGGGCGGCCACCGGGGGGGGGGGGGGGGGGGGCGCCGCGGGACTGCACCTCACTCCCTCTATGTTTTTATTTCACGGGTGGCTATACAATTTTATTTACATTTTTTATTTTACCAGGCGGCCACCGGGGGGCGCCGCGAGGCGGGGCGGGTCTGCACCTCACTCCTCCTGTGTTTTTTTTAGTCTCATGGGTGGCTACATAATTTATTTTTTTTTAAATTCCAGTGGCGGCCACCAGGGGGCGCCGGGAGGCGGGGCGGGTCTGCACCTCGCTCACCCTATGCTTTTATTTCATGGGTGGCTATAGAATTTTTTTTTTTTTTTTTAATTCCCGGGGCGGCCACCGGGGGGCGCCGCGACTCTGCCCCTCACTCACCCTATGCTTTTATTTCATTTGGTGGCTATGTCATTTTTTTTTTTTTTTTTAAACATTTCCCGGGCGGCCACCGGGGGGCGCCGCGAGGCGGGGCGGGTCTGCACCTCACTCCCCCTATGTTTTTATTTCATGGGTGGCATATAATTTGTAATTTTTTATTTATTTTTTTTAAATTCCCGGGCGGCCACCGGGGGGCGCCGCGCGGCGGGTCTGCACCTCACTCTCGCTATGTTTTTACTTCACGGGTGGCTATTCAAATTTGTTTATTTTTTTTTTCATTTTCCCGGGGGGCCACCGGGGGGCGCCGCGGGGCGGGTCTGCACCTCACTCCCCCTATGTTTTTATTTCATGGGCGGCTATTTCTTAAAAAAAAATAAAAATAAAAAAAATTCCCGGGGTGCTGCTGCAGTGGCGCGGGGCGTCCACCGGGGGGCGTCCACGATTCGGTCGGGCCTGCACCTTGCACTCTCTCCCTATGTTTTCATTTCATGGGTGGCTACTTTAAAAATTTTCATTTTGTTATTTATTTTTTAATTCCCGGGGCGTCCATCGGGGGGCGCCGCGTGGGGGGGGGGGGGGGGGGCGTTTCTGCACCTTGCACTCTCTCCCTATGTTTTCATTTCATGGGTGGCTACTTTAAAAATTTTCATT
>JAUIMM010000569.1:147500-150000 GCA_031769625.1 Taudactylus pleione | reverse complement strand
GGGGGGGCGCCGCGGGACTGCACCTCACTCCCTCTATGTTTTTATTTCACGGGTGGCTATACAATTTTATTTACATTTTTTATTTTACCAGGCGGCCACCGGGGGGCGCCGCGAGGCGGGGCGGGTCTGCACCTCACTCCTCCTGTGTTTTTTTTAGTCTCATGGGTGGCTACATAATTTATTTTTTTTTAAATTCCAGTGGCGGCCACCAGGGGGCGCCGGGAGGCGGGGCGGGTCTGCACCTCGCTCACCCTATGCTTTTATTTCATGGGTGGCTATAGAATTTTTTTTTTTTTTTTTAATTCCCGGGGCGGCCACCGGGGGGCGCCGCGACTCTGCCCCTCACTCACCCTATGCTTTTATTTCATTTGGTGGCTATGTCATTTTTTTTTTTTTTTTTAAACATTTCCCGGGCGGCCACCGGGGGGCGCCGCGAGGCGGGGCGGGTCTGCACCTCACTCCCCCTATGTTTTTATTTCATGGGTGGCATATAATTTGTAATTTTTTATTTATTTTTTTTAAATTCCCGGGCGGCCACCGGGGGGCGCCGCGCGGCGGGTCTGCACCTCACTCTCGCTATGTTTTTACTTCACGGGTGGCTATTCAAATTTGTTTATTTTTTTTTTCATTTTCCCGGGGGGCCACCGGGGGGCGCCGCGGGGCGGGTCTGCACCTCACTCCCCCTATGTTTTTATTTCATGGGCGGCTATTTCTTAAAAAAAAATAAAAATAAAAAAAATTCCCGGGGTGCTGCTGCAGTGGCGCGGGGCGTCCACCGGGGGGCGTCCACGATTCGGTCGGGCCTGCACCTTGCACTCTCTCCCTATGTTTTCATTTCATGGGTGGCTACTTTAAAAATTTTCATTTTGTTATTTATTTTTTAATTCCCGGGGCGTCCATCGGGGGGCGCCGCGTGGGGGGGGGGGGGGGGGGCGTTTCTGCACCTTGCACTCTCTCCCTATGTTTTCATTTCATGGGTGGCTACTTTAAAAATTTTCATTTTGTTATTCATTTTTTCGATTCCCCGGGGCGTCCATCGGGGGGCGCCGCGTGGGGGGGGGGCGTTTCTGCACCTTGCACTCTCTCCCTATGTTTTCATTTCATGGGTGGCTACTTTAAAAATTTTCATTTTGTTATTCATTTTTTCGATTCCCCGGGGCGTCCACCGGGGGGCGCCGCGCGGCGGGGCGGGCCTGCACCGTGCACTCTCCCTGTGTTTTAATTTCATGGGTGGCTGTTTTTCATTTTTTTCAAAATAATAATAATAATAATAATAATAGTAATAATTTCACGGGGCGCTGCTGGTGCAGCGTCGCGGGGCGTCCACCGGGGGGCGCCGCGGGTCGGGGCGGGTCTGCACCTTACTCCCCCCAATGTTTTAATTTCACGGGTGGCTCTATTTTTTTTTATTTCAATTTTTTGCCCTCCCGGGGTGCTGCTGCAGCGCCACCGGGTGGCCACCGGGGGGCGCCGCCGTGCCGGCGGGCACCGGCCTTCGCCCCTGCCCCCTCCCCGGCCCCCCAGGGGCCCGTCAGGCCAAGGGGCGGCGGTCCACGGGAGGCCGACTCCCCTCTGCGGAGGCCCCGATGAGGTCGGACCGGGGTGCCCTCGTCCGCCCTGCGCTTCCGAGGCTTCGGGGAAGAGAGGGAGAAGCCGCCGCTGAAGGTGGCGCGCAGCACCGGTGGCGTGACCCGTGAGGGAAACCCTCCGGCGGATTGTTAGGAGAGGGAGAGAGAAAGCGAGGCGACTGGCCGGGGGGGCCTTCTCCCACCCGAGGAGGCCCAGGCCGGGCTCCAGGAGAGCACGGGAGATTCTGCGAGCGAGGCGTCCCAGCCAGGGCTCCAGGAGAGCACGGGAGATTCTGCGAGCGAGGCGTCCCAGCCAGGGCTCCAGGAGAGCACGGGAGATTCTGCGAGCGAGGCGGCCCGGCCAGGGCTCCAGGAGAGCACGGGAGATTCTGCGAGCGAGGCGTTCCGTGCCAGGGCTCCAGGGGCGACCGGGGAGAGAGCCCCTTCCGCCAGCGCGGGAGCCCCCGGAGGTCTCCCGGCAGGGCCGAAGGGGTACGGCCCTTCCCCTTCATCCGTTCCCTGCGGCGCAGCGCCACCCGGCGGCAGACAGGGGAACTGCAACCTCTGGAAGTCCCGATGAGGTCGGGAAAAAGGGCCTCGTGCCGGGACCCGGTTCCAGGAGGTCGGGTAAATTCCGCCGGCGCCCCGCAAAAGGTGGCGCGCAGCAGCGACGCCGTGACGTCCGAGGGAATTCCTCGGGCGGATTCATAGGTGGCGAAGAGGCGAGAGAGAGAGAGAGAGAGAGAGCCAGGAAGAGATCCGTGGGGGGCGCAGCGCGAGAAGGCTCGAGGCGCCCCCCGAGCCACCCTTCCGATCGATGAGGCACCCCGCGTCCCGGCGGGGAGGGACGATCGCTCGGCCGGAACCCAGGGGTCCCGGCCGGATTCACGGGCGAACCCGACCCTCCCTCGGCCCACGGCGCGCCCGGCACC
>JAUIMM010000569.1:135000-137500 GCA_031769625.1 Taudactylus pleione | reverse complement strand
CGTGTTGTTTATTTCACGTGTGGCTATTTTATTTTAATTTTTTCACATTTCCACCTTACTCTCTCTCTACCGTGTTGTTTATTTCACGTGTGGCTATTTTATTTTTTATTTTTTCACATTTCCACCTTACTCTCTCTCTCCCGTGTTGTTTATTTCACGTGTGGCTATTTTATTTTATTTTTTTCAAATTTCCACCTTACTCTCCCGTGTTGTTTATTTCACGTGTGGCTATTTTACTTTTATTTATTTTTTTCAAATTTCCACCTTACTCTCTCTCTCCCGTGTTGTTTATTTCACGTGTGGCTATTTTATTTTATTTTTTTTTTCAAATTTCCACCTTACTCTCTCTCCCGTGTTGTTTATTTCACGTGTGGCTATTTTATTTTTATTTTTTCACATTTCCACCTTACTCTCTCTCTCCCGTGTTGTTTATTTCACGTGTGGCTATTTTTTTTTTATTTATTCTTTTCAAATTTCCACCTTACTCTCTCTCCCGTGTTGTTTATTTCACGTGTGGCTATTTTATTTTAATTTTTTTTCAAATTTCCACCTTACTCTCTCTCCCGTGTTGTTTATTTTACGTGTGGCTATTTTACTTTTATTTATTTTCTTCAAATTTCCACCTTACTCTCCCGTGTTGTTTATTTCACGTGTGGCTATTTTACTTTTATTTATTTTTTTTTCAAATTTCCACCTCACTCTCCCGTGTTGTTTATTTCACGTGTGGCTATTTTATTTTTATTTATTTTTTTTTTCAAACTTCCCGGGGTGCTGCTGCAGGGGCGCCGCGAGGCGGGTCTGCACCCTGCTCTCTCTATGTTTTTATTTCATGGGAGGCTATTTTTTTTCATATTCTTTCAGATTTCCCGGGGTGCTGCCGCAGAGGCGTCGCGGGACGGGTCGGGTCCGCACCTCACTCTCCCTATGTTTGTATTTCATGGGTGGCTACAGAATTACTTTTTTTTAAAACTTTCCAGGGCGGCCACCGGGGGGGGGGGGGGGGGGGGGCGCCGCGGGACTGCACCTCACTCCCTCTATGTTTTTATTTCACGGGTGGCTATACAATTTTATTTACATTTTTTATTTTACCAGGCGGCCACCGGGGGGCGCCGCGAGGCGGGGCGGGTCTGCACCTCACTCCTCCTGTGTTTTTTTTAGTCTCATGGGTGGCTACATAATTTATTTTTTTTTAAATTCCAGTGGCGGCCACCAGGGGGCGCCGGGAGGCGGGGCGGGTCTGCACCTCGCTCACCCTATGCTTTTATTTCATGGGTGGCTATAGAATTTTTTTTTTTTTTTTTAATTCCCGGGGCGGCCACCGGGGGGCGCCGCGACTCTGCCCCTCACTCACCCTATGCTTTTATTTCATTTGGTGGCTATGTCATTTTTTTTTTTTTTTTTAAACATTTCCCGGGCGGCCACCGGGGGGCGCCGCGAGGCGGGGCGGGTCTGCACCTCACTCCCCCTATGTTTTTATTTCATGGGTGGCATATAATTTGTAATTTTTTATTTATTTTTTTTAAATTCCCGGGCGGCCACCGGGGGGCGCCGCGCGGCGGGTCTGCACCTCACTCTCGCTATGTTTTTACTTCACGGGTGGCTATTCAAATTTGTTTATTTTTTTTTTCATTTTCCCGGGGGGCCACCGGGGGGCGCCGCGGGGCGGGTCTGCACCTCACTCCCCCTATGTTTTTATTTCATGGGCGGCTATTTCTTAAAAAAAAATAAAAATAAAAAAAATTCCCGGGGTGCTGCTGCAGTGGCGCGGGGCGTCCACCGGGGGGCGTCCACGATTCGGTCGGGCCTGCACCTTGCACTCTCTCCCTATGTTTTCATTTCATGGGTGGCTACTTTAAAAATTTTCATTTTGTTATTTATTTTTTAATTCCCGGGGCGTCCATCGGGGGGCGCCGCGTGGGGGGGGGGGGGGGGGGCGTTTCTGCACCTTGCACTCTCTCCCTATGTTTTCATTTCATGGGTGGCTACTTTAAAAATTTTCATTTTGTTATTCATTTTTTCGATTCCCCGGGGCGTCCATCGGGGGGCGCCGCGTGGGGGGGGGGCGTTTCTGCACCTTGCACTCTCTCCCTATGTTTTCATTTCATGGGTGGCTACTTTAAAAATTTTCATTTTGTTATTCATTTTTTCGATTCCCCGGGGCGTCCACCGGGGGGCGCCGCGCGGCGGGGCGGGCCTGCACCGTGCACTCTCCCTGTGTTTTAATTTCATGGGTGGCTGTTTTTCATTTTTTTCAAAATAATAATAATAATAATAATAATAGTAATAATTTCACGGGGCGCTGCTGGTGCAGCGTCGCGGGGCGTCCACCGGGGGGCGCCGCGGGTCGGGGCGGGTCTGCACCTTACTCCCCCCAATGTTTTAATTTCACGGGTGGCTCTATTTTTTTTTATTTCAATTTTTTGCCCTCCCGGGGTGCTGCTGCAGCGCCACCGGGTGGCCACCGGGGGGCGCCGCCGTGCCGGCGGGCACCGGCCTTCGC
>JAUIMM010000569.1:120000-122500 GCA_031769625.1 Taudactylus pleione | reverse complement strand
AATTTTTTATTTATTTTTTTTAAATTCCCGGGCGGCCACCGGGGGGCGCCGCGCGGCGGGTCTGCACCTCACTCTCGCTATGTTTTTACTTCACGGGTGGCTATTCAAATTTGTTTATTTTTTTTTTCATTTTCCCGGGGGGCCACCGGGGGGCGCCGCGGGGCGGGTCTGCACCTCACTCCCCCTATGTTTTTATTTCATGGGCGGCTATTTCTTAAAAAAAAATAAAAATAAAAAAAATTCCCGGGGTGCTGCTGCAGTGGCGCGGGGCGTCCACCGGGGGGCGTCCACGATTCGGTCGGGCCTGCACCTTGCACTCTCTCCCTATGTTTTCATTTCATGGGTGGCTACTTTAAAAATTTTCATTTTGTTATTTATTTTTTAATTCCCGGGGCGTCCATCGGGGGGCGCCGCGTGGGGGGGGGGGGGGGGGGCGTTTCTGCACCTTGCACTCTCTCCCTATGTTTTCATTTCATGGGTGGCTACTTTAAAAATTTTCATTTTGTTATTCATTTTTTCGATTCCCCGGGGCGTCCATCGGGGGGCGCCGCGTGGGGGGGGGGCGTTTCTGCACCTTGCACTCTCTCCCTATGTTTTCATTTCATGGGTGGCTACTTTAAAAATTTTCATTTTGTTATTCATTTTTTCGATTCCCCGGGGCGTCCACCGGGGGGCGCCGCGCGGCGGGGCGGGCCTGCACCGTGCACTCTCCCTGTGTTTTAATTTCATGGGTGGCTGTTTTTCATTTTTTTCAAAATAATAATAATAATAATAATAATAGTAATAATTTCACGGGGCGCTGCTGGTGCAGCGTCGCGGGGCGTCCACCGGGGGGCGCCGCGGGTCGGGGCGGGTCTGCACCTTACTCCCCCCAATGTTTTAATTTCACGGGTGGCTCTATTTTTTTTTATTTCAATTTTTTGCCCTCCCGGGGTGCTGCTGCAGCGCCACCGGGTGGCCACCGGGGGGCGCCGCCGTGCCGGCGGGCACCGGCCTTCGCCCCTGCCCCCTCCCCGGCCCCCCAGGGGCCCGTCAGGCCAAGGGGCGGCGGTCCACGGGAGGCCGACTCCCCTCTGCGGAGGCCCCGATGAGGTCGGACCGGGGTGCCCTCGTCCGCCCTGCGCTTCCGAGGCTTCGGGGAAGAGAGGGAGAAGCCGCCGCTGAAGGTGGCGCGCAGCACCGGTGGCGTGACCCGTGAGGGAAACCCTCCGGCGGATTGTTAGGAGAGGGAGAGAGAAAGCGAGGCGACTGGCCGGGGGGGCCTTCTCCCACCCGAGGAGGCCCAGGCCGGGCTCCAGGAGAGCACGGGAGATTCTGCGAGCGAGGCGTCCCAGCCAGGGCTCCAGGAGAGCACGGGAGATTCTGCGAGCGAGGCGTCCCAGCCAGGGCTCCAGGAGAGCACGGGAGATTCTGCGAGCGAGGCGGCCCGGCCAGGGCTCCAGGAGAGCACGGGAGATTCTGCGAGCGAGGCGTTCCGTGCCAGGGCTCCAGGGGCGACCGGGGAGAGAGCCCCTTCCGCCAGCGCGGGAGCCCCCGGAGGTCTCCCGGCAGGGCCGAAGGGGTACGGCCCTTCCCCTTCATCCGTTCCCTGCGGCGCAGCGCCACCCGGCGGCAGACAGGGGAACTGCAACCTCTGGAAGTCCCGATGAGGTCGGGAAAAAGGGCCTCGTGCCGGGACCCGGTTCCAGGAGGTCGGGTAAATTCCGCCGGCGCCCCGCAAAAGGTGGCGCGCAGCAGCGACGCCGTGACGTCCGAGGGAATTCCTCGGGCGGATTCATAGGTGGCGAAGAGGCGAGAGAGAGAGAGAGAGAGAGAGCCAGGAAGAGATCCGTGGGGGGCGCAGCGCGAGAAGGCTCGAGGCGCCCCCCGAGCCACCCTTCCGATCGATGAGGCACCCCGCGTCCCGGCGGGGAGGGACGATCGCTCGGCCGGAACCCAGGGGTCCCGGCCGGATTCACGGGCGAACCCGACCCTCCCTCGGCCCACGGCGCGCCCGGCACCCCTCCGCCGCGAGGGCGTCCGGTCCACCAGGCGTCCGCCTCGCGCTCCGACCCCCTTTCACCGGGGGGGACCGGGAGGGCAGGCGGGCCCCGTCCGACTCCAGGCGGTCGCGGTCTGCTCCGTCCGTCAGCCCCAACTCAGGCGTCCGACACCGCCAGGGGCTTCCGGGGAGGCCGTCCTCGCTCCCGGGCGAGGCGCTCACCCCCGGGCCCCGGCGGAGCACACGATTTCCCCGGAACCGCTCGAGCGTCGACCCGCGAAACAGTCCCTTTCCCAGAGAAGGGCCCGGCGCGCCGCCCGTCGCCCCGACGGCGCGGCGCCCGCACGCAGAGGGCCGCGGCCCGGCCCGCGGAGAGAAGGGCGGAGAGAGACGGGGCCGCCCCCCCCGCGAGAGCGACAGAGAGAGAGAGCCGGGGCGAGTCCCCGCGGCCGGAGGGCGCGAGAGAGAGAGAGATCGACCGAGCCGCGGAGACGAAGAGCGAGGGCGGCCGAGACGGAA
>JAUIMM010000569.1:107500-110000 GCA_031769625.1 Taudactylus pleione | reverse complement strand
TGTTGTTTATTTCACGTGTGGCTATTTTATTTTAATTTTTTTTCAAATTTCCACCTTACTCTCTCTCCCGTGTTGTTTATTTTACGTGTGGCTATTTTACTTTTATTTATTTTCTTCAAATTTCCACCTTACTCTCCCGTGTTGTTTATTTCACGTGTGGCTATTTTACTTTTATTTATTTTTTTTTCAAATTTCCACCTCACTCTCCCGTGTTGTTTATTTCACGTGTGGCTATTTTATTTTTATTTATTTTTTTTTTCAAACTTCCCGGGGTGCTGCTGCAGGGGCGCCGCGAGGCGGGTCTGCACCCTGCTCTCTCTATGTTTTTATTTCATGGGAGGCTATTTTTTTTCATATTCTTTCAGATTTCCCGGGGTGCTGCCGCAGAGGCGTCGCGGGACGGGTCGGGTCCGCACCTCACTCTCCCTATGTTTGTATTTCATGGGTGGCTACAGAATTACTTTTTTTTAAAACTTTCCAGGGCGGCCACCGGGGGGGGGGGGGGGGGGGGGCGCCGCGGGACTGCACCTCACTCCCTCTATGTTTTTATTTCACGGGTGGCTATACAATTTTATTTACATTTTTTATTTTACCAGGCGGCCACCGGGGGGCGCCGCGAGGCGGGGCGGGTCTGCACCTCACTCCTCCTGTGTTTTTTTTAGTCTCATGGGTGGCTACATAATTTATTTTTTTTTAAATTCCAGTGGCGGCCACCAGGGGGCGCCGGGAGGCGGGGCGGGTCTGCACCTCGCTCACCCTATGCTTTTATTTCATGGGTGGCTATAGAATTTTTTTTTTTTTTTTTAATTCCCGGGGCGGCCACCGGGGGGCGCCGCGACTCTGCCCCTCACTCACCCTATGCTTTTATTTCATTTGGTGGCTATGTCATTTTTTTTTTTTTTTTTAAACATTTCCCGGGCGGCCACCGGGGGGCGCCGCGAGGCGGGGCGGGTCTGCACCTCACTCCCCCTATGTTTTTATTTCATGGGTGGCATATAATTTGTAATTTTTTATTTATTTTTTTTAAATTCCCGGGCGGCCACCGGGGGGCGCCGCGCGGCGGGTCTGCACCTCACTCTCGCTATGTTTTTACTTCACGGGTGGCTATTCAAATTTGTTTATTTTTTTTTTCATTTTCCCGGGGGGCCACCGGGGGGCGCCGCGGGGCGGGTCTGCACCTCACTCCCCCTATGTTTTTATTTCATGGGCGGCTATTTCTTAAAAAAAAATAAAAATAAAAAAAATTCCCGGGGTGCTGCTGCAGTGGCGCGGGGCGTCCACCGGGGGGCGTCCACGATTCGGTCGGGCCTGCACCTTGCACTCTCTCCCTATGTTTTCATTTCATGGGTGGCTACTTTAAAAATTTTCATTTTGTTATTTATTTTTTAATTCCCGGGGCGTCCATCGGGGGGCGCCGCGTGGGGGGGGGGGGGGGGGCGTTTCTGCACCTTGCACTCTCTCCCTATGTTTTCATTTCATGGGTGGCTACTTTAAAAATTTTCATTTTGTTATTCATTTTTTCGATTCCCCGGGGCGTCCATCGGGGGGCGCCGCGTGGGGGGGGGGCGTTTCTGCACCTTGCACTCTCTCCCTATGTTTTCATTTCATGGGTGGCTACTTTAAAAATTTTCATTTTGTTATTCATTTTTTCGATTCCCCGGGGCGTCCACCGGGGGGCGCCGCGCGGCGGGGCGGGCCTGCACCGTGCACTCTCCCTGTGTTTTAATTTCATGGGTGGCTGTTTTTCATTTTTTTCAAAATAATAATAATAATAATAATAATAATAGTAATAATTTCACGGGGCGCTGCTGGTGCAGCGTCGCGGGGCGTCCACCGGGGGGCGCCGCGGGTCGGGGCGGGTCTGCACCTTACTCCCCCCAATGTTTTAATTTCACGGGTGGCTCTATTTTTTTTTATTTCAATTTTTTGCCCTCCCGGGGTGCTGCTGCAGCGCCACCGGGTGGCCACCGGGGGGCGCCGCCGTGCCGGCGGGCACCGGCCTTCGCCCCTGCCCCCTCCCCGGCCCCCCAGGGGCCCGTCAGGCCAAGGGGCGGCGGTCCACGGGAGGCCGACTCCCCTCTGCGGAGGCCCCGATGAGGTCGGACCGGGGTGCCCTCGTCCGCCCTGCGCTTCCGAGGCTTCGGGGAAGAGAGGGAGAAGCCGCCGCTGAAGGTGGCGCGCAGCACCGGTGGCGTGACCCGTGAGGGAAACCCTCCGGCGGATTGTTAGGAGAGGGAGAGAGAAAGCGAGGCGACTGGCCGGGGGGGCCTTCTCCCACCCGAGGAGGCCCAGGCCGGGCTCCAGGAGAGCACGGGAGATTCTGCGAGCGAGGCGTCCCAGCCAGGGCTCCAGGAGAGCACGGGAGATTCTGCGAGCGAGGCGTCCCAGCCAGGGCTCCAGGAGAGCACGGGAGATTCTGCGAGCGAGGCGGCCCGGCCAGGGCTCCAGGAGAGCACGGGAGATTCTGCGAGCGAGGCGTTCCGTGCCAGGGCTCCAGGGG
>JAUIMM010000569.1:95000-97500 GCA_031769625.1 Taudactylus pleione | reverse complement strand
GGGGTGCTGCTGCAGCGGCGCCGGGCATCCACCGGTGGGGGGCGCCGCTGGGCTGGGCGGGTCTGCACCTTACTCTCCCGTGTTTTTTATTTCACGTGTGGCTATTTTTTTTTTTTTCACATTTCCACCTTACTCTCTCTCTCTCCCGTGTTGTTTATTTCACGTGTGGCTATTTTACTTTTATTTATTTTTTTCAAATTTCCACCTTACTCTCTCTCTCCCGTGTTGTTTATTTCACGTGTGGCTATTTTATTTTATTTTTTTTTTCAAATTTCCACCTTACTCTCTCTCCCGTGTTGTTTATTTCACGTGTGGCTATTTTATTTTTATTTTTTCACATTTCCACCTTACTCTCTCTCTCCCGTGTTGTTTATTTCACGTGTGGCTATTTTTTTTTTATTTATTCTTTTCAAATTTCCACCTTACTCTCTCTCCCGTGTTGTTTATTTCACGTGTGGCTATTTTTTTTTTATTTATTCTTTTCAAATTTCCACCTTACTCTCTCTCCCGTGTTGTTTATTTCACGTGTGGCTATTTTATTTTAATTTTTTCACATTTCCACCTTACTCTCTCTCTACCGTGTTGTTTATTTCACGTGTGGCTATTTTATTTTTTATTTTTTCACATTTCCACCTTACTCTCTCTCTCCCGTGTTGTTTATTTCACGTGTGGCTATTTTATTTTATTTTTTTCAAATTTCCACCTTACTCTCCCGTGTTGTTTATTTCACGTGTGGCTATTTTACTTTTATTTATTTTTTTCAAATTTCCACCTTACTCTCTCTCTCCCGTGTTGTTTATTTCACGTGTGGTTATTTTATTTTATTTTTTTTTTCAAATTTCCACCTTACTCTCTCTCCCGTGTTGTTTATTTCACGTGTGGCTATTTTATTTTTATTTTTTCACATTTCCACCTTACTCTCTCTCTCCCGTGTTGTTTATTTCACGTGTGGCTATTTTTTTTTTATTTATTCTTTTCAAATTTCCACCTTACTCTCTCTCCCGTGTTGTTTATTTCACGTGTGGCTATTTTATTTTAATTTTTTTTCAAATTTCCACCTTACTCTCTCTCCCGTGTTGTTTATTTTACGTGTGGCTATTTTACTTTTATTTATTTTCTTCAAATTTCCACCTTACTCTCCCGTGTTGTTTATTTCACGTGTGGCTATTTTACTTTTATTTATTTTTTTTTCAAATTTCCACCTCACTCTCCCGTGTTGTTTATTTCACGTGTGGCTATTTTATTTTTATTTATTTTTTTTTTCAAACTTCCCGGGGTGCTGCTGCAGGGGCGCCGCGAGGCGGGTCTGCACCCTGCTCTCTCTATGTTTTTATTTCATGGGAGGCTATTTTTTTTCATATTCTTTCAGATTTCCCGGGGTGCTGCCGCAGAGGCGTCGCGGGACGGGTCGGGTCCGCACCTCACTCTCCCTATGTTTGTATTTCATGGGTGGCTACAGAATTACTTTTTTTTAAAACTTTCCAGGGCGGCCACCGGGGGGGGGGGGGGGGGGGGGCGCCGCGGGACTGCACCTCACTCCCTCTATGTTTTTATTTCACGGGTGGCTATACAATTTTATTTACATTTTTTATTTTACCAGGCGGCCACCGGGGGGCGCCGCGAGGCGGGGCGGGTCTGCACCTCACTCCTCCTGTGTTTTTTTTAGTCTCATGGGTGGCTACATAATTTATTTTTTTTTAAATTCCAGTGGCGGCCACCAGGGGGCGCCGGGAGGCGGGGCGGGTCTGCACCTCGCTCACCCTATGCTTTTATTTCATGGGTGGCTATAGAATTTTTTTTTTTTTTTTTAATTCCCGGGGCGGCCACCGGGGGGCGCCGCGACTCTGCCCCTCACTCACCCTATGCTTTTATTTCATTTGGTGGCTATGTCATTTTTTTTTTTTTTTTTAAACATTTCCCGGGCGGCCACCGGGGGGCGCCGCGAGGCGGGGCGGGTCTGCACCTCACTCCCCCTATGTTTTTATTTCATGGGTGGCATATAATTTGTAATTTTTTATTTCTTTTTTTTAAATTCCCGGGCGGCCACCGGGGGGCGCCGCGCGGCGGGTCTGCACCTCACTCTCGCTATGTTTTTACTTCACGGGTGGCTATTCAAATTTGTTTATTTTTTTTTTCATTTTCCCGGGGGGCCACCGGGGGGCGCCGCGGGGCGGGTCTGCACCTCACTCCCCCTATGTTTTTATTTCATGGGCGGCTATTTCTTAAAAAAAAATAAAAATAAAAAAAATTCCCGGGGTGCTGCTGCAGTGGCGCGGGGCGTCCACCGGGGGGCGTCCACGATTCGGTCGGGCCTGCACCTTGCACTCTCTCCCTATGTTTTCATTTCATGGGTGGCTACTTTAAAAATTTTCATTTTGTTATTTATTTTTTAATTCCCGGGGCGTCCATCGGGGGGCGCCGCGTGGGGGGGGGGGGGGGGGGCGTTTCTGCACCTTGCACTCTCTCCCTATGTTTTCATTTCATGGGTGGCTACTTTAAA
>JAUIMM010000569.1:80000-82500 GCA_031769625.1 Taudactylus pleione | reverse complement strand
GGGGGGGGGGGGGGGGGGCGCCGCGGGACTGCACCTCACTCCCTCTCTGTTTTTATTTCACGGGTGGCTATACAATTTTATTTACATTTTTTATTTTACCAGGCGGCCACCGGGGGGCGCCGCGAGGCGGGGCGGGTCTGCACCTCACTCCTCCTGTGTTTTTTTTAGTCTCATGGGTGGCTACATAATTTATTTTTTTTTAAATTCCAGTGGCGGCCACCAGGGGGCGCCGGGAGGCGGGGCGGGTCTGCACCTCGCTCACCCTATGCTTTTATTTCATGGGTGGCTATAGAATTTTTTTTTTTTTTTTTAATTCCCGGGGCGGCCACCGGGGGGCGCCGCGACTCTGCCCCTCACTCACCCTATGCTTTTATTTCATTTGGTGGCTATGTCATTTTTTTTTTTTTTTTTAAACATTTCCCGGGCGGCCACCGGGGGGCGCCGCGAGGCGGGGCGGGTCTGCACCTCACTCCCCCTATGTTTTTATTTCATGGGTGGCATATAATTTGTAATTTTTTATTTATTTTTTTTAAATTCCCGGGCGGCCACCGGGGGGCGCCGCGCGGCGGGTCTGCACCTCACTCTCGCTATGTTTTTACTTCACGGGTGGCTATTCAAATTTGTTTATTTTTTTTTTCATTTTCCCGGGGGGCCACCGGGGGGCGCCGCGGGGCGGGTCTGCACCTCACTCCCCCTATGTTTTTATTTCATGGGCGGCTATTTCTTAAAAAAAAATAAAAATAAAAAAAATTCCCGGGGTGCTGCTGCAGTGGCGCGGGGCGTCCACCGGGGGGCGTCCACGATTCGGTCGGGCCTGCACCTTGCACTCTCTCCCTATGTTTTCATTTCATGGGTGGCTACTTTAAAAATTTTCATTTTGTTATTTATTTTTTAATTCCCGGGGCGTCCATCGGGGGGCGCCGCGTGGGGGGGGGGGGGGGGGGCGTTTCTGCACCTTGCACTCTCTCCCTATGTTTTCATTTCATGGGTGGCTACTTTAAAAATTTTCATTTTGTTATTCATTTTTTCGATTCCCCGGGGCGTCCATCGGGGGGCGCCGCGTGGGGGGGGGGCGTTTCTGCACCTTGCACTCTCTCCCTATGTTTTCATTTCATGGGTGGCTACTTTAAAAATTTTCATTTTGTTATTCATTTTTTCGATTCCCCGGGGCGTCCACCGGGGGGCGCCGCGCGGCGGGGCGGGCCTGCACCGTGCACTCTCCCTGTGTTTTAATTTCATGGGTGGCTGTTTTTCATTTTTTTCAAAATAATAATAATAATAATAATAATAATAGTAATAATTTCACGGGGCGCTGCTGGTGCAGCGTCGCGGGGCGTCCACCGGGGGGCGCCGCGGGTCGGGGCGGGTCTGCACCTTACTCCCCCCAATGTTTTAATTTCACGGGTGGCTCTATTTTTTTTTATTTCAATTTTTTGCCCTCCCGGGGTGCTGCTGCAGCGCCACCGGGTGGCCACCGGGGGGCGCCGCCGTGCCGGCGGGCACCGGCCTTCGCCCCTGCCCCCTCCCCGGCCCCCCAGGGGCCCGTCAGGCCAAGGGGCGGCGGTCCACGGGAGGCCGACTCCCCTCTGCGGAGGCCCCGATGAGGTCGGACCGGGGTGCCCTCGTCCGCCCTGCGCTTCCGAGGCTTCGGGGAAGAGAGGGAGAAGCCGCCGCTGAAGGTGGCGCGCAGCACCGGTGGCGTGACCCGTGAGGGAAACCCTCCGGCGGATTGTTAGGAGAGGGAGAGAGAAAGCGAGGCGACTGGCCGGGGGGGCCTTCTCCCACCCGAGGAGGCCCAGGCCGGGCTCCAGGAGAGCACGGGAGATTCTGCGAGCGAGGCGTCCCAGCCAGGGCTCCAGGAGAGCACGGGAGATTCTGCGAGCGAGGCGTCCCAGCCAGGGCTCCAGGAGAGCACGGGAGATTCTGCGAGCGAGGCGGCCCGGCCAGGGCTCCAGGAGAGCACGGGAGATTCTGCGAGCGAGGCGTTCCGTGCCAGGGCTCCAGGGGCGACCGGGGAGAGAGCCCCTTCCGCCAGCGCGGGAGCCCCCGGAGGTCTCCCGGCAGGGCCGAAGGGGTACGGCCCTTCCCCTTCATCCGTTCCCTGCGGCGCAGCGCCACCCGGCGGCAGACAGGGGAACTGCAACCTCTGGAAGTCCCGATGAGGTCGGGAAAAAGGGCCTCGTGCCGGGACCCGGTTCCAGGAGGTCGGGTAAATTCCGCCGGCGCCCCGCAAAAGGTGGCGCGCAGCAGCGACGCCGTGACGTCCGAGGGAATTCCTCGGGCGGATTCATAGGTGGCGAAGAGGCGAGAGAGAGAGAGAGAGAGAGCCAGGAAGAGATCCGTGGGGGGCGCAGCGCGAGAAGGCTCGAGGCGCCCCCCGAGCCACCCTTCCGATCGATGAGGCACCCCGCGTCCCGGCGGGGAGGGACGATCGCTCGGCCGGAACCCAGGGGTCCCGGCCGGATTCACGGGCGAACCCGACCCTCCCTCGGCCCACGGC
>JAUIMM010000569.1:67500-70000 GCA_031769625.1 Taudactylus pleione | reverse complement strand
CTCTCTCCCGTGTTGTTTATTTCACGTGTGGTTATTTTATTTTATTTTTTTTTTCAAATTTCCACCTTACTCTCTCTCCCGTGTTGTTTATTTCACGTGTGGCTATTTTATTTTTATTTTTTCACATTTCCACCTTACTCTCTCTCTCCCGTGTTGTTTATTTCACGTGTGGCTATTTTTTTTTTATTTATTCTTTTCAAATTTCCACCTTACTCTCTCTCCCGTGTTGTTTATTTCACGTGTGGCTATTTTATTTTAATTTTTTTTCAAATTTCCACCTTACTCTCTCTCCCGTGTTGTTTATTTTACGTGTGGCTATTTTACTTTTATTTATTTTCTTCAAATTTCCACCTTACTCTCCCGTGTTGTTTATTTCACGTGTGGCTATTTTACTTTTATTTATTTTTTTTTCAAATTTCCACCTCACTCTCCCGTGTTGTTTATTTCACGTGTGGCTATTTTATTTTTATTTATTTTTTTTTTCAAACTTCCCGGGGTGCTGCTGCAGGGGCGCCGCGAGGCGGGTCTGCACCCTGCTCTCTCTATGTTTTTATTTCATGGGAGGCTATTTTTTTTCATATTCTTTCAGATTTCCCGGGGTGCTGCCGCAGAGGCGTCGCGGGACGGGTCGGGTCCGCACCTCACTCTCCCTATGTTTGTATTTCATGGGTGGCTACAGAATTACTTTTTTTAAAAACTTTCCAGGGCGGCCACCGGGGGGGGGGGGGGGGGGGGGCGCCGCGGGACTGCACCTCACTCCCTCTATGTTTTTATTTCACGGGTGGCTATACAATTTTATTTACATTTTTTATTTTACCAGGCGGCCACCGGGGGGCGCCGCGAGGCGGGGCGGGTCTGCACCTCACTCCTCCTGTGTTTTTTTTAGTCTCATGGGTGGCTACATAATTTATTTTTTTTTAAATTCCAGTGGCGGCCACCAGGGGGCGCCGGGAGGCGGGGCGGGTCTGCACCTCGCTCACCCTATGCTTTTATTTCATGGGTGGCTATAGAATTTTTTTTTTTTTTTTTAATTCCCGGGGCGGCCACCGGGGGGCGCCGCGACTCTGCCCCTCACTCACCCTATGCTTTTATTTCATTTGGTGGCTATGTCATTTTTTTTTTTTTTTTTAAACATTTCCCGGGCGGCCACCGGGGGGCGCCGCGAGGCGGGGCGGGTCTGCACCTCACTCCCCCTATGTTTTTATTTCATGGGTGGCATATAATTTGTAATTTTTTATTTCTTTTTTTTAAATTCCCGGGCGGCCACCGGGGGGCGCCGCGCGGCGGGTCTGCACCTCACTCTCGCTATGTTTTTACTTCACGGGTGGCTATTCAAATTTGTTTATTTTTTTTTTCATTTTCCCGGGGGGCCACCGGGGGGCGCCGCGGGGCGGGTCTGCACCTCACTCCCCCTATGTTTTTATTTCATGGGCGGCTATTTCTTAAAAAAAAATAAAAATAAAAAAAATTCCCGGGGTGCTGCTGCAGTGGCGCGGGGCGTCCACCGGGGGGCGTCCACGATTCGGTCGGGCCTGCACCTTGCACTCTCTCCCTATGTTTTCATTTCATGGGTGGCTACTTTAAAAATTTTCATTTTGTTATTTATTTTTTAATTCCCGGGGCGTCCATCGGGGGGCGCCGCGTGGGGGGGGGGGGGGGGGGGCGTTTCTGCACCTTGCACTCTCTCCCTATGTTTTCATTTCATGGGTGGCTACTTTAAAAATTTTCATTTTGTTATTCATTTTTTCGATTCCCCGGGGCGTCCATCGGGGGGCGCCGCGTGGGGGGGGGGCGTTTCTGCACCTTGCACTCTCTCCCTATGTTTTCATTTCATGGGTGGCTACTTTAAAAATTTTCATTTTGTTATTCATTTTTTCGATTCCCCGGGGCGTCCACCGGGGGGCGCCGCGCGGCGGGGCGGGCCTGCACCGTGCACTCTCCCTGTGTTTTAATTTCATGGGTGGCTGTTTTTCATTTTTTTCAAAATAATAATAATAATAATAATAATAGTAATAATTTCACGGGGCGCTGCTGGTGCAGCGTCGCGGGGCGTCCACCGGGGGGCGCCGCGGGTCGGGGCGGGTCTGCACCTTACTCCCCCCAATGTTTTAATTTCACGGGTGGCTCTATTTTTTTTTATTTCAATTTTTTGCCCTCCCGGGGTGCTGCTGCAGCGCCACCGGGTGGCCACCGGGGGGCGCCGCCGTGCCGGCGGGCACCGGCCTTCGCCCCTGCCCCCTCCCCGGCCCCCCAGGGGCCCGTCAGGCCAAGGGGCGGCGGTCCACGGGAGGCCGACTCCCCTCTGCGGAGGCCCCGATGAGGTCGGACCGGGGTGCCCTCGTCCGCCCTGCGCTTCCGAGGCTTCGGGGAAGAGAGGGAGAAGCCGCCGCTGAAGGTGGCGCGCAGCACCGGTGGCGTGACCCGTGAGGGAAACCCTCCGGCGGATTGTTAGGAGAGGGAGAGAGAAAGCGAGGCGACTGGCCGGGGGGGCCTTCTCCCA
>JAUIMM010000569.1:52500-57500 GCA_031769625.1 Taudactylus pleione | reverse complement strand
CTCCCCATCCCCGGGCTTAAGGGCCGGAGGGGAGGGCGAAGGCTCGGTCGGTCCTCCCCGGGCTTAAGGGTCCGCAGGCTCCCCGGCCGCAAGTCGGGCGCTTCGGGCGTGCGTGCGTGCGTGCGTGCGTGCGTGCGTGCGTGCACCTTCCTCTCTAATGTCTTAAATTCATGCTTGGATAGACAGATAGATATTTTTTTAAGTTATTTTTTTTTTTCCTCCCGGGGTGCTGCTGCAGCGGCGCCGGGCATCCACCGGTGGGGGGCGCCGCTGGGCTGGGCGGGTCTGCACCTTACTCTCCCGTGTTTTTTATTTCACGTGTGGCTATTTTTTTTTTTTTCACATTTCCACCTTACTCTCTCTCTCTCCCGTGTTGTTTATTTCACGTGTGGCTATTTTACTTTTATTTATTTTTTTCAAATTTCCACCTTACTCTCTCTCTCCCGTGTTGTTTATTTCACGTGTGGCTATTTTATTTTATTTTTTTTTTCAAATTTCCACCTTACTCTCTCTCCCGTGTTGTTTATTTCACGTGTGGCTATTTTATTTTTATTTTTTCACATTTCCACCTTACTCTCTCTCTCCCGTGTTGTTTATTTCACGTGTGGCTATTTTTTTTTTATTTATTCTTTTCAAATTTCCACCTTACTCTCTCTCCCGTGTTGTTTATTTCACGTGTGGCTATTTTTTTTTTATTTATTCTTTTCAAATTTCCACCTTACTCTCTCTCCCGTGTTGTTTATTTCACGTGTGGCTATTTTATTTTAATTTTTTCACATTTCCACCTTACTCTCTCTCTACCGTGTTGTTTATTTCACGTGTGGCTATTTTATTTTTTATTTTTTCACATTTCCACCTTACTCTCTCTCTCCCGTGTTGTTTATTTCACGTGTGGCTATTTTATTTTATTTTTTTCAAATTTCCACCTTACTCTCCCGTGTTGTTTATTTCACGTGTGGCTATTTTACTTTTATTTATTTTTTTCAAATTTCCACCTTACTCTCTCTCTCCCGTGTTGTTTATTTCACGTGTGGTTATTTTATTTTATTTTTTTTTTCAAATTTCCACCTTACTCTCTCTCCCGTGTTGTTTATTTCACGTGTGGCTATTTTATTTTTATTTTTTCACATTTCCACCTTACTCTCTCTCTCCCGTGTTGTTTATTTCACGTGTGGCTATTTTTTTTTTATTTATTCTTTTCAAATTTCCACCTTACTCTCTCTCCCGTGTTGTTTATTTCACGTGTGGCTATTTTATTTTAATTTTTTTTCAAATTTCCACCTTACTCTCTCTCCCGTGTTGTTTATTTTACGTGTGGCTATTTTACTTTTATTTATTTTCTTCAAATTTCCACCTTACTCTCCCGTGTTGTTTATTTCACGTGTGGCTATTTTACTTTTATTTATTTTTTTTTCAAATTTCCACCTCACTCTCCCGTGTTGTTTATTTCACGTGTGGCTATTTTATTTTTATTTATTTTTTTTTTCAAACTTCCCGGGGTGCTGCTGCAGGGGCGCCGCGAGGCGGGTCTGCACCCTGCTCTCTCTATGTTTTTATTTCATGGGAGGCTATTTTTTTTCATATTCTTTCAGATTTCCCGGGGTGCTGCCGCAGAGGCGTCGCGGGACGGGTCGGGTCCGCACCTCACTCTCCCTATGTTTGTATTTCATGGGTGGCTACAGAATTACTTTTTTTTAAAACTTTCCAGGGCGGCCACCGGGGGGGGGGGGGGGGGGGGGCGCCGCGGGACTGCACCTCACTCCCTCTATGTTTTTATTTCACGGGTGGCTATACAATTTTATTTACATTTTTTATTTTACCAGGCGGCCACCGGGGGGCGCCGCGAGGCGGGGCGGGTCTGCACCTCACTCCTCCTGTGTTTTTTTTAGTCTCATGGGTGGCTACATAATTTATTTTTTTTTAAATTCCAGTGGCGGCCACCAGGGGGCGCCGGGAGGCGGGGCGGGTCTGCACCTCGCTCACCCTATGCTTTTATTTCATGGGTGGCTATAGAATTTTTTTTTTTTTTTTTAATTCCCGGGGCGGCCACCGGGGGGCGCCGCGACTCTGCCCCTCACTCACCCTATGCTTTTATTTCATTTGGTGGCTATGTCATTTTTTTTTTTTTTTTTAAACATTTCCCGGGCGGCCACCGGGGGGCGCCGCGAGGCGGGGCGGGTCTGCACCTCACTCCCCCTATGTTTTTATTTCATGGGTGGCATATAATTTGTAATTTTTTATTTATTTTTTTTAAATTCCCGGGCGGCCACCGGGGGGCGCCGCGCGGCGGGTCTGCACCTCACTCTCGCTATGTTTTTACTTCACGGGTGGCTATTCAAATTTGTTTATTTTTTTTTTCATTTTCCCGGGGGGCCACCGGGGGGCGCCGCGGGGCGGGTCTGCACCTCACTCCCCCTATGTTTTTATTTCATGGGCGGCTATTTCTTAAAAAAAAATAAAAATAAAAAAAATTCCCGGGGTGCTGCTGCAGTGGCGCGGGGCGTCCACCGGGGGGCGTCCACGATTCGGTCGGGCCTGCACCTTGCACTCTCTCCCTATGTTTTCATTTCATGGGTGGCTACTTTAAAAATTTTCATTTTGTTATTTATTTTTTAATTCCCGGGGCGTCCATCGGGGGGCGCCGCGTGGGGGGGGGGGGGGGGGGCGTTTCTGCACCTTGCACTCTCTCCCTATGTTTTCATTTCATGGGTGGCTACTTTAAAAATTTTCATTTTGTTATTCATTTTTTCGATTCCCCGGGGCGTCCATCGGGGGGCGCCGCGTGGGGGGGGGGCGTTTCTGCACCTTGCACTCTCTCCCTATGTTTTCATTTCATGGGTGGCTACTTTAAAAATTTTCATTTTGTTATTCATTTTTTCGATTCCCCGGGGCGTCCACCGGGGGGCGCCGCGCGGCGGGGCGGGCCTGCACCGTGCACTCTCCCTGTGTTTTAATTTCATGGGTGGCTGTTTTTCATTTTTTTCAAAATAATAATAATAATAATAATAATAGTAATAATTTCACGGGGCGCTGCTGGTGCAGCGTCGCGGGGCGTCCACCGGGGGGCGCCGCGGGTCGGGGCGGGTCTGCACCTTACTCCCCCCAATGTTTTAATTTCACGGGTGGCTCTATTTTTTTTTATTTCAATTTTTTGCCCTCCCGGGGTGCTGCTGCAGCGCCACCGGGTGGCCACCGGGGGGCGCCGCCGTGCCGGCGGGCACCGGCCTTCGCCCCTGCCCCCTCCCCGGCCCCCCAGGGGCCCGTCAGGCCAAGGGGCGGCGGTCCACGGGAGGCCGACTCCCCTCTGCGGAGGCCCCGATGAGGTCGGACCGGGGTGCCCTCGTCCGCCCTGCGCTTCCGAGGCTTCGGGGAAGAGAGGGAGAAGCCGCCGCTGAAGGTGGCGCGCAGCACCGGTGGCGTGACCCGTGAGGGAAACCCTCCGGCGGATTGTTAGGAGAGGGAGAGAGAAAGCGAGGCGACTGGCCGGGGGGGCCTTCTCCCACCCGAGGAGGCCCAGGCCGGGCTCCAGGAGAGCACGGGAGATTCTGCGAGCGAGGCGTCCCAGCCAGGGCTCCAGGAGAGCACGGGAGATTCTGCGAGCGAGGCGTCCCAGCCAGGGCTCCAGGAGAGCACGGGAGATTCTGCGAGCGAGGCGGCCCGGCCAGGGCTCCAGGAGAGCACGGGAGATTCTGCGAGCGAGGCGTTCCGTGCCAGGGCTCCAGGGGCGACCGGGGAGAGAGCCCCTTCCGCCAGCGCGGGAGCCCCCGGAGGTCTCCCGGCAGGGCCGAAGGGGTACGGCCCTTCCCCTTCATCCGTTCCCTGCGGCGCAGCGCCACCCGGCGGCAGACAGGGGAACTGCAACCTCTGGAAGTCCCGATGAGGTCGGGAAAAAGGGCCTCGTGCCGGGACCCGGTTCCAGGAGGTCGGGTAAATTCCGCCGGCGCCCCGCAAAAGGTGGCGCGCAGCAGCGACGCCGTGACGTCCGAGGGAATTCCTCGGGCGGATTCATAGGTGGCGAAGAGGCGAGAGAGAGAGAGAGAGAGAGAGCCAGGAAGAGATCCGTGGGGGGCGCAGCGCGAGAAGGCTCGAGGCGCCCCCCGAGCCACCCTTCCGATCGATGAGGCACCCCGCGTCCCGGCGGGGAGGGACGATCGCTCGGCCGGAACCCAGGGGTCCCGGCCGGATTCACGGGCGAACCCGACCCTCCCTCGGCCCACGGCGCGCCCGGCACCCCTCCGCCGCGAGGGCGTCCGGTCCACCAGGCGTCCGCCTCGCGCTCCGACCCCCTTTCACCGGGGGGGACCGGGAGGGCAGGCGGGCCCCGTCCGACTCCAGGCGGTCGCGGTCTGCTCCGTCCGTCAGCCCCAACTCAGGCGTCCGACACCGCCAGGGGCTTCCGGGGAGGCCGTCCTCGCTCCCGGGCGAGGCGCTCACCCCCGGGCCCCGGCGGAGCACACGATTTCCCCGGAACCGCTCGAGCGTCGACCCGCGAAACAGTCCCTTTCCCAGAGAAGGGCCCGGCGCGCCGCCCGTCGCCCCGACGGCGCGGCGCCCGCACGCAGAGGGCCGCGGCCCGGCCCGCGGAGAGAAGGGCGGAGAGAGACGGGGCCGCCCCCCCCGCGAGAGCGACAGAGAGAGAGAGCCGGGGCGAGTCCCCGCGGCCGGAGGGCGCGAGAGAGAGAGAGATCGACCGAGCCGCGGAGACGAAGAGCGAGGGCGGCCGAGACGGAAACACGGCAGGAGGAGAGGGGAGTCCTTTTCGGAGGGAGCCGGCCGGAAGCTGCGCGCCGAGCGGGCCCGGGCCAGTCCCGGGCCCGGGTCGGGCGGGCGACCGCGCTCCGCGCTTCTACACCCTTTCACCCCCCCGGGACAAGTTGAAACCGGTCAGGCGTAGAACGGGATGCGGTGGGTTGGGGGAGCGGGGTCCCCTGGGGGCCGACGGCCCGGCCTCGCCCTGGCGGCGGGGATCGGCGTCGGGAGGCCTGAGGCGACTTTTCGAC
>JAUIMM010000569.1:40000-42500 GCA_031769625.1 Taudactylus pleione | reverse complement strand
TGCTGCTGCAGGGGCGCCGCGAGGCGGGTCTGCACCCTGCTCTCTCTATGTTTTTATTTCATGGGAGGCTATTTTTTTTCATATTCTTTCAGATTTCCCGGGGTGCTGCCGCAGAGGCGTCGCGGGACGGGTCGGGTCCGCACCTCACTCTCCCTATGTTTGTATTTCATGGGTGGCTACAGAATTACTTTTTTTTAAAACTTTCCAGGGCGGCCACCGGGGGGGGGGGGGGGGGGGGGCGCCGCGGGACTGCACCTCACTCCCTCTATGTTTTTATTTCACGGGTGGCTATACAATTTTATTTACATTTTTTATTTTACCAGGCGGCCACCGGGGGGCGCCGCGAGGCGGGGCGGGTCTGCACCTCACTCCTCCTGTGTTTTTTTTAGTCTCATGGGTGGCTACATAATTTATTTTTTTTTAAATTCCAGTGGCGGCCACCAGGGGGCGCCGGGAGGCGGGGCGGGTCTGCACCTCGCTCACCCTATGCTTTTATTTCATGGGTGGCTATAGAATTTTTTTTTTTTTTTTTAATTCCCGGGGCGGCCACCGGGGGGCGCCGCGACTCTGCCCCTCACTCACCCTATGCTTTTATTTCATTTGGTGGCTATGTCATTTTTTTTTTTTTTTTTAAACATTTCCCGGGCGGCCACCGGGGGGCGCCGCGAGGCGGGGCGGGTCTGCACCTCACTCCCCCTATGTTTTTATTTCATGGGTGGCATATAATTTGTAATTTTTTATTTATTTTTTTTAAATTCCCGGGCGGCCACCGGGGGGCGCCGCGCGGCGGGTCTGCACCTCACTCTCGCTATGTTTTTACTTCACGGGTGGCTATTCAAATTTGTTTATTTTTTTTTTCATTTTCCCGGGGGGCCACCGGGGGGCGCCGCGGGGCGGGTCTGCACCTCACTCCCCCTATGTTTTTATTTCATGGGCGGCTATTTCTTAAAAAAAAATAAAAATAAAAAAAATTCCCGGGGTGCTGCTGCAGTGGCGCGGGGCGTCCACCGGGGGGCGTCCACGATTCGGTCGGGCCTGCACCTTGCACTCTCTCCCTATGTTTTCATTTCATGGGTGGCTACTTTAAAAATTTTCATTTTGTTATTTATTTTTTAATTCCCGGGGCGTCCATCGGGGGGCGCCGCGTGGGGGGGGGGGGGGGGGGCGTTTCTGCACCTTGCACTCTCTCCCTATGTTTTCATTTCATGGGTGGCTACTTTAAAAATTTTCATTTTGTTATTCATTTTTTCGATTCCCCGGGGCGTCCATCGGGGGGCGCCGCGTGGGGGGGGGGCGTTTCTGCACCTTGCACTCTCTCCCTATGTTTTCATTTCATGGGTGGCTACTTTAAAAATTTTCATTTTGTTATTCATTTTTTCGATTCCCCGGGGCGTCCACCGGGGGGCGCCGCGCGGCGGGGCGGGCCTGCACCGTGCACTCTCCCTGTGTTTTAATTTCATGGGTGGCTGTTTTTCATTTTTTTCAAAATAATAATAATAATAATAATAATAGTAATAATTTCACGGGGCGCTGCTGGTGCAGCGTCGCGGGGCGTCCACCGGGGGGCGCCGCGGGTCGGGGCGGGTCTGCACCTTACTCCCCCCAATGTTTTAATTTCACGGGTGGCTCTATTTTTTTTTATTTCAATTTTTTGCCCTCCCGGGGTGCTGCTGCAGCGCCACCGGGTGGCCACCGGGGGGCGCCGCCGTGCCGGCGGGCACCGGCCTTCGCCCCTGCCCCCTCCCCGGCCCCCCAGGGGCCCGTCAGGCCAAGGGGCGGCGGTCCACGGGAGGCCGACTCCCCTCTGCGGAGGCCCCGATGAGGTCGGACCGGGGTGCCCTCGTCCGCCCTGCGCTTCCGAGGCTTCGGGGAAGAGAGGGAGAAGCCGCCGCTGAAGGTGGCGCGCAGCACCGGTGGCGTGACCCGTGAGGGAAACCCTCCGGCGGATTGTTAGGAGAGGGAGAGAGAAAGCGAGGCGACTGGCCGGGGGGGCCTTCTCCCACCCGAGGAGGCCCAGGCCGGGCTCCAGGAGAGCACGGGAGATTCTGCGAGCGAGGCGTCCCAGCCAGGGCTCCAGGAGAGCACGGGAGATTCTGCGAGCGAGGCGTCCCAGCCAGGGCTCCAGGAGAGCACGGGAGATTCTGCGAGCGAGGCGGCCCGGCCAGGGCTCCAGGAGAGCACGGGAGATTCTGCGAGCGAGGCGTTCCGTGCCAGGGCTCCAGGGGCGACCGGGGAGAGAGCCCCTTCCGCCAGCGCGGGAGCCCCCGGAGGTCTCCCGGCAGGGCCGAAGGGGTACGGCCCTTCCCCTTCATCCGTTCCCTGCGGCGCAGCGCCACCCGGCGGCAGACAGGGGAACTGCAACCTCTGGAAGTCCCGATGAGGTCGGGAAAAAGGGCCTCGTGCCGGGACCCGGTTCCAGGAGGTCGGGTAAATTCCGCCGGCGCCCCGCAAAAGGTGGCGCGCAGCAGCGACGCCGTGACGTCCGAGGGAATTCCTCGGG
>JAUIMM010000569.1:27500-30000 GCA_031769625.1 Taudactylus pleione | reverse complement strand
CCTTACTCTCTCTCCCGTGTTGTTTATTTCACGTGTGGCTATTTTATTTTTATTTTTTCACATTTCCACCTTACTCTCTCTCTCCCGTGTTGTTTATTTCACGTGTGGCTATTTTTTTTTTATTTATTCTTTTCAAATTTCCACCTTACTCTCTCTCCCGTGTTGTTTATTTCACGTGTGGCTATTTTTTTTTTATTTATTCTTTTCAAATTTCCACCTTACTCTCTCTCCCGTGTTGTTTATTTCACGTGTGGCTATTTTATTTTAATTTTTTCACATTTCCACCTTACTCTCTCTCTACCGTGTTGTTTATTTCACGTGTGGCTATTTTATTTTTTATTTTTTCACATTTCCACCTTACTCTCTCTCTCCCGTGTTGTTTATTTCACGTGTGGCTATTTTATTTTATTTTTTTCAAATTTCCACCTTACTCTCCCGTGTTGTTTATTTCACGTGTGGCTATTTTACTTTTATTTATTTTTTTCAAATTTCCACCTTACTCTCTCTCTCCCGTGTTGTTTATTTCACGTGTGGCTATTTTATTTTATTTTTTTTTTCAAATTTCCACCTTACTCTCTCTCCCGTGTTGTTTATTTCACGTGTGGCTATTTTATTTTTATTTTTTCACATTTCCACCTTACTCTCTCTCTCCCGTGTTGTTTATTTCACGTGTGGCTATTTTTTTTTTATTTATTCTTTTCAAATTTCCACCTTACTCTCTCTCCCGTGTTGTTTATTTCACGTGTGGCTATTTTATTTTAATTTTTTTTCAAATTTCCACCTTACTCTCTCTCCCGTGTTGTTTATTTTACGTGTGGCTATTTTACTTTTATTTATTTTCTTCAAATTTCCACCTTACTCTCCCGTGTTGTTTATTTCACGTGTGGCTATTTTACTTTTATTTATTTTTTTTTCAAATTTCCACCTCACTCTCCCGTGTTGTTTATTTCACGTGTGGCTATTTTATTTTTATTTATTTTTTTTTTCAAACTTCCCGGGGTGCTGCTGCAGGGGCGCCGCGAGGCGGGTCTGCACCCTGCTCTCTCTATGTTTTTATTTCATGGGAGGCTATTTTTTTTCATATTCTTTCAGATTTCCCGGGGTGCTGCCGCAGAGGCGTCGCGGGACGGGTCGGGTCCGCACCTCACTCTCCCTATGTTTGTATTTCATGGGTGGCTACAGAATTACTTTTTTTTAAAACTTTCCAGGGCGGCCACCGGGGGGGGGGGGGGGGGGGGGCGCCGCGGGACTGCACCTCACTCCCTCTATGTTTTTATTTCACGGGTGGCTATACAATTTTATTTACATTTTTTATTTTACCAGGCGGCCACCGGGGGGCGCCGCGAGGCGGGGCGGGTCTGCACCTCACTCCTCCTGTGTTTTTTTTAGTCTCATGGGTGGCTACATAATTTATTTTTTTTTAAATTCCAGTGGCGGCCACCAGGGGGCGCCGGGAGGCGGGGCGGGTCTGCACCTCGCTCACCCTATGCTTTTATTTCATGGGTGGCTATAGAATTTTTTTTTTTTTTTTTAATTCCCGGGGCGGCCACCGGGGGGCGCCGCGACTCTGCCCCTCACTCACCCTATGCTTTTATTTCATTTGGTGGCTATGTCATTTTTTTTTTTTTTTTTAAACATTTCCCGGGCGGCCACCGGGGGGCGCCGCGAGGCGGGGCGGGTCTGCACCTCACTCCCCCTATGTTTTTATTTCATGGGTGGCATATAATTTGTAATTTTTTATTTATTTTTTTTAAATTCCCGGGCGGCCACCGGGGGGCGCCGCGCGGCGGGTCTGCACCTCACTCTCGCTATGTTTTTACTTCACGGGTGGCTATTCAAATTTGTTTATTTTTTTTTTCATTTTCCCGGGGGGCCACCGGGGGGCGCCGCGGGGCGGGTCTGCACCTCACTCCCCCTATGTTTTTATTTCATGGGCGGCTATTTCTTAAAAAAAAATAAAAATAAAAAAAATTCCCGGGGTGCTGCTGCAGTGGCGCGGGGCGTCCACCGGGGGGCGTCCACGATTCGGTCGGGCCTGCACCTTGCACTCTCTCCCTATGTTTTCATTTCATGGGTGGCTACTTTAAAAATTTTCATTTTGTTATTTATTTTTTAATTCCCGGGGCGTCCATCGGGGGGCGCCGCGTGGGGGGGGGGGGGGGGGGCGTTTCTGCACCTTGCACTCTCTCCCTATGTTTTCATTTCATGGGTGGCTACTTTAAAAATTTTCATTTTGTTATTCATTTTTTCGATTCCCCGGGGCGTCCATCGGGGGGCGCCGCGTGGGGGGGGGGCGTTTCTGCACCTTGCACTCTCTCCCTATGTTTTCATTTCATGGGTGGCTACTTTAAAAATTTTCATTTTGTTATTCATTTTTTCGATTCCCCGGGGCGTCCACCGGGGGGCGCCGCGCGGCGGGGCGGGCCTGCACCGTGCACTCTCCCTGTGTTTTAATTTCATGGGTGGCTGTTTTTCATTTTTTTCAAAATAATAATAATAA
>JAUIMM010000569.1:12500-15000 GCA_031769625.1 Taudactylus pleione | reverse complement strand
TGGGTGGCTATAGAATTTTTTTTTTTTTTTTTAATTCCCGGGGCGGCCACCGGGGGGCGCCGCGACTCTGCCCCTCACTCACCCTATGCTTTTATTTCATTTGGTGGCTATGTCATTTTTTTTTTTTTTTTTAAACATTTCCCGGGCGGCCACCGGGGGGCGCCGCGAGGCGGGGCGGGTCTGCACCTCACTCCCCCTATGTTTTTATTTCATGGGTGGCATATAATTTGTAATTTTTTATTTATTTTTTTTAAATTCCCGGGCGGCCACCGGGGGGCGCCGCGCGGCGGGTCTGCACCTCACTCTCGCTATGTTTTTACTTCACGGGTGGCTATTCAAATTTGTTTATTTTTTTTTTCATTTTCCCGGGGGGCCACCGGGGGGCGCCGCGGGGCGGGTCTGCACCTCACTCCCCCTATGTTTTTATTTCATGGGCGGCTATTTCTTAAAAAAAAATAAAAATAAAAAAAATTCCCGGGGTGCTGCTGCAGTGGCGCGGGGCGTCCACCGGGGGGCGTCCACGATTCGGTCGGGCCTGCACCTTGCACTCTCTCCCTATGTTTTCATTTCATGGGTGGCTACTTTAAAAATTTTCATTTTGTTATTTATTTTTTAATTCCCGGGGCGTCCATCGGGGGGCGCCGCGTGGGGGGGGGGGGGGGGGGCGTTTCTGCACCTTGCACTCTCTCCCTATGTTTTCATTTCATGGGTGGCTACTTTAAAAATTTTCATTTTGTTATTCATTTTTTCGATTCCCCGGGGCGTCCATCGGGGGGCGCCGCGTGGGGGGGGGGCGTTTCTGCACCTTGCACTCTCTCCCTATGTTTTCATTTCATGGGTGGCTACTTTAAAAATTTTCATTTTGTTATTCATTTTTTCGATTCCCCGGGGCGTCCACCGGGGGGCGCCGCGCGGCGGGGCGGGCCTGCACCGTGCACTCTCCCTGTGTTTTAATTTCATGGGTGGCTGTTTTTCATTTTTTTCAAAATAATAATAATAATAATAATAATAGTAATAATTTCACGGGGCGCTGCTGGTGCAGCGTCGCGGGGCGTCCACCGGGGGGCGCCGCGGGTCGGGGCGGGTCTGCACCTTACTCCCCCCAATGTTTTAATTTCACGGGTGGCTCTATTTTTTTTTATTTCAATTTTTTGCCCTCCCGGGGTGCTGCTGCAGCGCCACCGGGTGGCCACCGGGGGGCGCCGCCGTGCCGGCGGGCACCGGCCTTCGCCCCTGCCCCCTCCCCGGCCCCCCAGGGGCCCGTCAGGCCAAGGGGCGGCGGTCCACGGGAGGCCGACTCCCCTCTGCGGAGGCCCCGATGAGGTCGGACCGGGGTGCCCTCGTCCGCCCTGCGCTTCCGAGGCTTCGGGGAAGAGAGGGAGAAGCCGCCGCTGAAGGTGGCGCGCAGCACCGGTGGCGTGACCCGTGAGGGAAACCCTCCGGCGGATTGTTAGGAGAGGGAGAGAGAAAGCGAGGCGACTGGCCGGGGGGGCCTTCTCCCACCCGAGGAGGCCCAGGCCGGGCTCCAGGAGAGCACGGGAGATTCTGCGAGCGAGGCGTCCCAGCCAGGGCTCCAGGAGAGCACGGGAGATTCTGCGAGCGAGGCGTCCCAGCCAGGGCTCCAGGAGAGCACGGGAGATTCTGCGAGCGAGGCGGCCCGGCCAGGGCTCCAGGAGAGCACGGGAGATTCTGCGAGCGAGGCGTTCCGTGCCAGGGCTCCAGGGGCGACCGGGGAGAGAGCCCCTTCCGCCAGCGCGGGAGCCCCCGGAGGTCTCCCGGCAGGGCCGAAGGGGTACGGCCCTTCCCCTTCATCCGTTCCCTGCGGCGCAGCGCCACCCGGCGGCAGACAGGGGAACTGCAACCTCTGGAAGTCCCGATGAGGTCGGGAAAAAGGGCCTCGTGCCGGGACCCGGTTCCAGGAGGTCGGGTAAATTCCGCCGGCGCCCCGCAAAAGGTGGCGCGCAGCAGCGACGCCGTGACGTCCGAGGGAATTCCTCGGGCGGATTCATAGGTGGCGAAGAGGCGAGAGAGAGAGAGAGAGAGAGAGCCAGGAAGAGATCCGTGGGGGGCGCAGCGCGAGAAGGCTCGAGGCGCCCCCCGAGCCACCCTTCCGATCGATGAGGCACCCCGCGTCCCGGCGGGGAGGGACGATCGCTCGGCCGGAACCCAGGGGTCCCGGCCGGATTCACGGGCGAACCCGACCCTCCCTCGGCCCACGGCGCGCCCGGCACCCCTCCGCCGCGAGGGCGTCCGGTCCACCAGGCGTCCGCCTCGCGCTCCGACCCCCTTTCACCGGGGGGGACCGGGAGGGCAGGCGGGCCCCGTCCGACTCCAGGCGGTCGCGGTCTGCTCCGTCCGTCAGCCCCAACTCAGGCGTCCGACACCGCCAGGGGCTTCCGGGGAGGCCGTCCTCGCTCCCGGGCGAGGCGCTCACCCCCGGGCCCCGGCGGAGCACACGATTTCCCCGGAACCGCTCGAGCGTCGACCCGCGAAACAGTCC
>JAUIMM010000569.1:0-2500 GCA_031769625.1 Taudactylus pleione | reverse complement strand
TTACTCTCTCTCTCCCGTGTTGTTTATTTCACGTGTGGCTATTTTATTTTATTTTTTTTTTCAAATTTCCACCTTACTCTCTCTCCCGTGTTGTTTATTTCACGTGTGGCTATTTTATTTTTATTTTTTCACATTTCCACCTTACTCTCTCTCTCCCGTGTTGTTTATTTCACGTGTGGCTATTTTTTTTTTATTTATTCTTTTCAAATTTCCACCTTACTCTCTCTCCCGTGTTGTTTATTTCACGTGTGGCTATTTTATTTTAATTTTTTTTCAAATTTCCACCTTACTCTCTCTCCCGTGTTGTTTATTTTACGTGTGGCTATTTTACTTTTATTTATTTTCTTCAAATTTCCACCTTACTCTCCCGTGTTGTTTATTTCACGTGTGGCTATTTTACTTTTATTTATTTTTTTTTCAAATTTCCACCTCACTCTCCCGTGTTGTTTATTTCACGTGTGGCTATTTTATTTTTATTTATTTTTTTTTTCAAACTTCCCGGGGTGCTGCTGCAGGGGCGCCGCGAGGCGGGTCTGCACCCTGCTCTCTCTATGTTTTTATTTCATGGGAGGCTATTTTTTTTCATATTCTTTCAGATTTCCCGGGGTGCTGCCGCAGAGGCGTCGCGGGACGGGTCGGGTCCGCACCTCACTCTCCCTATGTTTGTATTTCATGGGTGGCTACAGAATTACTTTTTTTTAAAACTTTCCAGGGCGGCCACCGGGGGGGGGGGGGGGGGGGGGCGCCGCGGGACTGCACCTCACTCCCTCTATGTTTTTATTTCACGGGTGGCTATACAATTTTATTTACATTTTTTATTTTACCAGGCGGCCACCGGGGGGCGCCGCGAGGCGGGGCGGGTCTGCACCTCACTCCTCCTGTGTTTTTTTTAGTCTCATGGGTGGCTACATAATTTATTTTTTTTTAAATTCCAGTGGCGGCCACCAGGGGGCGCCGGGAGGCGGGGCGGGTCTGCACCTCGCTCACCCTATGCTTTTATTTCATGGGTGGCTATAGAATTTTTTTTTTTTTTTTTAATTCCCGGGGCGGCCACCGGGGGGCGCCGCGACTCTGCCCCTCACTCACCCTATGCTTTTATTTCATTTGGTGGCTATGTCATTTTTTTTTTTTTTTTTAAACATTTCCCGGGCGGCCACCGGGGGGCGCCGCGAGGCGGGGCG
This sequence comes from Taudactylus pleione, assembly GCA_031769625.1. Lineage (NCBI taxonomy): Eukaryota > Metazoa > Chordata > Amphibia > Anura > Myobatrachidae > Taudactylus > Taudactylus pleione. The sequence continues at coordinate 1,319 of JAUIMM010000569.1, read as the reverse complement.
GGTCTGCACCTCACTCCCCCTATGTTTTTATTTCATGGGTGGCATATAATTTGTAATTTTTTATTTATTTTTTTTAAATTCCCGGGCGGCCACCGGGGGGCGCCGCGCGGCGGGTCTGCACCTCACTCTCGCTATGTTTTTACTTCACGGGTGGCTATTCAAATTTGTTTATTTTTTTTTTCATTTTCCCGGGGGGCCACCGGGGGGCGCCGCGGGGCGGGTCTGCACCTCACTCCCCCTATGTTTTTATTTCATGGGCGGCTATTTCTTAAAAAAAAATAAAAATAAAAAAAATTCCCGGGGTGCTGCTGCAGTGGCGCGGGGCGTCCACCGGGGGGCGTCCACGATTCGGTCGGGCCTGCACCTTGCACTCTCTCCCTATGTTTTCATTTCATGGGTGGCTACTTTAAAAATTTTCATTTTGTTATTTATTTTTTAATTCCCGGGGCGTCCATCGGGGGGCGCCGCGTGGGGGGGGGGGGGGGGGCGTTTCTGCACCTTGCACTCTCTCCCTATGTTTTCATTTCATGGGTGGCTACTTTAAAAATTTTCATTTTGTTATTCATTTTTTCGATTCCCCGGGGCGTCCATCGGGGGGCGCCGCGTGGGGGGGGGGCGTTTCTGCACCTTGCACTCTCTCCCTATGTTTTCATTTCATGGGTGGCTACTTTAAAAATTTTCATTTTGTTATTCATTTTTTCGATTCCCCGGGGCGTCCACCGGGGGGCGCCGCGCGGCGGGGCGGGCCTGCACCGTGCACTCTCCCTGTGTTTTAATTTCATGGGTGGCTGTTTTTCATTTTTTTCAAAATAATAATAATAATAATAATAATAGTAATAATTTCACGGGGCGCTGCTGGTGCAGCGTCGCGGGGCGTCCACCGGGGGGCGCCGCGGGTCGGGGCGGGTCTGCACCTTACTCCCCCCAATGTTTTAATTTCACGGGTGGCTCTATTTTTTTTTATTTCAATTTTTTGCCCTCCCGGGGTGCTGCTGCAGCGCCACCGGGTGGCCACCGGGGGGCGCCGCCGTGCCGGCGGGCACCGGCCTTCGCCCCTGCCCCCTCCCCGGCCCCCCAGGGGCCCGTCAGGCCAAGGGGCGGCGGTCCACGGGAGGCCGACTCCCCTCTGCGGAGGCCCCGATGAGGTCGGACCGGGGTGCCCTCGTCCGCCCTGCGCTTCCGAGGCTTCGGGGAAGAGAGGGAGAAGCCGCCGCTGAAGGTGGCGCGCAGCACCGGTGGCGTGACCCGTGAGGGAAACCCTCCGGCGGATTGTTAGGAGAGGGAGAGAGAAAGCGAGGCGACTGGCCGGGGGGGCCTTC
>JAUIMM010000567.1:72500-79221 GCA_031769625.1 Taudactylus pleione | reverse complement strand
TGTGTGTGTGTGTTTGTTGTTCTGTGTGTGTTTTTGTGTGTTTTTGTGTTTGTTTTTGTTTTTGTGTGTGTTTTTGTGTGTGTGTTTGTTTTTGTGTGTGTGTGTTTTTGTGTGTGTGTTTGTTTTTGTGTGTGTGTGTTTTTGTGTGTGTGTTTGTTTTTGTGTGTGTGTTTTTGTGTGTTTGTGTGTGTGTGTTTTTGTATGTGTGTTTGTTTTTGTGTATTTATGTGTGTGTTTTTGAGTGTTTGTGTGTGTGTTTGTTTTTGTGTGTTTTTTTGTGTGTTTTTGTGTGTGTTTGTTTTTGTGTGTGTTTTTGTGTTTGTTTTTGTGAGTTTGTTTTTGTGTGTGTGTGTTTTTGTGTGTGTGTTTGTTTTTGCATGTGTTTTTGTGTGTTTTTGGGTGTGTTTTTGGGTGTGTTTTTGTGTGTGTTTTTGTGTGTGTGTTTGTTTTTGTGTGTTTTTGCATGTGTTTTTGTGTGTTTGTGTGTGTGTGTTTTTGTATGTGTGTTTGTTTTTGTGTATTTATGTGTGTGTTTTTGAGTGTTTGTGTGTGTGTTTGTTTTTGTGTGTTTTTGTGTGTGTGTTTGTTTTTTTTTTTTTTTGTGTGTTTTTGTGTGTGTTTGTGTGTGTGTGTTTTTGTGTGTGTTTTTATTTTTGTGTGTTTTTGTGTGTGTTTTTGTGTGTGTTTTTCTGTGTTTGTGTGTGTGTGTTTTTGTGTGTGTGTTTGTTTTTGTGTGTGTGTGTTTTTGTGTTTGTGTTTGTTTTTGTGTGTGTTTTTGTGTTTGTTTTTGTGTGTGTTTGTGTGTGTGTTTGTTTTTGTGTGTGTTTTGGTGTGTTTGTTTTTGTGTGTGTGTTTTTGTGTGTTTTTGTGTGTGTGTTTGTTTTTGTGTGTGTTTTTGTGTGTTTGTTTGCGTGTTTGTTTTTGTGTGTTTGTGTGTGTGTGTTTTTGTGTGTGTGTGTTTGTTGTTCTGTGTGTGTTTTTGTGTGTTTTTGTGTTTGTTTTTGTTTTTGTGTGTGTTTTTGTGTGTGTGTTTGTTTTTGTGTGTGTGTGTTTTTGTGTGTGTGTTTGTTTTTGTGTGTGTGTGTTTTTGTGTGTGTGTTTGTTTTTGTGTGTGTGTTTTTGTGTGTTTGTGTGTGTGTGTTTTTGTATGTGTGTTTGTTTTTGTGTATTTATGTGTGTGTTTTTGAGTGTTTGTGTGTGTGTTTGTTTTTGTGTGTTTTTTTGTGTGTTTTTGTGTGTGTTTGTTTTTGTGTGTGTTTTTGTGTTTGTTTTTGTGAGTTTGTTTTTGTGTGTGTGTGTTTTTGTGTGTGTGTTTGTTTTTGCATGTGTTTTTGTGTGTTTTTGGGTGTGTTTTTGGGTGTGTTTTTGTGTGTGTTTTTGTGTGTGTGTTTGTTTTTGTGTGTTTTTGCATGTGTTTTTGTGTGTTTGTGTGTGTGTGTTTTTGTATGTGTGTTTGTTTTTGTGTATTTATGTGTGTGTTTTTGAGTGTTTGTGTGTGTGTTTGTTTTTGTGTGTTTTTGTGTGTGTGTTTGTTTTTTTTTTTTTTTGTGTGTTTTTGTGTGTGTTTGTTTTTGTGTGTTTTTGTGTTTGTTTTGTTTTTGTGTGTGTTTTTGTGTGTGTGTTTGTTTTTGTGTGTGTGTGTTTTTGTGTGTGTGTTTGTTTTTGTGTGTGTGTTTTTGTGTGTGTGTTTTGTTTTTGTGTGTGTTTTTGTGTGTGTTTTTCTGTGTTTGTGTGTGTGTGTTTTTGTGTGTGTTTGTTTTTGTGTTTGTGTTTTTGTGTGTGTGTTTGTTTTTGTGTGTTTTTTTGTGTGTTTTTGTGTGTGTTTGTTTTTGTGTGTGTTTTTGTGTTTGTTTTTGTGAGTTTGTTTTTGTGTGTGTGTGTGTTTGTGTGTGTGTTTGTTTTTGCATGTGTTTTTGTGTGTGTTTTTGGGTGTGTTTGTGTGTGTGTTTTTGTGTGTGTGTTTGTTTTTGTGTGTTTTTGCATGTGTTTTTGTGTGTTTGTGTGTGTGTGTTTTTGTATGTGTGTTTGTTTTTGTGTATTTATGTGTGTGTTTTTGAGTGTTTGTGTGTGTGTTTGTTTTTGTGTGGTGTTTTGTGTGTTTTTGTGTGTGTTTGTTTTTGAGTGTGTTTTTGTGTTTGTTTTTGTGAGTTTATTTTTGTGTGTGTGTGTTTTTGTGTGTGTGTTTGTTTTTGCATGTGTTTTTGTGTGTGTTTTTGGGTGTGTTTTTGGGTGTGTTTTTGTGTGTGTTTTTGTGTGTGTGTTTGTTTTTGTGTGTTTTTGCATGTGTTTTTGTGTGTGTTTGTTTTTGTGTTTGTGTTTTTGTGTGCGTGTTTGTTTTTGTGTGTTTTTGTGTTTTTGTGTGTGTTTGTTTTTGTGTGTGTTTTTGTGTTTGTTTTTGTGTGTGTGTTTGTTTTTGTGTGTTTTTTGTGTTTTTGTGTGTGTTTTTGTTTTTGTGTGTGTTTTTGTGTGTTTTTGTGTGTGTTTTGTGTGTGTTTGTGTGTGTGTGTTTTTGTGTGTGTTTTTAATTTTGTGTGTTTTTGTGTGTGTTTTTGTGTGTGTGTTTGTTTTTGTGTGTGTGTGTCTTTGTGTGTGTGTTTGTTTTTGTGTGTGTGTTTTTGTGTGTGTGTTTGTTTTTGTGTGTGTGTGTTTTTGTGTGTGTGTTTGTTTTTGTGTGTTTTTGTGTTTGTTTTTGTTTTTGTGTGTGTTTTTGTGTGTGTTTGTTTTTGTGTGTGTGTGTTTTTGTGTGTGTGTTTGTTTGTGTGTGTGTGTGTTTTTGTGTGTGTGTTTGTTTTTGTGTGTTTGTGTGTGTGTTTTTGTGTGTGTGTTTGTTTTTGTGTGTTTTTGTGTGTGTTTTTGTGTGTGTTTGTTTTTGTGTTTGTGTTTTTGTGTGCGTGTTTGTTTTTGTGTGTTTTTTTGTGTTTTTGTGTGTGTTTGTTTTTGTGTGTGTTTGTTTTTGTGTGTGTTTTTGTGTTTGTTTTTGTGTGTGTGTTTGTTTTTGTGTGTTTTTTGTGTTTTTGTGTGTGTTTTTGTGTGTGTTTTTGTGTGTGTTTTTGTGTGTTTGTGTGTGTTTTTGAGTGTGTGTTTGTTTTTGTGTGTTTTTGTGTGTGTTTTTGTGTGTGTGTGTGTGTTTGTTTTTGTGTGTGTGTGTGTTTTTGTGTGTGTGTGTTTTTGTGTGTGTGTTTGTTTTTGTGTGTGTTTGAGTGTGTTTGTGTGTGTTTGTTTTTGTGTGTTTTATGTGTGTTTTTGTGTGTTTGTGTGTGTGTTTGTTTTTGCATGTGTTTTTGTGTGTTTGTGTGTGTGTGTTTTTGTGTGTGTGTTTGTTTTTGTGTGTTTTTGTGTGTGTTTTTGTGTGTGTTTGTTTTTGTGTTTGTGTTTTTGTGTGTGTTTTTGGGTGTGTTTTTGGGTGTGTTTTTGTGTGGTTGTTTTTGTGTGTTTTTGTGTGTTTGTGTGTGTGTTTGTTTTTGTGTGTGTTTTTGTGTGTTTGTTTTTGTGTGTGTGTTTTTGTGTGTTTTTGTGTGTGTTTTTGTGTGTGTTTTTGTGTGTTTTGTGTGTGTTTTTGTGTGTTTTTTTGTGTGTTTTTGTGTGTGTTTTTGTGTGTTTTTTTGTGTGTTTGTGTGTGTGTGTTTTTGTGTGTGTGTTTGTTTTTGTGTGTTTTTGTGTGTGTTTTTGTTTTTGTGTGTGTTTTTGTGTGTGTGTTTGTTTTGTGTGTGTTTTTGTGGGTTTGTGTGTGTGTGTGTGTGTGTGTTTTTGTGTGTGTTTTTGTGTTTGTTTTTGTGTGGGTGTTTTTGTGTGTGTGTTTTTGTGTGTGTTTTTGTTTTTGTGTGTGTTTTTGTGTGTGTTTTTCTGTGTTTGTGTGTGTGTGTTTTTGTGTGTGTGTTTGTTTTTGTGTGTGTGTGTTTTTGTGTGTGTTTGTTTTTGTGTTGTGTTTTTGTGTGTGTGTTTGTTTTTGTGTGTTTTTTTTGTGTGTTTTTGTGTTGTGTTTGTTTTTTGCATGTGTTTTTGTGTGTGTTTTTGTGTGTGTTTTTGTGTGTGTGTTTTTGCATGTGTTTTTGTGTGTTTGTGTGTGTGTGTTTTTGTATGTGTGTTTGTTTTTGTGTATTTATGTGTGTGTTTTTGAGTGTTTGTGTGTGTGTTTGTTAATGTGTGTGTTTGTGTGTGTTTGTGTGTGTGTTTGTTTTTGTGTGTGTTTTTGTGTGTTTGTGTGTGTGTGTTTTTGTGTGTGTGTTTGTTTTTGTGTGTTTTTGTGTGTGTTTTTGTTTTTGTGTGTGTTTTTGTGTGTTTTTGTGTGTGGTTTTGTGTGTTTGTGTGTGTTTTTGTGTGTGTGTTTGTTTTTTTGTGTGTTTGTGTGTGTTTTTGTTTTTGTGTGTGTTTTTGTGTGTTTTTGTGTGTGTGTTTTTGTGTGTGTGTTTGTTTTTGTGTATTTTTGTGTGTGTTTTTGTTTTTATGAGTGTGTTTGTGTGTGTGTGTTTGTTTGTGTGTGTGTGTGTTTTTGTGTGTGTGTTTGTTTTTGTGTATTTTTGTGTGTGTTTTTGTGTGTTTGTGTGTGTTTGTTTTTGTGTGTGTTTTCGTGTGTGATTGTTTTTGTGTGAGTGTGTTTGTGTGTGTGTGTTTGTTTTTGTGTGTGTGTGTTTTTGTGTGTGTGTTTGTTTTTGTGTATTTATGTGTGTGTTTTTGTGTGTTTGTGTGTGTGATTGTTTTTGTGTGTGTTTGTGTGTGTGTTTGTTTTTGTGTTTGTGTTTTTGTGTGTGTGTTTGTTTTTGTGTGTGTTTTTGTGTGTTTTTGTGTGTGTTTGTTTTTGTGTGTGTTTTTGTGTTTGTTTTTGTGTGTGTGTTTTTGTGTGTTTTTGTGTGTGTTTTTGGGTGTGATTTTGTGTGTGTTTTTGTGTGTGTGTTTGTTTTTGTGTGTTTTTGCATGTGTTTTTGTGTGTTTGTGTGTGTGTGTTTTTGTATGTGTGTTTGTTTTTGTGTATTTATGTGTGTGTTTTTGAGTGTTTGTGTGTGTGTTTGTTTTTGTGTGTTTGTGTGTGTGTTTTTGTGTGTGTGTTTGTTTTTGTGTGTTTTTGTGTGTGTTTTTGTGTGTGTTTGTTTTTGTGTGTTTTTGTGTTTGTTTTTGTTTTTGTGTGTGTTTTTGTGTGTGTGTTTGCTCTTGCAATTCTATCTTTCTGGGGACTTGGGGTGGACAGCACACCAACACCGGTGGGACATCTAGCACAGTGGGGACCTAAAATGAAGTCCCCACGAGTCAAACCATTGGAGACAAAAGAGGAGGCATGTACCTGTTACCCCACATAGCAATTGGGCATGTCCCTGAAAATCACGTTTCCAAGAGTTTTATGGGTGTCGGTGTGTATGCCGTGCTGAGGGTGTGTGTTTAAGAGATCTCTGACAGAAAAAAAATAAAATAAAATTGGGGTGCAATGGCGCCACTTGGCCACCGGGGGGGCGCGTGTCCCCACCTTACGCTCTCCCCATGTTTTAAATTCATTTCTGGCTATTTAGAGGGAAAAAATAAATTGGGGTGCAAGAGCGCCACTTGTCCACCGGGGGGGGCGCGTGTCCCCCCATGTTTTAATTTCATGGGTGGCTATTTAGAAAAAGAAAAAAAAATTGGGGTGCAATGGCGCCACTTGTCCACCGGGGGGGGCGCGTGTCCCCCCATGTTTTAATTTCAGGGGTGGCTATTTAGGAAAAGAAAAAAAAATTGGGGTGCAATGGCGCCACTTGTCCACCGGGGGGGGGGGGCGCGTGTCCCCCCATGTTTTAATTTCATGGGTGGCTATTTAGAAAAAGAAAAAAAAAAATTGGGGTGCAATGGCGCTACTTGTCCACCGGGGGTGGGGGGGGGGTGGGTTTGGGGGGGCGCGTTTCCCGACCTTACACTCTCCCCATGTTTTCATTTCATGGGGGGGTGTCTATTTTTTCCCCCAAAAAATATTTTTTTGGAGTGCAATGGCGCCACGTGTCCACCAGGGTGGGAGGGGGTGCCTGGGGTTTTTCCCCCCCCCCACCTTACAGTCTCCCCATGTTTTTACTTCATGGGCGGCCTCTGTTTTATTTTTATTTTTTTTTCAAAAAAATTTTCTCGGGGTGCTGCTGCACCGGCGCCAGGCGTCCGCCGGGGGGCGCCACCGTGCCGGTCGAGCCCGAGCCCCCTCCCCAGCCACCCATTGGCCCCTCAGGCCTCGGGGCGGCGGTCCCGGGAGGCCGACTCCCCTCTGCGGAGGCCCCAATGAGGTCGGATCTGGGTGCCCGCGTCCGTCCGGCGCTTCCAAGGCCTCGGGGAAGAGAGGGGGAAGTCGCCGCTGAAGGTGGCGCGCAGCGCCGATGGCGAGACCCATGGGGGAATTCCTCCCCCGGATTGTTAGGAGCGGGCAAGAGAGAAGGACGGGGCGGGGTCTTATCCCACCCGACGAGGCCCAGGCCGTGCTCCATGAGACCCATGGGGACTCTGCGAGCGAGGTGGCCCGGAGAGGGAACCAGGAGTGCAAGGGAGGTTCTGTGTCTGAGGTTGCCCGGGCAGGGCTCCAGGCGTAAAAGGGCAGAGAGGCCCCTCTGCTATCTTGGAAGCCTGCGTGTGCTGAACAGGGCGAATCTTCTCCCTCCCTTTACCAGGAGCGTGAGGGAGTTGCCGTGACGGAGCTTGCCCGAGCAGGGAACCGGAGGGTGACCGGGGTGAGAGCCCCATCCACCAGTGCGGGAGCCCCGTGGGTCTTGCGTTGAGG
>JAUIMM010000567.1:55000-60000 GCA_031769625.1 Taudactylus pleione | reverse complement strand
AGTTCATCTGCCCTGCAAACTTCCTGCAGGTCATAACTGCCGTAAGGAGCCTGGCCGGCTATGCTGAATTGACGAATACCTATAAGGTTCCCTCACTGGCCCTGAAAGTGGGCCATAGCCTCCAAAAAATATCTACCATGGTTGAGTGCCAGGCACTTATGGAGGGCCATGCCCCGACCGTGGAGAGCGCACGGAGCTTCCAAAAACTATACAAGGCAAGGTGGAGCGAGATGATCTCGGCTGCTGCCCTCAAAACCCTAGAGGAGCAAAAATGGAACACCCCCCCCCTTCTACCTTTCACTGATGATGTAAAACAGTTGCACCTTTATCTCACTGACAGACAGCGGGAATACCTAGAGGATTTGTCCACTCACCCGACCACAAAGAAGTGGTTGCTGCTGGCCAAGGTAACCCTCACACAACTAATCCTATTCAACCGACGTAGGGAAGGTGAGGTCTCAAAGATGAAGCTTTGCTCTTTTGCATCTCGGCACACAGCTGATTTACAGGGTGATGTGGCGCTGGCCCTGTCAGAGCCAGAAAAGAGGCTATGTCAGCACTTCACACGCATTGAGATTCCTGGTAAGAGAGGCAGGAAAGTCCCTGTCCTCCTGTCCCCTTGCATGCAGAGGGCATTGGAGCACCTCACAGAGAAAAGGGTAGAGTGTGGTGTCAGTCCTGACAATGTATATATGTTTGCAAGACCCTCCGCCTTGTCACACCTCAGAGGATCCGACTGCATTCGACTCTATGCACGGGCATGTGGAGCCAAGCATCCAGAAGCTCTCTCCTCTACCAGGCTTCGGAAACATGTGGCCACCCTTTCGAGGGTGCTGAACATGAGTGACACGGAGATGGATCAGCTGGCCGATTTCCTAGGGCACGATATCCGGGTGCACCGCCAGTACTACCGCCTCCCTGAAGGTACCCTGCAATTGGCAAAAATTAGCAAACTCTTTGTGGCACTCCAGCAAGGTCGATTGGCTGACTTTAAGGGACAAAGCCTGGAAGAAATCTCCATTGATCCCAATGGTAAGTAGCATGGTCCCTCACCCGACTGGTTGTTCCATGGGCTGACAGTCTAAGGGGGAAACTGTGACCGGGGATCTCTGTTTATCTTTGTATTTCCAGAACCAATCCCGCTAGCCAGTGATGAGTCTGATGATGAGCCAGAGGTGGAAGCTGGAGCAGTGCATGTGGAGGAGGGAGATGCCAGTGCACTGAAAGTGATGGAGAGGCATGCACCCATGGCTACTAAAGGTGTGTGTCCATCAAATTCATTGGGTGGCTTGGGCTGGCGGTGAGTTTTTGGTTGACTGATCTCTTCCCTGTCTTGCATAGGTGATTGCATGGGCTCTAAAAAGAAACCGTGGAGCAGAAAAGAAGCAGCAGCAGTTGAGAGACACCTGATGAGATTCATCCTCTCCTGCAAGGTCCCCGGCAAAAAGGATTGTAACGCCTGCCTCGGCGCTGAGGAGCAGGCTCTGAAGGCTAGGAACTGGCTGTCAGTCAAGTACTACATAAAAAACCGAATAACTGCTATCAAGCGACAGTGTACAGCCTGAATAAAATTTATGTTGGTCCAACCAAGGCGTCTTTTTTATTTACTGTGGTGAAACCATTTAGTGGTCATAGCAAAGGGTGTACCCACATGGTTAGGAATACCTGAGTAGGTCCCAGTGAGGCATAGGGAGTACCCACATGGTTAGGAAAAACTGACTAGGTCCCGGTGAGGTATAATGGTGTCCGGTTTCTGTCACCAAGCTATACGGCACATGCGCGCCGGGTGATATGATATAGATACCCACCAGCAGGCACGGTTTGCTGATCAAGCTGTTTGGGCAATGGGAAGCAGGCGTCCCCATGATGGACAAACCAGTCATGGGTCCTGAAAAGGTCACAAAAACAAGTATGCATGCGTGTGTGCGTGTGTGCGTGTGTGCATGCTCTTGCAATTCTATCTTTCTGGGGACTTGGGGTGGACAGCACACCAACACCGGTGGGACATCTAGCACAGTGGGGACCTAAAATGAAGTCCCCACGAGTCAAACCATTGGAGACAAAAGAGGAGGCATGTACCTGTTACCCCACATAGCAATTGGGCATGTCCCTGAAAATCACGTTTCCAAGAGTTTTATGGGTGTCGGTGTGTATGCCGTGCTGAGGGTGTGTGTTTAAGAGATCTCTGACAGAAAAAAAATAAAATAAAATTGGGGTGCAATGGCGCCACTTGGCCACCGGGGGGGCGCGTGTCCCCACCTTACGCTCTCCCCATGTTTTAAATTCATTTCTGGCTATTTAGAGGGAAAAAATAAATTGGGGTGCAATAGCGCCACTTGTCCACCGGGGGGGGCGCGTGTCCCCCCATGTTTTAATTTCATGGGTGGCTATTTAGAAAAAGAAAAAAAAATTGGGGTGCAATGGCGCCACTTGTCCACCGGGGGGGGCGCGTGTCCCCCCATGTTTTAATTTCAGGGGTGGCTATTTAGGAAAAGAAAAAAAAAATTGGGGTGCAATGGCGCCACTTGTCCACCGGGGGGGGGGGGGGGCGCGTGTCCCCCCATGTTTTAATTTCAGGGGTGGCTATTTAGAAAAAGAAAAAAAAAATTGGGGTGCAATGGCGCCACTTGGCCACCGGGGGGGCGCGTGTCCCCCCATGTTTTAATTTCATGGGTGGCTATTTAGAAAAAAAAAAAAAAATTGGGGTGCAATGGCGCCACTTGGCCACCGGGGGGCGCGTGTCCCCCCATGTTTTAATTTCATGGGTGGCTATTTAGAAAAAAAAAAAAAAAAATTGGGGTGCAATGGCGCCACTTGGCCACCGGGGGGGCGCGTGTCCCCCCATGTTTTAATTTCGTGGGTGGCTATTTAGAAAAAGAAAAAAAAAAATTGGGGTGCAATGGCGCTACTTGTCCACCGGGGGTGGGGGGGGGGGGGGGGTGGGTTTGGGGGGGCGCGTTTCCCGACCTTACACTCTCCCCATGTTTTCATTTCATGGGGGGGGGTGTCTATTTTTTCCCCCCAAAAATATTTTTTTGGAGTGCAATGGCGCCACGTGTCCACCAGGGTGGGAGGGGGTGCCTGGGGTTTTTCCCCCCCCCCACCTTACAGTCTCCCCATGTTTTTACTTCATGGGCGGCCTCTGTTTTATTTTTATTTTTTTTCCCAAAAATTTTCTCGGGGTGCTGCTGCACCGGCGCCAGGCGTCCGCCGGGGGGCGCCACCGTGCCGGTCGAGCCCGAGCCCCCTCCCCAGCCACCCATTGGCCCCTCAGGCCTCGGGGCGGCGGTCCCGGGAGGCCGACTCCCCTCTGCGGAGGCCCCAATGAGGTCGGATCTGGGTGCCCGCGTCCGTCCGGCGCTTCCAAGGCCTCGGGGAAGAGAGGGGGAAGTCGCCGCTGAAGGTGGCGCGCAGCGCCGATGGCGAGACCCACGGGGGAATTCCTCCCCCGGATTGTTAGGAGCGGGCAAGAGAGAAGGACGGGGCGGGGTCTTATCCCACCCGACGAGGCCCAGGCCGTGCTCCATGAGACCCATGGGGACTCTGCGAGCGAGGTGGCCCGGAGAGGGAACCAGGAGTGCAAGGGAGGTTCTGTGTCTGAGGTTGCCCGGGCAGGGCTCCAGGCGTAAAAGGGCAGAGAGGCCCCTCTGCTATCTTGGAAGCCTGCGTGGGCTGAACAGGGCGAATCTTCTCCCTCCCTTTACCAGGAGCGTGAGGGAGTTGCCGTGACGGAGCTTGCCCGAGCAGGGAACCGGAGGGTGACCGGGGTGAGAGCCCCATCCACCAGTGCGGGAGCCCCGTGGGTCTTGCGTTGAGGCTTAATGAGGACGACCCTTCCGTGCGGTGCACTGCCACCTGGTGGCAGACAGGGGAACTGCAACCTCTGGAAGTCCCAATGAGGTCGGGAAAAAGGGCCCGATGCCGGGACCCGGTTCCAGGAGGTCGGGTAAAATCTGCCGGCGCCCCGCAAAAGGTGGCGCGCAGCAGCGACGCCGTGACGTCCGAGGGAATTCCTCGGGCGGATTGATAGGTGGTGAAGAGATGCGAGAGAGAGAGCCAGGAAGAGATCCGTGGGGCACAGCGCGAGTTTTCCCAGTTTCACCCGAGTTACCCTTCCAATCGATGGGGGCACTCTTTGTCCCAGGTTGATTCTGCTGAAAGTGCATGGCTCCAAGAGTGCAAGGGAGGTTCTGTGTCTGAGGTTACCCGGGCAGGGCTCCAGGTGTAAAAGGGCAGAGAGGCCCCTCTGCTATCATGGAAGCCTGTGTGGGCTGAACAGGGTGAATCTTCTCCCTCCCTTTACCAGGAGCATGAGGGAGTTGCCGTGACGGAGCTTGCCCGAGCAGGGAACCGGAGGGTGACCGGGGTGAGAGCCCCATCCACCAGTGCGGGAGCCCCGTGGGTCTTGCGTTGAGGCTTAATGAGGACGACCCTTCCGTGCGGTGCACTGCCACCTGGTGGCAGACAGGGGAACTGCAACCTCTGGAAGTCCCAATGAGGTCGGGAAAAAGGGCCCGATGCCGGGACCCGGTTCCAGGAGGTCGGGTAAAATCTGCCGGCGCCCCGCAAAAGGTGGCGCGCAGCAGCGACGCCGTGACGTCCGAGGGAATTCCTCGGGCGGATTCATAGGTGGCGAAGAGATGCGAGAGAGAGAGCCAGGAAGAGATCCGTGGGGCACAGCGCTAGAAGGCTCGAGGTGCCCCTGAGCCACCCTTCCGATCGATGAGGCACCCCGCGTCCCGGCGGGGAGGGACGATCGCTCGGCCGGAACCCAGGGGTCCCGGCTGGTTTCATGGGCGAACCTGACCCTCCCTCAGCCCACGGCGCGCCCGGCACCCCTCCGCCACGAGGGCGTCCGGTCCACCAGGTGTCCGCCTTGCGCTCCGACCCCCTTTCACCGGGGGGGACCGGGAGGGCAGGCGGGCCCCGTCTGACTCCAGGCGGTCGTGGTCTGCTCTGTCTGTCAGCCCCAGCTCAGGCATCCGACACTGCCAGGGGCT
>JAUIMM010000567.1:0-45000 GCA_031769625.1 Taudactylus pleione | reverse complement strand
CTGCTTAGTTGTCAGCATCTTTTTTTATTGTGAGGGGTTCAGTCTACCCAGGTTTAGGTGTCATCATATTTTTCAAAGGTGGTGAGAGAGCCGCCGGGTTCCCCTCCCTGGGATTAAGGGTTGACAGGCGGGCACATGCTGGGACTCGAGGCCTGATTGGTTCTTTCAAAAAGGCGCGCTGCGTCACACACAGAACCAGGCAGCTTCGGGTTTTTTCTGCGTCACACACAGAACCAGGAAGCTTCAGGTTTTCGTGCCACTGTGGGGAGGTTTCTCCAGCTGTGCCGGTAGGTGTCGGCCTTTTGCTTCGTTTACCATGCATATTTTATCACGGGTGGGCTGACCCTTATTTTTCTGGTTTATTTTAAAGGTGGAAAATATGGAGCTAAGCGGTGCACCCGGTGACATCACTGACAGCAGCACTGACGGCAGTGACAAAGACTATTTCCCTGACTCCTCTGAGGCGGACAGTTTGGAAGACAGCAGCGGGGATGAGCGGGCCCGTCATGGGACACATATGCTGGCTGAGGGTCACTCTGCTATCAAAGATTCTCCAATTTCTGGCCCAGGTTTCTGCTCCTCAAAAAAAAACCACGCTGTGACAGTCCAGGTACTTACCAAAAAATGTGATGGCTCAAAGGTGTATAAAAAAAAGAACTATTGTCTATGGTGCGAGAAGCCATTCTCAAAAATTGCAAGGCACGTGGAGGCCATCCACCACGATGAGCCTGAGGCAGCCCGGGCACTGAGCTACCCAAAGTGTTCAAGGGAAAGGCGGCTACAGCTTAACCTGATTCGCAACCGGGGGAACTTTGCCCATAATGCCGGGGTTCTACGTGAGGGCTGCGGTGTCCTACTTCCATGCAAGCAGCCTGGTGAAGCTGTGGCTCCCCAAGACTTCATGCATTGTGCATATTGCCAGGGCCTTTTCTCAAGGCAACACCTTTGGCGTCATGTGAAAAGGTGCCCGCTGAAAAAAGGTCCTGCCAACACCAAACCAGGCAGGACCAGAGTGCAATCCCTCTGTGCTTACGCCACTCCCGTTCCACCGGGTGTTGGGAAGGGCCTCTGGAAGGTGCTGTGTGATATGATTCACGATGATGTGGTACAGGTAATAAAGGGTGACCCTTGCATCATGCAGTTTGGTCTCCACCTCTTTAACCGGCATGGTTCGGATGTCAGTAAGCATGATTATATACGGCAGAAGCTCAGAGAGGTGGGGCGACTGTTACTGCATGCCAGGATGGTTAGTCCTCTGAGGAGCATGGCAGAGTTCATCTGCCCTGCAAACTTCCTGCAGGTCATAACTGCCGTAAGGAGCCTGGCCGGCTATGCTGAATTGACGAATACCTATAAGGTTCCCTCACTGGCCCTGAAAGTGGGCCATAGCCTCCAAAAAATATCTACCATGGTTGAGTGCCAGGCACTTATGGAGGGCCATGCCCCGACCGTGGAGAGCGCACGGAGCTTCCAAAAACTATACAAGGCAAGGTGGAGCGAGATGATCTCGGCTGCTGCCCTCAAAACCCTAGAGGAGCAAAAATGGAACACCCCCCCCCTTCTACCTTTCACTGATGATGTAAAACAGTTGCACCTTTATCTCACTGACAGACAGCGGGAATACCTAGAGGATTTGTCCACTCACCCGACCACAAAGAAGTGGTTGCTGCTGGCCAAGGTAACCCTCACACAACTAATCCTATTCAACCGACGTAGGGAAGGTGAGGTCTCAAAGATGAAGCTTTGCTCTTTTGCATCTCGGCACACAGCTGATTTACAGGGTGATGTGGCGCTGGCCCTGTCAGAGCCAGAAAAGAGGCTATGTCAGCACTTCACACGCATTGAGATTCCTGGTAAGAGAGGCAGGAAAGTCCCTGTCCTCCTGTCCCCTTGCATGCAGAGGGCATTGGAGCACCTCACAGAGAAAAGGGTAGAGTGTGGTGTCAGTCCTGACAATGTATATATGTTTGCAAGACCCTCCGCCTTGTCACACCTCAGAGGATCCGACTGCATTCGACTCTATGCACGGGCATGTGGAGCCAAGCATCCAGAAGCTCTCTCCTCTACCAGGCTTCGGAAACATGTGGCCACCCTTTCGAGGGTGCTGAACATGAGTGACACGGAGATGGATCAGCTGGCCGATTTCCTAGGGCACGATATCCGGGTGCACCGCCAGTACTACCGCCTCCCTGAAGGTACCCTGCAATTGGCAAAAATTAGCAAACTCTTTGTGGCACTCCAGCAAGGTCGATTGGCTGACTTTAAGGGACAAAGCCTGGAAGAAATCTCCATTGATCCCAATGGTAAGTAGCATGGTCCCTCACCCGACTGGTTGTTCCATGGGCTGACAGTCTAAGGGGGAAACTGTGACCGGGGATCTCTGTTTATCTTTGTATTTCCAGAACCAATCCCGCTAGCCAGTGATGAGTCTGATGATGAGCCAGAGGTGGAAGCTGGAGCAGTGCATGTGGAGGAGGGAGATGCCAGTGCACTGAAAGTGATGGAGAGGCATGCACCCATGGCTACTAAAGGTGTGTGTCCATCAAATTCATTGGGTGGCTTGGGCTGGCGGTGAGTTTTTGGTTGACTGATCTCTTCCCTGTCTTGCATAGGTGATTGCATGGGCTCTAAAAAGAAACCGTGGAGCAGAAAAGAAGCAGCAGCAGTTGAGAGACACCTGATGAGATTCATCCTCTCCTGCAAGGTCCCCGGCAAAAAGGATTGTAACGCCTGCCTCGGCGCTGAGGAGCAGGCTCTGAAGGCTAGGAACTGGCTGTCAGTCAAGTACTACATAAAAAACCGAATAACTGCTATCAAGCGACAGTGTACAGCCTGAATAAAATTTATGTTGGTCCAACCAAGGCGTCTTTTTTATTTACTGTGGTGAAACCATTTAGTGGTCATAGCAAAGGGTGTACCCACATGGTTAGGAATACCTGAGTAGGTCCCAGTGAGGCATAGGGAGTACCCACATGGTTAGGAAAAACTGACTAGGTCCCGGTGAGGTATAATGGTGTCCGGTTTCTGTCACCAAGCTATACGGCACATGCGCGCCGGGTGATATGATATAGATACCCACCAGCAGGCACGGTTTGCTGATCAAGCTGTTTGGGCAATGGGAAGCAGGCGTCCCCATGATGGACAAACCAGTCATGGGTCCTGAAAAGGTCACAAAAACAAGTATGCATGTGTGTGTGTGTGTGTGTGTGTGTGTATATACATATATATATATTCCAGGAATGATGATGTTCGTCCATGCAAGATGACGTTTTGCCTCGTTCTGAGTTCCGTTTTTTTGGAGGGAAAAATCCGAACTCCACGTGCAAACTCGAACCTATCCGAGCCTGCACATCCCTAATATATTTATGTGTGTGTGATACTGTATGTGTGTGTGTGCATATTATATATATATATATATATCTTGTAACAATCATAGATTTCTACACACATACACACACACACACACACACACACATACACACATACACACACACACATGCGATCACACACATTATAAATCAAAACCCACATATTTACTGTAACAAAAAAAAAACTAGCACATGTTATACATACATACCGTACACAGACATCCTACACCCACACACAACTTACCTGGTTCTGGAGATTATGGGGGTAGTCATGACCACAGAAAGAAGGGGTATGCCGGCCACTGGGAGGAGAGGAGTGGGAGGCAGGCAGGAGAGGAGGTGCCAGTCTGTAATGGAACTCGTTGGTGGCTGGTCTCAGGGGAGGAGCCAGCCACTGAAGCATAGTACTGGCTAATAGGGGCTGGCAGGCCCGCAGACAGCCGGGCCCAAGTGACAGGGGGCGTGGCCAAATCACGACGCCCCCTTTTAAAAACAAAACACAAACATTTTTGCAGAGCCGCAAAGCTCCGATCGCGGCTGCAGCGCATGGGGGGAGATGCCCTAGGCATTTGCTTAGAATGCCTATGCCTAGGGCCGGCTCTGGCTACTGTTGTCCAGTGCTGTGCTGCTGTCTGTCAAGGGCTGCTGTGGAGTGTGCACAGGGAGGGAGCTGGGATTTGATGCTGCTGATGCTGACCATAGGGGCTGGCTACTGTTGTCTAGTGCTGTGCTCCTGTCTGTCAAGAGCTGCCCCGAAAAAATATATATATTTGTCACATTCATCGGAATAGCTGTCACTGTCGTCGGCGTAGCTGTCTCTGTCACTGTCATCGGCGTAGCTGTCTCTGTCATTGGCATAGCTGTCACTGTCACTGTCATCAGTGTAGCTGTCACTGTCATCGGTGTAGCTGTCACTGTCATCATTGTGGCTTTCACTGTCATCGGTGTAGCTGTCACTGTTACTGACAATGGTGTAGCTGTCACTGTCATCGGTGTAGCTGTCACTGTCATCGGTGTAGCTGTCGCTGTCACTGTCACCGGTGTAGCTGTCGCTGTCACTGTCACCGGTGTAGCTGTCACTGTCATCAGTGTAGCTGTCGCTGTCATTGGTGTAGCTGTCGCTGTCACTGTCATCAGTGTAGCTGTCACTGTCCTCGGTGTAGCTGTCACTGTCCTCGGTGTAGCTGTCACTGTCATCAGTGTAGCTGTCACTGTCATCGGTGTAGCTGTCACTGTCACTGTCATCGGTGTAGCTGTCGCTGTCACTGTCACCGGTGTAGCTGTCACTGTCATCAGTGTAGCTGTCACTGTCATCGTTGTGGCTGTCACTGTCATCGGTGTAGCTGTCACTGTCATCAGTGTAGCTGTCGCTGTCACTGTCATCAGTGTAGCTGTCACTGTCCTCGGTGTAGCTGTCACTGTCACTGTCATCGGTGTAGCTGTCACTGTCATCGGTGTAGCTGTCGCTGTCACTGTCACCGGTGTAGCTGTCACTGTCATCGGTGTAGCTGTCACTGTCCTCGGTGTAGCTGTCACTGTCCTCGGTGTAGCTGACACTGTCATCGGTGTAGCTGTCACTGTCACTGTCATCGGTGTAGCTGTCGCTGTCACTGTCACCGGTGTAGCTGTCATTGTCATCTGTGTAGCTGTCGCTGTCATCAGTGTAGCTGTCGCTGTCATTGGTGTAGCTGTCACTGTCATCAGTGTAGCTGTCACTGTCCTCGGTGTAGCTGTCACTGTCATCAGTGTAGCTGTCATTGTCATCTGTGTAGCTGTCACTGTCATCAGTGTAGCTGTCACTGTCATCGGTGTAGCTGTCACTGTCATCGGTGTAGCTGTCACTATCATCGTTGTAGCTGTCACTATCATCGTTGTAGCTGTCACTGTCATCAGTGTAGCTGTCGCTGTCATTGGTGTAGCTGTCGCTGTCACTGTCATCAGTGTAGCTGTCACTGTCCTCGGTGTAGCTGTCACTGTCAGTGTAGCTGTCACTATCCTCAGTGTAGCTGTCACTGTCCTCGGTGTAGCTGTCACTGTCATCAGTGTAGCTGTCACTGTCATCAGTGTAGCTGTCATTGTCATCTGTGTAGCTGTCACTGTCATCAGTGTAGCTGTCACTGTCATCGGTGTAGCTGTCACTGTCATCGGTGTAGCTGTCACTGGCATAAAAAAAAACACCTGTCACTGTCATCGGTGTAGCTGTCGCTGTCATCGGTGTAGCGGTCGCTGTCACTGTCATCGGTGTAGCTGTCACTGTCATCAGTGTAGCTGTCATTGTCATCTGTGTAGCTGTCACTGTCATCGGTGTAGCTGTCACTGTCATCGGTGTAGCTGTCGCTGTCATCGGTGTAGCGGTCGCTGTCACTGTCATCAGTGTAGCTGTCACTGTCATCGGTGTAGCTGTCGATGTCACTGTCATCAGTGTAGCTGTCACTGTCATCGGTGTAGCTGTCACTGTCACTGTCATCGGTGTAGCTGTCGCTGTCATCGGTGTAGCTGTCGCTGTCATCGGTGTAGCGGTCGCTGTCACTGTCATCGGTGTAGCTGTCACTGTCATCAGTGTAGCTGTCATTGTCATCTGTGTAGCTGTCACTGTCATCGGTGTAGCTGTCGCTGTCATCGGTGTAACGGTCGCTGTCACTGTCATCGGTGTAGCTGTCGCTGTCATCGGTGTAGCGGTCGCTGTCACTGTCATCGGTGTAGCTGTCACTGTCATCAGTGTAGCTATCATTGTCATCTGTGTAGCTGTCACTGTCATCGGTGTAGCTGTCACTGTCATCGGTGTAGCTGTCGCTGTCATCGGTGTAGCGGTCGCTGTCACTGTCATCAGTGTAGCTGTCACTGTCATCGGTGTAGCTGTCGATGTCACTGTCATCAGTGTAGCTGTCACTGTCATCGGTGTAGCTGTCACTGTCACTGTCATCGGTGTAGCTGTCGCTGTCATCGGTGTAGCTGTCGCTGTCATCGGTGTAGCGGTCGCTGTCACTGTCATCGGTGTAGCTGTCACTGTCATCAGTGTAGCTGTCATTGTCATCTGTGTAGCTGTCACTGTCATCGGTGTAGCTGTCACTGTCATCGGTGTAGCTGTCGCTGTCATCGGTGTAGCGGTCGCTGTCACTGTCATCAGTGTAGCTGTCACTGTCATCGGTGTAGCTGTCGATGTCACTGTCATCAGTGTAGCTGTCACTGTCATCGGTGTAGCTGTCACTGTCACTGTCATCAGTGTTGCTGTCACTGGCGTAGTTGTGCAGGGGTCCTGTGCTGCTGTCTGTCAAGGAGGGCTGCTGCCCCGAAAAAAATATATTTTTACAGGGGTGATCAACGCCATGAAAATAATGGAGGACAAAAATTTGGAGGATAAAATAGGGAAAGATCAAGAAACGCTCCCTCCTAGTGCTGAAGCTGCTGCCACTAGTCATGACATAGAAAAAATGCCATCAACGTCGTCTGCCAAGGCCGATGCCCAATGTCATAGTAGAGGGCATGTAAAATCCAAAAAGCCAAAGTTCAGTAAAAGGGCCTTAAAATATAAATTGAAATCATCTGAGGAGAAATGTAAACTTGCTGATATGCCATTTACGACACGGAGTGGCAAGGAACAGCTAAGGTCCTTCCCTATATTCATGACTAGTGGTTCAGATTCACATGATGATGGAAGCACAGCGAAGAACTGTGCGTTCTAAGAAGATATCACAAATCCCCAAGGAGAGTCCAAGTGTGGCGGCGGTTGCGATGCCTGACCTTCCCAACACTGGACGGGAAGAGGTGGCTCCATTTGCACACACTCAGCAACTGGACTGTGGGTGCTCCTTCCAGCACTTGCAGATATTCAGATTGAAGATGTCACTGTTGAAGTACAACAGGATGAGGATACTGGTGTAGCTGGCGCTGAGGAGGAAGTTGACAAGGAGGATTCTGATGGTGATGTGGTTTGTTTAAATCAGGTACCAAGGGAAAGAGTTGTTGTCCGTGGGATGAAAAATCCCATCACGGTCATGCCTGGGCAGAAGACCAAACATTCCACCTCTTTGGTCTGGCAATATTTCTATCCAAATCCAGACAACAACTGTCTTCCTATATGTTGCGTATGTAAAGGTGTAATAAGTAGGGGTAAGGACTTTAACCACCTAGGAACATCCTCTCTTATACGTCACCTGCAGCGCGTTCATAAAAAGTTACTTGACAGCTATGTTGGTGTTAGACTTGCGTCCGGTATCCGCCATTAGTGCAGTGGGATTTAGAAAATTGATGGAGATAGTGTGTCCCCTGTACCAAATCCCATCTACATTCCACTTCAGTAGGCAGGCAACACTGAGCGATACCGAGCTGCTCAATAATGGGGCTGTGGGAGGGTGGATTACCTGGGATACCCCATTAGTAGTGTGGCCATGGGGGTTGGTTGCCTGGGGCATAGGTGCTTAGTAATGCTGCCCCGGGGGAAGGGGGGTCTGGCTCCTACACTTTCATCCTGGCTCCTAGGTTTTAGAAAAATTTGTCAAGCCCTGATACACTACCCCTAACCCTGCTTCCACTCCCCGCACACAGTACACTACCCCTAACCCTGCTCCCACTCCCTGCACACACTACACTACCCCTAACCCTGCTGCTGCTCCCCGCACACACTTCACTACCCCTAACCCTGCTGCCGTTCACACTACCCTACCCTAACCCTGCTCCCGCTCCCCACACACACTACCCCTAACCCTGCTCCCACTCCCCACACACGCTGCACTACCCCTAATCCTGCTGCTGCTCCCCGCACACATTACACTACCCCTAACCCTGCTGCTGCTCCCCGCAAAGACTACACTGCCCCTAACCCTGCTGCTACTCCCTGCACACACTACACTGTGCCTAACCCTGCTGCTGCTCCCTGCACAAACTACACTGCCCCTAACCATGCTGCTGCTCCCTGCACACACTACACTACCCCTAACCCTGCTGCTGCTCCCTGCACATACTACACTACCCCTAACCCTGCTGCCGCTCCCCGCACACACTGCACTACCACTAACCCTGCTCCCACTCCCCACACACACTACACTACCCCTAACCATGCTACCACTCCCCCCACACACTACCCCTAACCCTGCTCCCACAACCCGCACACACTACACTACCCCTAGCCTAGCTGCCGCTCCCCGCACACACTACACTACCCCTAACCCTGCTGCCACTCCCCACACACACTACACTACCCCCAACCCTGCTGCCACTCCCCGCACCCACTACACTACCGCTAACCCTGCTGCCGCTCCCCGCACGCACTACACTACCCCTAACCTTGCTACCACTCCCCCCACACACTACACTACCCCTAACCATGCTACCACTCCCCCCACACACACTACCCCTAGCCCTGCTGCCGCTCCCCGCACACACTACACTACCCCTAACCCTGCTACCACTCCCCCCACACACTACACTACCCCTAACCATGCTACCACTCCCCCCACACTACCCCTAACCCTGCTGCCGCTCCCCGCACACACTACACTACCCCTAACCCTGCTGCTACTCCCCAAACACACTACACTACCCCTAACCCTGCTGCCACTCCCCGCACACACTACACTACCCCTAACCCTGCTCCCACTCCCCAAATACACTACACTATCCCTAACCATGCTACCACTCCCCCCACACACTACACTACCCCTAGCCCTGCTGCCGCTCCCCGCACACACTACACTACCGCTAACCCTGCTGCCGCTCCCCGCACGCACTACACTACCCCTAACCCTGCTACCACTCCCCCCACACACTACACTACCCCTAACCATGCTACCACTCCCCCCACACACACTACCCCTAACCCTGCTGCCGCTCCCCGCACACACTACACTACCCCTAACCCTGCTACCACTCCCCCCACACACTACACTACCCCTAACCATGCTACCACTCCCCCCACACACTACACTACCCCTAACCCTGCTGCCGCTCCCCGCACACACTACACTACCCCTAACCCTGCTGCTACTCCCCAAACACACTACACTACCCCTAACCCTGCTGCCACTCCCTGCACCCACTACACTACCGCTAACCCTGCTCCCACTCCCCACACACACTACACTACCCCTAACCCTGCTCCCACTCCCCCCACACACTACACTATCCCTAACCCTGCTGCCTCTCCCTGCACACTACACTACCTCTAACCCTGCTGCTACTCCCCACACACACTACACTACCCATAGCCCTACTCCCACTCCCCACACATTACACTACCCCTAACCCTGCTGCCACTTCCCGCACTCACTACACTACCCCTAACTATGCTCCCGCTCCCCACACATACTACATTACCCCTAGCCCTGCTCCCACTCCCCACACACTACACTACCCCTAACCCTGCTCCCACTCCCCACAAACACTACACTACCCCTACTCCCACTCTCCACACACACTACACTACCCCTAACCATACTCCCACTCCCCGCACACACTACACTACCCCTAACCCTGCTCCCACTCTCCACACACACTACACTACCCCTAACCCTACTCCCACTCCCCGCACACACTACACTACCCCTAACCCTACTCCCACTCCCCACACACACTACACTACCCCTAAACCTACTCCCACTCCCCGCACACACTACACTACCCCTAACCCTACTCCCACTCCCCGCACACACTACACTGCCCCAAACCCTGCTCCTACTCCCCGCACACACTACACTACCCCTAAACCTACTCACACTCCCCGCACACACTACACTACCCCTAACCCTGCTCCTACTCCCCACACACACTACACTACCCCTAAACCTACTCCCACTCCCCGCACACACTACACTACCCCTAACCCTGCTCCCGCTACCCGCACACACTACACTCACTACCCCTAACCCTACTCCCACTCCCCGCACACGCTGCACTACCCCTACCCCTGCTTCCGCTCCCCGCACACAATACACTACCCCTAATCCTGCTGCCACTCGCCCCTCACACTACACTACCCCAAACCCTGCTCCCACTCCCCGCACACACTACACTACCCCTAATCCTGCTGCCACTCCCCACACACACTACACTACCCCTAACACTGCTCCCACTCCCCGCACACAATACACTACACCTAATCATGTTGCCACTCCCCGCACACAATACACTACCACTAACCCTGCTCCCACTCCCTGAAAACACTACACTACTGTTAACCCTGCTCCCGCTCCCTGCACACACTACACTACCCCTAATCCTGCTCCCACTCCCCACAACCCTGCTCCCACTCCCCACGCACACTACACTACCCGTAACCCTGCTCCCCACACACACTACACTACCCCTAACCCTGCTACCGCTCCCCACACACTACACTACCCCTAACCCTGCTCCCATGTCCCGCACACACTATCCCTAACCCTGCTCCCTCTCCCTGCACACAATACATGTCCCCTAACCCTGCTCCCTCTCCCCGCACACACTACACTTCCCCTAACCCTACTCCCACTCCCCGCACTCACTACACTACCCCTAACCCTCCTCCCATGTCCCGCACACGCTATCCCTAACCCTGCTCCCTCTCCCTGCACACAATACATGTCCCCTAACCCTGCTCCCTCTCCCCGCACACACTACACTTCCCCTAACCCTACTCCAACTCCCCGCACACACTACACTACTGCTAACCCTGCTCCCGCTCCCTGCACACACTACACTACCCCTAATCCTGCTCCCACTCCCCACACACTACACTACCCCTAACCCTACTCCCACTCCCGGCACACACTACACTACCCCTAACCCTGCTCCCATGTCCCACACACACTATCCCTAACCCTGCTCCCACTCCCTGCACACAATACACGTCCCCTAACCCTACTCCCACTCCCCGCACACATTACACTACCCCTAACCCTGCTCCGATTCCCTGCACACACTACACTACCCCTAACCCTGCTCTCACTCCCCACACACACTACACTACCCCTAACCCTGCTCCCTCTCCCCGTACACACTACACTTCCCCTAACCCTACTCCCACTAACCGCACACACTACACTACCCCTAACCCTGCTCCGATTCCCTACACACAATACACTACCCCTAACCCTGCTCTCACTCCCCACACACACTACACTACCCCTAACCCTACTCCCACTCCCGGCACACACTACACTACCCCTAACCCTGCTCCCATGTCCCGCACACACTATCAATAACCCTGCTCCCACTCCCTGCACACACTACACTACCCCTAACCCTGCTCCCACTCCCTGCACACACTACACTACCCCTAATCCTGCTGCCACTCCCCGCACACACTACACTACCCCTAACCCTGCTTCCACTCCCCGCTCACGCTGCACTACCCCTACCCCTGCTTCCGCTCCCCGCACACACTACACTACCCCTAACCCTGCTCCCACTCCCCACACACACTACACTACCCCTGCTCCCACTCCCCACACACACTACACTACCCGTAACCCTGCTCCCCGCACACACTACACTACCCCTAACCCTGCTACCGCTCCCCACACGCACTACACTACCCCTAACCCTGCTGCCGCTCCCCACATACTACACTACCCCTAACCCTACTCCCGGCACGCACTACACTACCCCTAACCCTGCTCCCATGTCCCGCACACACTATCCCTAACCCTGCTCCCACTCCCTGCACACAATACACGTCCCCTAACCCTGCTACCATTCCCCGCACACACTACACTACCCCTAACCCTACTCCCACTCCCCGCACACACTACACTACCCCTAACCCTGCTCCCACTCCCCGCACACGCTGCACTACCACTAACCCTGCTTCCGCTACCCGCACACACTACACTCACTACCCCTAATCCTACTCCCACTCCCCGCACATGCTGCACTACCCCTACCCCTGCTTCCGCTCACCGCACACACTACACTACCCCTAATCCTGCTGTCACTCCGCAAACACACTGCGCTACCCCTAACCCTGCTGCCGCTCCCCACACACACTACACTGCCCCTAACCCTACTCCCACTCCCCGCACACACTACACTACCCCTAACCCTGCTCCCACTCCCTGCACACACGACACTACCCCTAATCGTGTTGCCAATCCCCGCACACAATACACTACCCCTAATCCTGCTGCCACTCCCCACACACACCACACTACCCTAATCCTGCTGCCACTCCCCACACACACTACACTACCCCAAACCCTGCTCCCACTCCCCGCACACACTACACTACCCCTAATCCTGCTGCCACTCCCCACACACACTATACTACCCCTAACCCTGCTGCCGTTCCCCACTCACTACACTACCCCTAACCATGCTGCCGCTCCCCGCACACACTTCACTACCCCTGACTTTGCTCCCACTCCCCACACACACTACACTGCCCCTAACCCTGCTCCCACTCCCCACACACACTACATTACCCCTAACCCTACTCCCACTCCCCGCACACACTACACTACCCCTAACCCTGCTCCCACTCCCTGCACACACGACACTACCCCTAATCGTGTTGCCAATCCCCGCACACAATACACTACCCCTAATCCTGCTGCCACTCCCCACACACACCACACTACCCTAATCCTGCTGCCACTCCCCACACACACTACACTACCCCAAACCCTGCTCCCACTCCCCGCACACACTACACTAGCCCTAACCCGGCTCCCACTCCCCTCACACACTACACTACCCCCAACCCTGCTCCCACTCCCTGCACACAGTACACTACCCCTAACTCTGCTCCCACTCCCCGCACACACTACACTACCCCTAACCCTGCTCCCACTCCCTGCACACAGTACACTACCCCTAACCATGCTGCTACTCCTCACAAACACTACAGTACCGCTAACCCTGCTCCAACTCCCCGCACACACTACCCTACCCCTTACCCTGATGCCGCTCCCCACACACACTACACTACCCCCAACCCTGCTCCCTCTCCCTGCACAAAGTACACTACCCCTAACCCTGCTGCCACTCCCCACACACACTACACTACCCCAAACCCTGCTCCCACTCCCCGCACACACTACACTACCCCTAACCCTGCTCCCACTCCCTGCACACACGACACTACCCCTAATCGTGTTGCCAATCCCCGCACACAATACACTACCCCTAATCCTGCTGCCACTCCCCACACACACCACACTACCCTAATCCTGCTGCCACTCCCCACACACACTACACTACCCCAAACCCTGCTCCCACTCCCCGCACACACTACACTACCCCTAATCCTGCTGCCACTCCCCACACACACTATACTACCCCTAACCCTGCTGCCGTTCCCCACTCACTACACTACCCCTAACCATGCTGCCGCTCCCCGCACACACTTCACGACCCCTGACTTTGCTCCCACTCCCCACACACACTACACTGCCCCTAACCCTGCTCCCACTCCCCACACACACTACATTACCCCTAACCCTACTCCCACTCCCCGCACACACTACACTACCCCTAACCCTGCTCCCACTCCCTGCACACACGACACTACCCCTAATCGTGTTGCCAATCCCCACACACACCACACTACCCTAATCCTGCTGCCACTCCCCACACACACCACACTACCCTAATCCTGCTGCCACTCCCCACACACACTACACTACCCCAAACCCTGCTCCCACTCCCCGCACACACTACACTAGCCCTAACCCGGCTCCCACTCCCCTCACACACTACACTACCCCCAACCCTGCTCCCACTCCCTGCACACAGTACACTACCCCTAACTCTGCTCCCACTCCCCGCACACACTACACTACCCCTAACCCTGCTCCCACTCCCTGCACACAGTACACTACCCCTAACTCTGCTGCTACTCCTCACAAACACTACAGTACCGCTAACCCTGCTCCAACTCCCCGCACACACTACACTACCCCTAACCCTACTCCCACTCCCGGCACACACTACACTACCCCTAACCCTGCTCCCATGTCCCGCACACACTATCCCTAACCCTGCTCCCACTCCCTGCACACAATACACGTCCCCTAACCCTACTCCCACTCCCCGCACACATTACACTACCCCTAACCCTGCTCCGATTCCCTGCACACACTACACTACCCCTAACCCTGCTCTCACTCCCCACACACACTACACTACCCCTAACCCTGCTCCCTCTCCCCGTACACACTACACTTCCCCTAACCCTACTCCCACTCCCCGCACACACTACACTACCCCTAACCCTGCTCCGATTCCCTACACACACTACACTACCCCTAACCCTGCTCTCACTCCCCACACACACTACACTACCCTAACCCTGCTCCCACTCCCCGCACACGCTGCACTACCCCTACCCTTGCTTCCGCTCCCCGCACACACTACACTACCCCTAATCCTGCTCCCACTCCCCACACACTACACTACCCCTAACCCTACTCCCACTCCCGGCACACACTACACTACCCCTAACCCTGCTCCCATGTCCCGCACACACTATCAATAACCCTGCTCCCACTTCCTGCACACACTACACTACCCCTAACCCTGCTCCCACTCCCTGCACACACTACACTACCCCTAATCCTGCTGCCACTCCCCGCACACACTACACTACCCCTAACCCTGCTTCCACTCCCCGCTCACGCTGCACTACCCCTACCCCTGCTTCCGCTCCCCGCACACACTACACTACCCCAAACCCTGCTCCCACTCCCCGCACACACTACACTACCCCTAATCCTGCTGCCACTCCCCACACACACTACACTACCCCTAACCCTGCTCCCACTCCCCGCACACAATACACTACCCCTAATCCTGCTGCCACTCCCCACACACACTACACTACCCCTAATCCTGCTGCCACTCCCCGCACACACTACACTACCCCTAACCCTGCTCCCACTCCCTGAACACACTACACTACTGCTAACCCTCCTGCCGCTACCCGCACACACTACACTACCCCTAACCCTGCTCCCACTCCCCACACACACTACACTACCCCTGCTCCCACTCCCCACACACACTACACTACCCGTAACCCTGCTCCCCGGACACACTACACTACCCCTAACCCTGCTACCGCTCCCCACACGCACTACACTACCCCTAACCCTGCTGCCGCTCCCCACATACTACACTACCCCTAACCCTACTCCCGGCACACACTACACTACCCCTAACCCTGCTCCCATGTCCCGCACACACTATCCCTAACCCTGCTCCCACTCCCTGCACACAATACACGTCCCCTAACCCTGCTACCATTCCCCGCACACACTACACTACCCCTAACCCTACTCCCACTCCCCGCACACACTACACTACCCCTAACCCTGCTCCCACTCCCCGCACACGCTGCACTACCACTAACCCTGCTTCCGCTACCCGCACACACTACACTCACTACCCCTAATCCTACTCCCACTCCCCGCACATGCTGCACTAACCCTACCCCTGCTTCCGCTCACCGCACACACTACACTACCCCTAATCCTGCTGTCACTCCGCAAACACACTGCACTACCCCTAACCCTGCTGCCGCTCCCCACACACACTACACTACCCCTAACCCTACTCCCACTCCCCGCACACACTACACTACCCCTAACCCTGCTCCCACTCCCTGCACACACGACACTACCCCTAATCGTGTTGCCAATCCCCGCACACAATACACTACCCCTAATCCTGCTGCCACTCCCCACACACACCACACTACCCTAATCCTGCTGCCACTCCCCACACACACTACACTACCCCAAACCCTGCTCCCACTCCCCGCACACACTACACTACCCCTAATCCTGCTGCCACTCCCCACACACACTATACTACCCCTAACCCTGCTGCCGTTCCCCACTCACTACACTACCCCTAACCATGCTGCCGTTCCCCGCACACACTTCACTACCCCTGACTTTGCTCCCACTCCCCACACACACTACACTGCCCCTAACCCTGCTCCCACTCCCCACACACACTACATTACCCCTAACCCTACTCCCACTCCCCGCACACACTACACTACCCCTAACCCTGCTCCCACTCCCTGCACACACGACACTACCCCTAATCGTGTTGCCAATCCCCGCACACAATACACTACCCCTAATCCTGCTGTCACTCCCCACACACACCACACTACCCTAATCCTGCTGCCACTCCCCACACACACTACACTACCCCAAACCCTGCTCCCACTCCCCGCACACACTACACTAGCCCTAACCCGGCTCCCACTCCCCTCACACACTACACTACCCCCAACCCTGCTCCCACTCCCTGCACACAGTACACTACCCCTAACTCTGCTCCCACTCCCCGCATACACTACACTACCCCTAACCCTGCTCCCACTCCCTGCACACAGTACACTACCCCTAACTCTGCTGCTACTCCTCACAAACACTACAGTACCGCTAACCCTGCTCCCACTCCCCGCACACACTACACTACCCCTAACCCTGCTGCTACTCCCCGCACACACTACCCTACCCCTTACCCTGATGCCGCTCCCCACACACACTACACTACCCCCAACCCTGCTCCCTCTCCCTGCACAAAGTACACTACCCCTAACTCTGCTCCCACTCCCTGCACACACGACACTACCCCTAATCGTGTTGCCAATCCCCGCACACAATACACTACCCTAATCCTGCTGCCACTCCCCACACACACTACACTACCCCAAACCCTGCTCCCACTCCCCGCACACACTACACTAGCCCTAACCCGGCTCCCACTCCCCTCACACACTACACTACCCCTAACTCTGCTCCCACTCCCCGCACACACTACACTACCCCTAACCCTGCTCCAACTCCCCGCACACACTACCCTACCCCTTACCCTGATGCCGCTCCCCACACACACTACACTACCCCCAACCCTGCTCCCTCTCCCTGCACAAAGTACACTACCCCTAACCCTGCTGCCACTCCCCACACACACTACATTACCCCTAACCCTGCTCCCTCTCCCCGCACACACTACACTACCCCTAGCCATAGTTGCCTACCCTCCCGATTTCTGCGGGAGACTCCCGGTTCGCTGTGGAGTCTCCCGCTGCCCCGCAAAATTAAATAAATCCCCCGGATTCTCCAGTTCCCACTGTCCCATCAATAATCTGGACTGCGCATGTGCGAGTACAGATGGGACGGGGCGGGGGCTGGCGTGGAATAACAGCCAGCAGGGAGAGGAAGGGGGAAGTGTACCAGTATGCATCGTTATAGTTAGGATAGGAAGGGGGAGTGTCCCGGCCAGTGACAGCTCCTCCCTTGGGTGCCAAAGCGGGGCCAGCTTACTATGTACTTGTAGTGTTTCAGAATTTAGATCCGGGTGCACCTGCTGAGGCTGCTGGTGCTCGCCTCTCTCACTGGGCGGTGTCCCCATCCCCGGGCACACATGTGCATCCGACGCCTTCAACATAGAACCGGCTGCTACAACAGTGCATTCCCTCTTGCAGCGTTACCAGGGCAGGGAGAGGGCTGTTGTACGTTTGTGACAGTGAGGTCACTGGGGTGGGGTACATGTGTGAGAAGTAAATGGTACAGGACTGTGGCAGAAGTGTATATGTGTGAGGGGTAGGTGAATGGAATAGGACTCTGGCAGAAGCATACTGTATATGTGTGAGGGGTAGGTGAATGGGACTGGAATTTGTGTGAGTAGTAGGTGGCTGGGGCAGGGCTGCTGTATATGTGTGAGAGGGAGGTGGCTTGGTCAGGAGCATATATGTGTTAGAGGACAGGGCTGGGGTATAGATGTAAGAGGGAGGAGGTTGAGGGAGAAGCATATATGTGTGAGAGGTACAGTAGGTGAATGGGGCAGGGCTGGGGATAATGGGTCTCATTCAGAGGCGGTCGGAGGATGCAAGCGGTCGCTCAGAAAATGGGCGGCCACTTGCCACACCCACACCCACAGCTCTAACGACCGCTCGGGTGATGGTCATAGACCATCGCGACCATCGGGGCTTATGACGAGACCCTAGGGTAGGGTCTCACTTGTCGTAAGCCCCGGAGAGCTTCTGGCTGTGTCAGAGCCGGAAGCTCTCCACTGACATCACTAGTGATGTCAGTGGGGCCTCCCCCAAACGGTAGGCGTTCCCATGGGAACGCCTCCGTTTGGGCTGCCACTTCCCCGGCCCGCCTTCCAAAAGGGGCGAGCTGTCAATCAACATCGACAGCTCGCCCAATTTGGAAAGAGACCCGCTACGGCCAGCGCTGTCGGTCGTAGCGGGTCTCACACATGCGCATGAGGGAGGCGGCTCCCTCGTGCGCATGTGCACTGGCAAAACATCGAGGCGGCCGTGCGGTCGCAGACCGTACGGCCGCCTCTGAATAAGGTCCAATGTGTGTGAGAGGGGGGTGGGACACAGACATGTCTGTGTTCAAGCAGGTTGAGCCGCACGTCAGGCAGCAGCTGTCCAGACTGGTGGAGCTGCTAGCCTGGTGCAGAGAGGATGGGTTGCCGGTGGTCTGCGCATGGAACTGGACCTGCTAACGAGCAGCTCCGGGGCACGGCTGTGGGCAGCTTTCACTCAGATGTTACAGAGAGCAGCTCTGGTACAGAGAGTGATAGCGAGGAGGCGGCTTGGAGCTCGTAGAAGGAGTGCCTGGTCTCAGGGTGAGTCTCTGCGATGCTACCTGCAGCAGCTCTATTGACTGGCAATGCCCCTTGTGTGTATAGGCTGGAATTGGCACTGGCACTGCCCTGGGGCTGATTCTGACTCATACACAATGTAAATGATCACATAAATTACTTAATACTTAAGGTGCATACACACACAACGATATTTTGATCAATTATCGCTAAACGATATCGTTTAACGATAATCGTTTGTAAAAATCGTTCCCTTTCTGAGTCAAACGATGAACGATTATCGTTCATGCGCGTTCACGTTTGTAGTTTGTCGTTTGTAGTTTGTAGTTCAGTCAGACTTGTCAACTCAACGATTTTCATTAAGGGAATATGCAAAAATCGTTTGTAGTTCATAAAAATCGTTCATGACATTTAGTTAATTTTTTCAAGGGAAAAAATCGTTTACTAAAATCGTTCATTAAAAAAATCGTTGTGTGTGTATGCAGCTTTAGGCCCTCATTCAGAGCCACTCGCAAACAGCAGTACGCTCGTTGCGTTCCGATGTTGACTAACCACGCATGCGTCGGTGTTACACTGCGCATGTGCGTACGGCAGATTGCGAGCTTTTTATCTGTCGTTCCTAAAATAGCGTACAGGAAGTGACATGTCAAATGTGATTGACAGAACAGGGCGTTTTTGGGTGTTGACGGGGGTGGAGATGGAAAAACGCAGGCGTGGCGAGGCGTTTTTGGGGCGTACATACATTAGCAGATGCGAGCGTAAAATGTGTTCGACCGTCACATACGTCACTGGAACATCATCTTTCCCTTCAAAATGCTCGCACAGTTTAGGGTCTGGATTACTCGACCACATTGGCGATGGCCTTCTCCTCCGTCCCGGGACTCCACGATGTTGCAGCGATTAATTGCGGGTGGTCACAAAAGCAATTAGTGTTGTATTGAAAACCGGCTTGGTATGTGTTTGGAAAGCAGTTTATTGGGATAGCACAAAACCGTACGCAGGTGGAAATCATACCTGCTAATGTCAGGATTACACAATCAATTGGCGTACATTTTGGGGGGGTTTTTTTGGCCTCAATTTGTTGTTTATGGCCTATTGTGACAATAATGTCATCATGTTTTAATTAGCTCCCCCTTTTTTTTTTTAATGTGCAATTTGCATCGTTATGTGTTTTTTTAAACGTTCCTTCAAGAGGCCTTTTTTTTAGACAAATGAAATGGTTTTTGGTGTCCTTTTTTGCCTTTAGGGCCAGGATTAAATGTAACCCATTTGTCCAATAATGTCACAATACAATGTCAGATTTTTTTCATAAATTTATTGTTTAAACACAAACCAATTGGCATAATATTTTTTTTTAGTTTTTCTGCCAAAGATACTTTTTATCCCAAAAAAAAATCAATAACTGATAACATAAACGTACAAAAATAACTTAAAAACATTTCACAAGAAAGGAGAGGGAAGTTTTGACCAGAAAGGAATATGAGCCAAGCACAGAAGGAGTGTGGGAAAAGTCGCCATTGCTGTCACCGTTTTTTCGCCCGTTTGGATGGGGGAGGGTGGGCGCCAGACCGGGTCCGGGATGCCATCGGGCTGGCCTGTCCAGAGGCAGATGTTGTGGCCTCTGGACTAGGCACAGGGCTAGGCACATTTGGAGGATTGGCTGATGTTGTGCCAGAGGTGGAGGATCCTGATGTTCCGGCAGGAAGGGAGGTCGGCTCCACCATGTGCTGGCGAACGAGCTGCTCCAGGGCATCGGCGATGCGGATGTTGGCCCTGGTATTTTCCGCCAGGGCCTGACCAATGGTCACGTTGGCCGCAGCATTTTGCTCCAGGGCCTCAGCCACCCGTAGCAGACTGGCGTCCATCCTCTGCAGAATCTCCGTATGGAAATCCGATTTGAAATTGAGTTCTGTGAGGAGGCCCACTGCCTGCGAGGGGGCACGCCCTGGACTGGCTTCTGCAGGGTCCTCAGCCGGATGTACTGGTTCCTCCCCTGCAGAGCCAGCAAAACCTCCATCTCCTTTCTTGTGAAATGTGGCTGCCTTTTTTTTTTGGCCGCTTTGGCCGGAATACTGGGCCCAGCAGCCTCTTCCATGTCATCCTCCTCACCTATTTGTGTAAATTTACAGAATTCACAAAATCACAACTTGTCTCATCTTATGGTTCAAATTAATCGTTGATAGAAAATGCATGATAGACTTACCGCCTGACTCTTGGGCATTTTTTCCCTGGTCTGTCGCCATGTCTGCGGTCCAAACAAGAAATACACCAGAATTTGAATGTGTTTTCGTGACGTATTTATACATGCGTCCTTATTTTGCGGCCGCATCATTGATTGTGCGGCCCTATGATCCCTCCTTAATTTGTGCGGGAAACGAAACACTATTTATGGCTTGGTGTGTCTCAAGTCGAGGTGGCGTTTTTGGATTGTTGGAGGTTATCTTGGCTGGAGTGTATTGATTGTGTAGAAAGGAGTTGGAGGTTGGAGAATCGTTTGTTGGTTATATTTGCGTTTTTTTTTCCGTTATCTTTGTTGGTTTATATTTTTGGGACCTCTTTTGTTGATTTGGTAAGTTTTGTGAAGTCTAACTTTTGTTCAATTGTTGTTTCATTGTGTTTCGTATATTTTGTAATTTTTGGATACCTAATTTATTCTATTTTAGATTTTGTTTATTTTCGACCCCAAAGACCTTTTGATTTTGCATCTTAGATATTTGCTCTTGGTAAGTCCATTTTTTATCTTGTATTAGCGAACTAATTAGCGCATTTTTAGTAGTTACTCTTGTGACTTGTATTAGCGAACTAATTAGCGCATTTTTAGTAGTTACTCTTGTGACTTGTATTAGCGAACTAATTAGCGCATTTTTAGTAGTTACTCTTGTGACTTGTATTAGCGAACTAATTAGCGCATTTTTAGTAGTTACTCTTGTGACTTGTATTAGCGAACTAATTAGCGCATTTTTAGTAGTTACTCTTGTGACTTGTATTAGCGAACTAATTAGCACATTTTAAACAGCTTAATAATCATTCTAACTTTTTGATGGTTTAGCTTTCGCTTTTTGAGCCAACATTTCGACCCGTTTTGATGTACTGTGTTAAATGTCGCTTTGCGGTTTTGCTAAATGGGTGTTTGGCATATTTGAACTTTGGTCTAGCACAAAATGTATCCACAAAAATGCACAGAGTGAAATGTGTCAAGTAATTTTGGTGTTTATTTTCAGTCTGGACGTATCATGACAATACCCCGGCATGTAAGCAGCAATGGATGCTATCATCAAGCTAAGTTGTTTTAATATAGTTTTGGGGTGGGTCAAAAGCCTTACTTTAAAATTTTGGAATTTCAGGTTGATCTGGGGAGGATTGTTCTTGCCATGCTCCCGGAAGCCGACCAACCTCAATCTCATCCCAGTCGTAGGCATGCAAGGCCCCAGATATTTCGAACACGTGTCACCCTTTTTGGAATGCCCGATGATGAGGTTTTAAGACGCTACCGTTTACCTCCCAAAATCATCATAGACACTCTCTCATTAATAGAAAGTGATCTTGAGCGGCAAATTGACAGTCCAACACAATACCACCACTGACGCAATTTATGGCGGTGTTACATTTCTGTGCCTCAGGATCGTTTCAAACAACGGTGGGAATAGTGGCGGGCATCTCCCAATCCTCCTTTTCCCGGATCCTGAGGGCAGTGATGGAGGCACTTTTCAAGCACCTCCATCATTTTATTCAAATGCCTTTGGATATGGGTGCCCTTAGTGTGGCCAAGGCCAATTTTTACCAAATAGCTGGCTTCCCACACATCATAGGGGTTGTGGATGGTACTCACATACCACTTCAGCCTCCAGCACGGCTGGAGGCAATATTTAGAAGCAGGAAACACTATCACTCCCTGAATGTAATGGTGGTATGTGATGCCTCCCTCCAGATCCTGTCCCTGAATGCTAAGTTACCAGGAAGTGCACATGACTCCTTCGTCATCCGGCAATCAGGGATATGGCAGAAATTAACCAACCTACAAGCTGGTGATGCGTGGCTTCTGGGTAAGTGGAGACCTTTAGTACATAACAATGTTAAGCTTGATACACAGTGTTCCTGATGTTGTCTCTTATTTTTCACAGGAGACAGTGGATACCCTTGCATGTCCTGGCTGCTCACTCCTTATTTGGCTCCCACACCAGGCCCACAAAGTGAGTATAATTCCGCACTTACAGCCACCAGGCAAGTGGTGGAGCGCTGTATCGGCCTTTTAAAAGGCCGATTCAGATGCCTCCACCGCTCTGGTGGCGAGCTCATGTATTTGCCGGATATGGTGTCGAAAATTGTGGTCCTGTGTGGGATATTTCACAACATCGCCATAAGGAGTGGTGTCCCAATGCAGCCAGAGGATGCCTTACCTGAGGATGGCCCCCCCGAGGTTGGTCGGAGGTCAGTATGTGGGGGGGCCATACGCGATGATGTGGTGGCCAGATTTTTTAGGTAAGTTTGACCCAAACTACAGTGTTTATACCTAATGTGTTTGTGTTTGTTTGCGAACATCTAATTTATTTTTATTTTTTCACCATCTTCTGTTTGTTCACATAATCTTTGCCACTCCAACGCTCACTACTTCCTGCTACCCTTACCAAACCTGGATCTGGTGATTTTGTCCATATATTCTAGAACCCATATCGCAACGCCATGTTTGTGGAATCATGTTGGCATGGTCCTTCGTCAACCAGTTCTTGATTGTTTTTTTAAATTGAATATTTTATTTGTATGTGTTGTATTTGAGATTATCACTGTTTTTTGGTTTTGGGACTGACCACTTTGATTTCTCATTTAAGTTGTGAATAAATGTTTGGAGAGTGAAATGGTCTTCCTTTTTTTGGACGTTAACAGCAAGTGTAACCAGGTTAACACACCTTACAATTGACTAAGGGGTAATCCAGTACTGACACCAGTTGATGTAAACTGAAATATGTTTGCAGGTTCCCAACCCACACCAAAAGGAAGCCAGTCCAAACCTTTGGATTTTGAAGATTGGCCTAAGCAGCTTGCACACCAACTAGGAACCTGTAAAATGGCGAAATATCTAATTGACACTACACCCAAAAAGGGAAATGACATTGTTACTGTTATGTGTTTCTTGTGGCTGTTTAACATACAAATACAAAATACAATCTAACTTTTAAAAAATGGAAATCCGTGCAGGAACAGTCTACTTATGTCAGGGAAAACTATTTGTGTTTTAGAAAAAAAGAATGAGCCAGAACGTATATTAGAACTACAAAATTTATTTACAAAACGAATAAAAAAAAAAAAAACTACTGGCGAAGGATGCCAGACAGCCGGTCAAGGGCCACAAGAAGGCCAATTACATGTTGCCGCATCTGGCCAACACAATCCTCCACCTCTTGACGACGCCTCTGTTCCTCTGTGGGTGAGAAAAGTGTGTGGATTAATAAAACAATAGGGAATCCACATTAAAAAAACAAAAACACAACGAAATCACTCCTAAACCGAAAAAAACAAAAAAAAAACAAAAAGGGGGTGCTGGCAAAAATACAAGGCCTATGTACAAATTCACACAGGTGTGATATGTGTATGTTGAAATCAGCAGGAAGAGGTAAAGGCAAACTGCTAAATCACCAAAAGTAAACCAAACAAGCACGAATAAAGGCACGACACATGATTACATACAAACAGTTTGTGGTTAAAAAAAATGAGAAAGAAAAACATACCGGGAGCCAAAACGGGCGCTCCGGAAGTCCCTCCATGTTCCTCCTCGGAGGAGCCTTCATTCCCCAAAGAACGGGGAGGGGTAATGATGGACTCCGGGGAGGGGGTAATTGGAAGAGGGGTGGGTGGAGGAGAGGGGGAAGTGGGACGGAGGGGAAGGAGGCCCGACAGTTCCGGGAGAGGGTCTGGGAAGGCTGGGGAGGAGTGGGGTATAGGGGAAATATTTGGGGTGGAGTGTTGGCTGGGGGTTGGGGATAGTGGCCGGGAATGCCGTCTGGCCGGACGGTGACGGCGTAGTCTTGGCTGGCCTCCTAAAATATGTCAAACAAATTGAGGTTAGTTTCTGGGCAAATCCGGGGCCCAAATAAAAAAAAAAAAACCAGCAACAAAAAACATGCAAAAAGGAGTAGAATGAAAAAAACAGAAATAGAGGGAAAACAAGCACACGCTGATATGAGGACAAATAATTAATAGGACAGACAGGAAAACATGCACACGCAGATATGAGGACAAATAATTAATAGGACAGACAGGAAAACATGCACACGCAGATATGAGGACAAATAATTAATAGGACAGACAGGAAAACATGCACACGCAGATATGAGGACAAATAATTAATAGGACAGACAGGAAAACATGCACACGCAGATATGAGGACAAATAATTAATAGGACAGACAGGAAAACATGCACACGCAGATATGAGGACAAATAATTAATAGGACAGACAGGAAAACATGCACACGCAGATATGAGGACAAATAATTAATAGGACAGACAGGAAAACATGCACACACAGATATGAGGACAAATAATTAATAGGACAGACAGGAAAACATGCACACGCAGATATGAGGACAAATAATTAATAGGACAGACAGGAAAACATGCACACGCAGTTTGCCCCACAAACACAAACATGTAAACAACAATACATAACACTTACTTTCAACGATCTGCATGCGAAAGCAAGCCAGCAAGCGGGGCGTTCGCCGTTGCAGGTCTGACCACCTGCGCTCAAGCTGCCCGATGTTGCGGCGTGAACCCATCGACCGCAGGCGGGACCGTGCCTCCGCATACGCGGAGCGCTTCTGCCGGTTGGTGATGGGTGGAGGCTGGCTGGTGATCCGCCTATCCATCACCTCCGTAAGCACCAGCAGCTCGCGCCTGGTGAATGCGGAGGCTCTCATGATGGCAATGGAGTTTTTCATACAAAACATTTTTGATAAAGTGTGGCCAAAATTTCTGATTGGCTAATGTATTTTGGAAATTAACAGGAGCAATTTTATTGGTTAGTGTATGAGTCATGTGTTCAACAGGGCCAGAAATCTCTGGAGAGTTATGATAGGCTTGATGCAGTGACATGCGTTTGCAAATTTAAATAAAGAAATGAACCCCGGAAAATATGCGGGGATCCACAGCAATAGAACAATTGTTTAATTGTGGTTCACATGTTTTTTGAACAATAAAAGCGAATGTTCCATCCGTACGTATTCTGCGGGTAAACACAAACACGGACAAGAGTAAAGTTTCTTGCATTGTGTTGAAAAAAAAAAAACAATTAAGCTAATTGATACATTGATTGGCATGATACGATTGAGGGAGGTAGGCTGAATAAAGGAGCAGGTAATCGACATCTGACAAGGCCACTTCCGGTTTCACTTGTACGTGCGTTCCCTTCAAGCCATTTCGGGGATGTACGCTCGCTATTTCGCACGCTCGTTAGTTAGAGGAGGGGTCGCCTGAGTTTAGGGAGGAATTTTAGATGCGAACGAAAATACGAGCGAGCCATTGAATTTAAATATTTTTGTACGTACGCCTAACGTACGTGCGCCCGCTTGCGAGTGGGTCTGAATGAGGGCCTTAGTTTTCACCTTCCGCTGCAGGACACACCCATAGGTGAATCTAGACATGCTGTTTAGGTGGAGCATGACACACCCCCTCAACGGCTTGCTGGGCAGCGCTATGTACTACCTGTTGTAGTCTCCCTGAAACTAGTTTTCAAAAGTAGGCAAGTATGCCCCTAACCCTGCTGCCGCTCCCCACACATACTACACTACCTCTAACCCTGCTCCCACTTCCCACATACACTACACTACCCCTAACCCTACTCCCACTACCCAGACACACTACACTACCTCTAACCCTGCTGGCTCTCCCCGCACACACTACACTACCCCTAACCCAGCTCCCACTCCCCACACACACTACACTACCCCTAACCCTACTCCCACTCCCCGCACAAGCTACACTACCCCTAACCCTACTCCCACTCCCCGCACATGCTACACTACCCCTAACCCTGCTCCCACTTCCCACATACACTACACTACCCCTAACCCTACTCCCACTACCCAGACACACTACACTACCTCTAACCCTGCTGGCTCTCCCCGCACACACTACACTACCCCTAACCCAGCTCCCACTCCCTGCACACACTACACTACACCTAACCCTGCCCCCACTCCCCACACACACTGCAGTACCGCTAACCCTGCTCCCACTCCTCGCACACACTACACTACCCATAATCCTGCTGCCACTCCCCTCACACACTACACTACCCCTAATCCTGCTGCTGTTCACACTACCCTAACCCTGCTTCCGCTCCCTGCACACACTACACTACAGCTAATCCTGCTCCCACTCCCCGTACACACTACACTACCCCTATCTGTGCTGCCACTCCCCCGCACACACTACTCTACCCCTAACCCTGCTGCCGCTCCCCACACACACTACACTACTCCTGACGCTGCTCCCACTCCTCACACACACTACACTACCCATAACCATGCTCCCACTCCCTGCACACACTACCCCTAACCCTGCTGCTGCTCCCCGCACACACTACCCTATCCTTAACCCTGCTGCCGCTCCCCACACACACTACACTACCCCTAACCCTGCTGCCGCTCCCCGCACTTACTACATTACCCCTAACCCTACTCCCACTCCCTGCACACACTACACTACCCCTAACCATACTCCCACTCCCTGCACACACTACACTACCCCTAACCCTACACCCACTCCCTGCACACACTACACTACCCCTAATCGTGTTGCCACTCCCCGCACACAATATACTACCCCTGCTGCCACTCCCCACACACACTAAACTACCCGAAACTCTGCTCCCACTCCCCGCACACACTACACTACCCTTAACCCTGCGTCCACTCCCTGCACACACTACACTACCCCTAACCCTGCTCCCACTCCCTGCACACACTACACTACCCCTAATCCTGCTGCTGTTCACACTACCCTAACCCTGCTCCCGCGCACACTACCCCTAACCCTGCTCCCACTCCCCGCACACGCTGCACTACCCCTAATCCTGATGCCTCTCCGCACACACTACACTACCCCTAACCCTGCTCCCACTCCCCGCACACACTACACTACAGCTAATCCTACTCCCACTCCCCGCACACACTACACTACCCCTAATCCTGCTGCCTCTCCGCACACACTACACTACCCCTAACCCTGCTCCCCCTCCCCGCACACACTACACTACAGCTAATCCTACTCCCACTCCCCGCACACACTACACTACCCCTAATCCTGCTGCCACTCCGCACACACTACACTACCCCTAACCCTGCTCCCCCTCCCCGCACACACTACACTACAGCTAATCCTACTCCCACTCCCCGCACACACTACACTACCCCTAATCCTACTCCCACTCCCCGCACACTCTACACTACCCCTAATCCTGCTGCCTCTCCGCACATACTACACTACCCCTAACCCTGCTCCCACTCCCCGCACACACTACACTACAGCTAATCCTACTCCCACTCCCCGCACACACTACACTACCCCTAATCCTGCTCCCACTCCCCGCACACACTACACTACCCCTAATCCTGCTCCCACTGCCCCGCACACACTACACTACCCCTACTCCCACTCCCCGCACACACTACACTACCCCTAACCCTACTCCCACTCCCTGCACACACTACACTACTCCTAATCTTGTTGCCACTCCCCGCACACAATACACTACCCCTAAACCTGCTCCCACTTCCCGCATACACTACACTACCCCTAACCATGCTCCCACTACCCAGACACACTACACTACCTCTAACCCTGCTGGCTCTCCCCGCACACACTACACTACCCCTAACCCAGCTCCCACTCCCCACACACACTACACTACCCCTAACCCAGCTCCCACTCCCTGCACACACTACACTACACCTAACCCTGCGTCCACTCCCTGCACACACTACAATACCCATAATCCTGCTGCCACTCCCCTCACACACTACACTAGTCCTAACTCTGCTCCCACTCCCCGCACTCACTACACTACCCCTAATCCTGCTGCTGTTCACACTACCCTAACCCTGCTTCCGCTCCCTGCACACACTACACTACAGCTAATCCTACTCCCACTCGCCGCACACATTACACTACCCCTAATCCTGCTCCCACTCCCCGTACACACTACACTACCCCTATCCGTGCTGCCACTCCCCGCACACACTACACTACCCCTAACCCTGCTGCCGCTCCCTACACACACTACACTACTCCTGAGGCTGCTCCCACTCCTCACACACTACACTACCCCTAACCCTGCTGCCGCTCCCCACACACACTACACTACCCCTAACCCTGCTGCCGCTCCCCGCACTTACTACACTACCCCTAACCCTACTCCCACTCCCTGCACACACTACACTACCCCTAACCATACTCCCACTCCCCGCACACACTACAATACCCCTAACCCTACTCCCACTCCCTGCACACACTACACTACCCCTAATCGTGTTGCCACTCCCCGCACAAAATACACTACCCCTGCTGCCACTCCCCACACACACTACACTACCCGAAACCCTGCTCCCACTCCCCGCACACACTACACTACCCCTAACCCTGCGTCCACTCCCTGCACACACTACACTACCCGAAACCCTGCTCCCACTCCCCGCACACACTACACTACCCCTAACCCTGCGTCCACTCCCTGCACACACTACACTACCCCTAACCCTGCGTCCACTTCCCGCACACACTACACTACCCCTAATCCTGCTGCCACTCCCCACACACACTACACTACCCGAAACCCTGCTCCCACTCCCCGCACACACTACACTACCCCTAACCCTGCGTCCACTCCCTGCACACACTACACTACCCCTAACCCTGCTCCCACTCCCTGCACACACTACACTACCCCTAATCCTGCTGCCACTCCCCACACACACTACACTACACCTAATCCTGCTGCCACTCCCCGCACTCACTACACTACCCCTAATCCTGCTGCTGTTCACACTACCCTAACCCTGCTCCCGCGCACACTACCCCTAACCCTGCTCCCACTCCCCGCACACGCTACACTACCCCTAACCCTGTTTCCGCTCCCTGCACACACTACACTACAGCTAATCCTACTCTCACTCCCCACACACTCTACTCTACCCCTAATCCTGCTGCCTCTCCGCACACACACTACCCCTAACCATACTCCCACTCCCCGCACACACTACAATACCCCTAACCCTACTCCCACTCCCTGCACACACTACACTACCCCTAATCGTGTTGCCACTCCCAGCACACAATACGCTACCCCTGCTGCCACTCCCCACACACACTACACTACCCGAAACCCTGCTCCCACTCCCCGCACACACTACACTACCCCTAACCCTGTGTCCACTCCCTGCACACACTACACTACCCCTAACCCTGCAGCCACTCCCCGCACACACTACACTACCCCTAACCCTGCTCCCACTCCCTGCACACACTACACTACCCCTAATCCTGCTGCCACTCCCCACACACACTACACTACACCTAATCCTGCTGCCACTCCCCGCACTCACTACACTACCCCTAATCCTGCTGCTGTTCACACTACCCTAACCCTGCTCCCGCTCCCGCGCATACTACCCCTAACCCTGCTCCCACTCCCCGCACACGCTGCACTACCCCTAACCCTGCTTCCGCTCCCTGCACACACTACACTACAGCTAATCCTACTCTCACTCCCCGCACACTCTACACTACCCCTAATCCTGCTGCCTCTCCGCACACACACTACACTACCCCTAATCCTGCTCCCACTCCCCGCGCACACTACACTACCCCTAATCCTGCTCCCACTGCCCCGCACACATTACACTACCCCTAACCCTACTCCCACTCCCCGCACACACTACACTACCCCTAACCCTACTCCCACTCCCTGCACACACTACACTATCCCTAATCGTGTTGCCACTCCCCGCACACAATACACTACCCCTAAACCTGCTGCCACTCCCCACACACACTACACTACCCGAAACCCTGCTCCCACTCCCCGCACACACTACACTACCCCTAACCCAGCTCCCACCACTCCCTGCACACACTACACTACACCTAACCCTGCGGAAACGGGGTCAATATTGTCAGGAGAAACATCACCTACAGACCGAGGAAAGACGGGGGTTTAAATATGGTAAACCCCGTTGTTTTTTTTGTAACAGCCTTTTTAAAATTTAATCTTGGGAGTTTGATTTTAGATGCTCCCCCTCGGTGGGTAGAGGGATTTAGATTCTGGATGTTCCCCTTCCTCAGGTTGTGGCTAGAGGGTGGCCAGGTGAAAAGCTTTCGGATTCGGTGTGGTTACCTCCCGATCTACGTCATCCAGAGTTTGAAAGTGATGAGGCGTTTTGGCATGGTGGTGAGTGAAGTCAAAAACTTCTCTAGAAGGGAGTTGGAGAGAAGAATTTTGCAGACTCACTTCCATGACCAGCTGTCCCTGAGGGACTGTCCGAGTGATGTCGCTTCGGCCGGGTTAGCTCTGTTAAATTCACAGAGGATACCGCAGAAGTTTAGAGACATTGCTTGGCTCTCTTTTCACGGAAGACTTTATGTTGGGGAGAATCTCAGGTGGAAGAGTGTCAATGATCGTGGTTGCCCACGGGAGGAGTGTCCAGGGGTGGTGGAGACGATGGACCACTTTCTGCTTGAGT
This sequence comes from Taudactylus pleione, assembly GCA_031769625.1. Taxonomy (NCBI): domain Eukaryota; kingdom Metazoa; phylum Chordata; class Amphibia; order Anura; family Myobatrachidae; genus Taudactylus; species Taudactylus pleione. The sequence continues at coordinate 13,347 of JAUIMM010000567.1, read as the reverse complement.
GTCCCTTTAATGTAAAGGTTTATGAGGAGGTGTCAAAAGCCATTGGTATTCCGTGCCTTTCGGGGCTTAGTTACCCTGAGTGGGTTTATGGGGTAGTCAGAAGATACGGTGGATTTAATTTAGTCACAATTTATTTAGTTAGTTTAGCAGTTAGATTTCACACGTGGAGCGCACGGTGTCAGGTGTCCATAAGGAAAAAGGTCCTCCCCTATAGGAATGTGGTGGGTTTGATTCTTCAAGAGGTGAGAAGGATGATGGATCTGGACAGGGAGGGGTTGGATGCTGTCGGCTGGTCTCGTCGGTGGGGCCAGTTGAAACCCCCTTGAGTGGGTGGCAAACAGTCTCTCTGAATTCCAGCTTTGGGTTTTCTTTTCTCTTTTTTCACCCCCTTGTAGATGGTTTTTTGAAGTATTTTGTTTTATTTATGGAAAGGTTTGCATACATCTGCCTGTAGGTGTTGGTGATGGGTAATATAGTTTAGGGTTTGATGTATGATTTAGATAGTTTCCTTTTACTTGAAGTGGTTTCTAAATCCTTGCTTAGTTTTCCCTTGCAGGTGGTGGATTGTATATAGGTAGTAGGGTAGATAAGTGTTTGTATTAGTATAGGAAAAGTATAATATGAAGTAATATTATGTATTTTTTTTGCCTTTTTTTATTAAGTTTTTGATTTTATGTAATTATTTATTTACATTTTATGTATTTATTATTATTATACTTGTTGCAAGTTTTAATAAAACGAAGCATGACCTAACCCTGCGTCCACTCCCTGCACACACTACACTACCCCTAACCCTGCGTCCACTCCCCGCACACACTACACTACCCCTAATCCTGCTCCCACTCCCAGCACACACTACCCCTAATCCTGCTCCCACTGCCCCGCACACACTACACTACCCCTATCTGTGCTGCCGCTCCCCACACACACTACACTACCCATAACCATGCTTCCACTCCCCGCACACACTACCCCTAACCCTGCTGCTGCTCCCCGCACACACTACCCTATCCCTAACCCTGCTGCCGCTCCCCACACACACTACACTACCCCTAACCCTGCTGCCGCTCCCCGCACTTACTACACTACCCCTAACCCTACTCCCACTCCCTGCACACACTACACTACCCCTAACCCTACTCCCACTCCCTGCACACACTACACTACCCCTAATCGTGTTGCCACTCCCCGCACACAATACACTACCCCTAAACCTGCTGCCACTCCCCACACACACTACACTACCCGAAACCCTGCTCCCACTCCCCGCACACACTACACTACCCCTACTCCCACTCCCTGCACACACTACACTACCCCTAATTGTGTTGCCACTCCCCGCACACAATACACTACCCCTAAACCTGCTGCCACTCCCCACACACACTACACTACCCGAAACCCTGCTCCCACTCCCCGCACACACTACACTACCCCTAACCCTGCTGCTGCTCCCCGCACACACTACCCTAACCCTGCTGCCGCTCCCCACACACACTACACTACCCCTAACCCTGCTCCCACGTCCCGCACACACTACCCTAACCCTGATGCCACTCCCCACATGCACTACACTACCCCTAACTCTGCTGCCGCTCCCCGCACATACTACACTACCCCTGCTCCCTCTCCCTGCACACAATACACTATCCCTAACCATACTCCCACTCCCCGCACACGCTGCACTACCACTAACCCTGCTTCCGCTACCCGCACACACTACACTCACTACCCCTAACCCTACTCCCACTCCCCACACACACTACCCCTAATCCTGCTCCCACTCCCCGTACACACTGCACTACCCCTAACCCTGCTGCCGCTCCCCACACAATACACTACTCCTAACCCTGCTGCCTCTCCCCACACACACTACACTACCCCTAACCCTGTTGTCATTCACCACACACACTACACTACCCCTAACCCTGCTCCCATTCCCCACACACTACACTACCCCTAACCCTGTTGTCATTCACCGCACACACTACACTACCAATATTCCTGCTGCCACTCCCTACACACACTACACTGCCCCTAACCCTGCTCCCAGTCCATGCACAGAGCCCCTGATTCAGAGCCGGATGCTCTGACAGAGCGCTCGCTCTGAATCAGGGCCGGGCTACCTTTTTTTTAGAACAGCCTCCTGGCCGCTCGCATAGCTGTGGGTGACCACACACAGCTATAGCTGATAATGAGCCTACATAAATGGCGTTGCCCGATATTAACTTGAGATCTGGTCTGTCAATCATCCGGCTTCGACACGGCACTTCCGCATTGAGGACACCGCCAGCACCCCGCACTGCCGACACTGCTGTCACAGTAAGTGCACTATTGGTGTATCCAACCCACACTGTAAAGCACACTGTATCCATGTTGGAACTTGGAAGCTGAACTGTCACATGTTAGTGCCGCCCATTGTGTCACTTAGCTTAGTCAGCCAGCTAGCAGGATGCAACCTTTTGGCCTTAACTAGATGAAAAAAATAATATTGTGAGGTGGTCAAAATTGATTGGAAATTACTGGAAATAAATGTTATTGAGGTTAATAATACTGTAGGAACAATATCAGGCCCGTTTTATATGATTTTTAGCTGTTTTTATGATATTTTAAGAAAAAATACAGATCCAAAACCAAAACCGAAAAACAAAAACACCAAGGAAAAAAATCCAAAACCGGATTCAAAACCAAAACCAGGGGAGGTCCAGATCCAAAACCAAAAATAAAAAAAGGAGGGTCGGCGCACATCTCTAATAAAAATACATAAATATTTTGCTGCTTTTTATTATTATTAATGAATAAAGGTTATGTTTTTTGTTTTCTTTGGGTCACTGTACAATATGATTCAGATTATATTTAATCCGTGAGTGCCCCATTGAAGGAATACGTTGTCTTTTTGTTCTAAATGCAGCCTAGCCTGTAGAATCCTATGGGGGCTGCTCCTCCTGTAGGAAATGGAGTGACTATGGCAGTTATTGGAGATATCTGTTGTGGTCCCTCCATGGTACATTGGGAGGATCCTTAATATTTTCAGGGACCCCAAAAAATCTGTTTACGGGGGATATCCTGCAAAAATTACTTAATAGGCCCCTTAGTATAATATCACCGGTATTAATGAATACTCTCCTGTCCAGCAACATGCAGCAGCGTTTTTCCCAGTTGTCCATAGTACGCCGGTGCCAGCAGAAGGCTATCATGTAATACACATTAGCAGCAGATTTATAATGTATACTGTTACTGGTGTAGATTATAGTAACTCTCTTTAATATACTTCAGGTGCTACAGTCAGAGATACAGGTATCAGAGGCTGTGATGCAGGTGTATGACTTTAGACGTCTCTGGCAGTATGATGTGATCGGGGAGGAGCGGCTGCAGCCCGGGGACATGGATCTGCTGCATGTCACTGAGGAGTGGAAAGAGCTGGGAGCTGCAACCAAATCAGAGGTGAGGGCACAGTGACACTGGGGCAGGGCCACATCCTGGGAATAATGTCATCACCTTCCAACAAATACACGTAACCAGATTTACCGTACTGACTTCTATTTATTGCTTATACCTTATTACAGTATGAAGGACTCAGAGGCAGGTGCTTCTCACTGTATTACACTCCTGTGACTCCTAAACTCATTGTTGTCATCCTTGAGGCCAAGAAACTTAAAAAAATGGACAATGTTGGCTCTTCAGGTGATATTTTAAACTAACATATAGGGACAGTTCGGAATATACAGTGGGGCTGATTCACTACCGTACGGAACTGTGATTATGCACTCAATCGGCTGATTATTTCGCACTGCGCATGCATATGCATCAAAGTGCGCAAACCGCCCGCTGCGATCAGGACTGCGATTGCAGTGACTACACAGATCCATCGCAGAGTGATTGACAGGAAGTGCTGTTTGTGGGGGGTGGTCTGCGAAACGCAGGCATCCTAGTGCGTTCGCACGCCGTTGCAGGGTCGTGCATAAATTAGCCACTGCGATGGCCTACGCAGTCTGAGGTCTCATAGCGTGCGTGTAAGTTAGCAATTTCTTAGTAAGGTCAGAGCTTGTGCAAGTGTGTGAGGCTGCGATGATACTCGATTGTACCGATGGTTTTGCAGTCTTGCTAATATTACAGATGTGTGTAAAGTAAAGTGGGCGCAGGGGCAAACGCAGGATTCTCAGGGAGGGGTTTCCAATATATATGTCTACACACACACACACACACATATATATATATATATATATATATATATAAGTAGTTGCGAGCGACAGAGGCCCCCAGTAGTAGTTCTCCCTATGTAGTGCCCCTTATATAGTGCCCCCGGTAGTAGTCCTGTCCCTATGCAGTGCCCCTTATATACTGCCACCAGTAGTCCTCCCCCTATGCAGTGCACCTTATGTATTGCCCCCAGTAGTAGTCCTCCCTATGTAGTGCCACTTATATAATGCCCCGAGTAGTAGACCCACCTATGCAGTGCCTTATGTGGTGGTCCCCCCTATGCAGTGCCCCCAGTAGTGCCCCTTATATAGTGCCCCAGTAATGCCCCCCCAGCAGTGCCAGAGCCCCCAGTAGTAGTCCCCCCTATTTAGTGCCCCCAGTAGTGCCCATTAGACAGTAATCCCCAGCAGTGCCAGTGCCCCCAGTAGTGCCTCCCCCCAGCAGTGCCAGTGCCCTCAGTAGTGCCTCCCCCCAGCAGTGCCAGTGCCCCCAGAAGTGCCTCCCCCCAGCAGTGACCCCCAGCAGTGACAGTGCCTCCACTAGTGGTCCCCCCTTGAAGTGTCCCCAATATAGTGCCCTCCAGTAGTGCCTCTCCCAGCAGTGCCCCATACATATACAATGCAAAATACACAAACAAAACAAAAAACACTTACCTGTATCCCCGCTCCTGTGCCCGCCTCAGTCCGTGAGCCGGAAGGTGCAGCCCGGCTCCGGCAATGCTCCCCTCTGTCTAGCTCCCTCTGGGCGGGTTGTGTGCATGGCGCACAGCCCGTCCACTGCCGATTCAGCTGCCAGCACTTCCGCGTCAGGTGGTATGAAAGCCACCTGACGCAGAAGCGCTGACATTAGAACTGGCAGGGGCCTGGCCGGACAGCGCCGCGCAGGCGATCATGGGTGGCCCGGGGATGGTGCAGAGTTGGAGACAAGGCTATCTCCATCTCTGAATAAAAAAAAATATTGGTTGGTCAGGGGGGGGGGGTTCTGGGTACTTAGAAACCCCCCTCCGTGCGCTAGTGAGTGGGTGTCCCTGTGTAGTGCTGCGACGGGATATCGATTGCAATGGATTAGCATACTATCGCAGTTGAACTGCATGTGTAATCGCAGTTGCGATCCGTAATGAATCAGGACCAGTGTACATTGTTTTGTTCCTTTGTTTGATGTTTGCAGTGCTTTGAACTTGTAGAAAACAATGTAATAGCTGCCACATAAAACAGTTAATGGCTACAACAAGTCAAATAAAGAGTCCAAGAAATAAAAACAAATGAAAACTAAGCTGCTCCAAACATTTTCCCATCCACATAAAATCCAATGCTGAGTGCACTGCATGCAGCCCTGACTTCATGTGCAGAGTAATGTGACGTAGGACATATCTATCAACTGTCCCTACAATGTTTTTACTGAGCGTGACAGTCACCCAAAATCAGGACTGCCCCACCAGAATCAGGACAGTTGACACACTGTCCTTCTTTCCTACCTGTTATTGCGGCTTCCACTTCCCTCTGCTGCTTCTGGTGGTTTAAGCTCAGTCAGGGTTGGACTGGCCAACAGGGGTACAGGGGAAATCCCTGGGGAAATTATCAGACCCCCATAATTAACATCATGAATAGACCCCTAAGCCTCCAGCTTTCCAATTATGACTTGTTATATCTATAGCACCCACATGTAACAATTAGGCCTCCCTCCTATTTTCCTAAATCAGCCACAACTTTAAATTAGTAGTCACATTTCATAAATAGACCTGTTTACCCCCAAAATGCCCTGACATTAAAATAATAGTATTCACAATAATACACTCCTTCCCCCTCCAAACAGCCCGACATAAATAAGTAGTATTCAGATTTAATAAATAGACCTATTCTGACAATATACAGCCCACAATCAATTATATCAACAGCTTCCAAACCACTCAGCACTAAATAATTAGGCTCTTCAACGTTACTATGACAATGTCTGCTGATTGGCAGCTGGACTCTTTGGCTAAGGGCTCATACACACTTAACGATATGCTCCCTGATCAATAGCGTTAAGTGTTTCCCCTGCATTGCCAGACTCACCTCATTATCATCATTAAGCATATACACTGAACGATATCGTTCAGTGACGGCACCCTCCCTCATCCCCGTACTTGCAGAACCCGATGATATCAGGTTCTGCAACCTGATATCATCCTTTTATCTTTATGTCTGTCTGTTACTACCCAGTTGGGTTCTATTAATGTTATTTCCTTTTGTAAAGCGCAACGGAATAAGCTACACTATATAAGAAACTGTTAATAATAATAATATTGTCAGGTTGCCCTGCGAGTACGAGCGTTGAAAGACATCATTAACAATCCGCGGGAGCGCACATCGTTAACGATGTCTTGCATACAGACTGGACGATATTGAAAGCGATTAACGATATCGTTATCGTTCATATCGTCCAACTTATCGTCTAGTGTGTATGCGGCATAAGGTGCAGGAATTCACATGAGTCTCCATAATGGAAAATACATAAAAAAAGAAAAGAGCTGGGTACTGAGGGCCTGATTCAGACCCGGTCGCAAGCGCTGTGGGCTCGCAACCGGGTCGATGGTGGGCCAGTGCGCATGCGCGAGACCTGGATAGCGAAGGACAAGCCGTCGCTCCGGGTCTCGTACCAAAGGGGACGTGCTGTCGATGTTGAGTGACAGCACGCCCCCTTTGGTGGGCGGGCCGGGGGAGTGGCTGCCCAAACAGAGGCGTTCCCATGTGAACGCCTCCATTTGGGGCAGGCCCCACTGACATCACGAGTGATGTCAGTGGGAGAGATTTTGGCTCTGTTTGAGCCGAAATATCTCTAGGGCTTGCGGCAACGAGACCCTACCACAAGAGTCTCGTCGCAAGCCCGTTGGTCGCAATGGTCTTGACCATTGCGACCATCTTCCTGGCCGCTCGCTATAGCTGTGGGTGGTCACACACAGCTATGCGAGCGGCCAGGAGGCCGCTCTAAAAAAAAATAGCCCGGCCCTGATTCAGAACGAGCGCTCTGTCAGAGCGTCCGGCTCTGAATCAGGGCCTGAGTTGGATAAACCAATAAATTAATACAAGTAAAATATTATTTTGTCAATGAGGGTGTGAACCACTAGAATATAATAAACTATATAGCACTTTGTTGCAATTAAACAGTAAACATATAAATCTGTATGTTGCAGCCTTTCAGAGCACTGACTGTATACACTCATAATCATCAATATTAGAGCTCTAAAAACAAAGTGTATCCATTAGTGATAGGCAGCATACATTCAGGGGAGTCAAGTACATAAAAAACAGTAATTACACTGAATGGTACCACTGATATCAGGGGCCACATTAGGAAAGTACTTCTATGCAGCTGGTGATCAGTCTATACGGAGATTGGGGACCAAATAAGCAATTAATGTATTTGCAAACTGTCAGTGCTCCCCCTTATGTAGCTGTTATATGTACCTTAGAAATCCAGGTGCGGAAGATATTTTGTCTTTTCCAGCGATATCTGGTGACCCCTGTGCTCCATTTCTGCTCTCCTTTGTTGTAAAGACCACAATCTACAGCTGACAAACTACATCCGCTGACAGAGATTCCCGCTCCCCCTGCAGCCTAGTGACTCCAGGGCACGGATTCATACACCTGCAGCTTAGCACCACGTGGCCAGTGCTCGGTGTCCCAATTATTTATCACTCATGCTCGTTACATCACCAGAGACCACAAAGGAGCATAGCCGTCACCAGACACCGATTTCTACGGTATAACAGCTATGGGACAGATTCAAAGGTGTATGCTATGCCGATGTTTACACAGCAGAACGATTATCGTATGCATATTTTCATACAGCAGCTGTATACGGGATTGCAGCTGCGGTGCCAATAGCATATTAATACATATATATAGGCCCTATATACGGAGGCGCAGTAGCAGATTGCATAGACATTATGTGGTTATTTGGGCCGCAATCTCCGCATAGACCGGTCACCTGGTGCATATAAGTTTATTCATATATTGGCTCCTTGATCTCCCATGCTATAACACATGCTGATAATCACTCTGATATATTACACTCATGCACAGGCTTCTCACACTCCATCCTGCAAGGAAACCACTGTGATATATTGCTCCCCGTGCTGTGATGTACAAACCCCTGAGATTACACAATAACAGTGTAAGAGTGATACAGATTGTTGGTCATTCCTGTAGAAGATACGTTTTATGTGACCATATATCAGGAATTATTCATGTACACTGACCGTATGATATTTCATACATTTCTATTTTCTAAATCCCTGAAAGACTTATACAGATATTGCACTTCTGTCCACGGTAATAGGGGATTGATATGCATCATCTATGAATAATTGGATCAGTATCTTCTGATTTTCCCATTACTTATTTATTTATTTTATTTATTACCAGTTATTTATATAGCGCACATATATTTCGCAGCGCTTTACAGAGAATAGTTGGCGATCCACATCAGTCCCTGCCCCAGTGGAGCTTATAATCTATATTCCCTATCACATGCACACTAAGGTTAATTTTTATGTGTGGAGCCAATTAACCTACCAGTATATTTTTGGAGTGTGGGAGGAAACCGGAGGAAACCCACGCAAGCACAGGGAGAATATGCAAACTCCACACAGTTAGGGCCGTGATGGGCCGTGATGGGAATCTAACCCACGACCTCAGTGCTGTGAGGCAGTAACGCTAACCATTACACCATATATGTCTGTGCCATTATCTATGTATTATATCATATAGATCACCATATATGAATTCCCCCAACACAGCGCTCTGCATTTGAAGAATAAAAAGAGAGAGAATAGGACAAACCCATCTTTTCCTATCGCTCCTAGAACAATTTTTTGACCTAATGCAGCTTATTAATTAAATACCTAATAAATGTACATTTTTAACTGATCGATTTATCCTCATCGTTTTTCTTGCACTCTTGTCAGAAACCCCCTCTCAGCATATTATATGTGCCTAGTCTCTTATATTAGGACAATCTGAATTCTTAAAACGTTAGTATTCTTGGTGCCTCTATAATAGCCCCCCCCCTGCTGCTTTCACTGTATAATTAATTTGCAGTTTCTTCTAAGCTTTAATCTCCTACTACACTTTATAATTGGTGGGTCTCTGTACAATCATATCCAGCCCTCTCACCTCCCTAATTCCCCTTCACCTATGTTGTTACTTAAATGTTGAAAACACAAAAGCCACCCTGACCTCAATTACCGTATTGCCTTCTTCTACCCAGCAGACTGGTCCAGGGGACCTGTCTTCTGGTGTATTATCATGGTGAGTTAGTTACCATGCAGGTAACTTATAACCTCATGTACATTTTGACCTATGTTCCATTTTTGTAGTTATAAATAGATTTACAAAAAAACTTGAAATAATGCAAAAATAATGTGTAATTGACTTAATCTTCAAAATACATTAAATAAAAGTCTATTCCACAAATTTCTCTACCCCTCCATGAAACACAGATCCTCACTAATAGTATATGAGGGGAATTCAATATGAAACGTAAACTTCGCTGTCGAAGTTTACGTTTCATATTGGAGCTTTTACCTGGGATAAAGTATCGGGTGTGCTCCCGCTTATCCCCGTATTCAATATGAAATTAACGAAAACGGGACCTGGCGAAGTGGGATTTGCGTAAAGTTACGAAATTTTCCTTAAAAAAATTGTAGGACCCCCCTAAAGTTGCAAAAACATGGGGGATCACTATGGGTACCCCCGTTTTAGCCTGTAAATTTGGGGTACATGAAAATGGGTACTAGCATATTTTTATGTCCCTAAAGTAGGTTTTTAAAAATTCTGCATTTGTGCACCTGCCGCTATAATTCTATTCTAGGAAACATCTGCCGCATATTTGCAGAATAGCCCTGAACCTATTTCCCTATTGTTAAACAATTTTTTCCCATTTTTTTTTTTTACCCCAATTTTTAAAATAATTTTTTGGGGTGTCCCTATCTTTTTTTAAAACTTTTTTTGACACAGTTATCTTTTAAATGTCATTCCCAGGGGTGCAGGCTATTTTTTTTATGCCTGCACCCCTAAACCCCAATTCTGCACTTTTTTTCGCCACCTATTCAGTGGTGAAAAGTCATCCCCGTCTTTTTTCAAAGACTTTTCGAACCTGCGAAAAGTCTTTGAAATTGAATACAGTGTAAAAGCAAAACCTGCGATAATGACGTCATAGGTGCGAAAACTTCGCAAAAACTATGTTTTCGCTCCCATATTGAATACCCCTATATATGTGTTATAGTGTATATGAGAGAGCAGCAAGCTGGTCACATGACAGGATTCCCATCCTGTCCTCATGCACCTGTAGTCATGGCAACGGAGTTGTTTACTTTCAAAGTTGTGAGCGGCAGTTACATCTTCCAACTGACGTTTCTGGAGAAGACGGAGCCCAGTGAGCAGAAGCAGCAGCCAGCACAGGAGTCAGTGACAATGGCCGGAAGGAAGAGGAGCAGGAAGGTGAATAACAGGGAGACAGCACCAGAGCCAGCCAAGAGGAGGACATCTGAGCTGGAAAGGAAGATACCAGGCCCTGAAGACCATCCAGGGAAGAGGAGCGGGAAGAGGAGCAGGAAGAGAAAATGGCGACAACAGGAATCCCTGGTAGAGAAGAGGAAGACATCGGGCAGCAAGGAGAGAGCATTACATGGAGACCAGCAGAGACCAGGTAGAGGGGGGAAGGAGGAAACACCCATTAGTATGGGGCAGATGTAGGGCCCCAGCAGTATCACAGACACTAAATATAGTTGGATATTCATCCTATTTACTTTATAATGTTACATTGGCAAAGTGTTTAATTGGAAATGTTACTATATAAACAATAATAAGGGGTTTCATGATGCTTCATGTGACGAGCTGCTTATTACAGTTATTCAGATAAAGATATTAATAAAAGGAAAATCTCTCCCCTTCTGGCCAGTGCCTACACGGGGGCACAGTAACATGGGCATTACTCTGTATCCTCTGCCACCAGCTGTCACACAGATGTTATACACACACTATGCTTTATCCATGGGCTCAGGGCTGCTGGCACATAGGCTTATAGAGACAGAACCTCCCCCAAGCATTCACATTAATGGGCACCGGGGGAATTAGCTGGCAAGGTTTGGCTTATATATGGGAAAATGGGGCACAAGGGAAAATGTGACCCCAACATTACATAATACACAATAGGCGTTACTGCACGTCCCCCATCTATCTGCGGTGCCTGAGGTGTGTGATACCTGGTGGGAAAGGATACAGAGCAATTCCCATGTTACTGTGACTCCATGTAGGGACTGGCCAGATACATTCCCTGACTTACAATGAAATATAGGTTGGAGTGTAATTAGGTGAGCGCAGTGCATGTATGAGATATATATATATATATTTGTATAGACAAATAGTGGTAGGAGACGGCGGCACTCTGGTCTTATGGAATAAAGATTCAAGTAACTAAAGTTTGCAACGTTTCAGTGCTTTAATCACTTTTGTAACGCAATACGACTGTATTGCTTGACAAAAGTCCATTAAAGCGCTGAAACATTGCAAACTCTATTTATTGAATCTTTATTCCATAAGCCCAGAGTGCCGCCGTCTCCTACCACTATTTGTCTATATATGGGGCAGTCGACAGCTGTCTCTTACTAAGGTGAGCGCAGTGCATGTATTATATATATATATATTAGGGGTGAGCGGGTTCGGATTTCTGAAATCCGAACCTCCCCGAGCCCCCCCGATCCGAGGCCGATCCGAGTCAGGCTCGACTTTTCCCGCCTGACTCGGATCTGAAATCGAGGCAAAACGTCATCATCACGCCTTCCGGGTCTCGTGGGTTTTGGATGCTATATAAGGTACCCGGGTCTGCGCAATTTTATCACTAAGCTGTGGACAGTGAAGAGGGAGGGTGGGAGTTAGGGCTGGCTGGGCTGTGTAGTGTAGTGTAGTGCAGTGTAGTGTTGTGCTGTGCTGCTGTTGTCCATAGGGGCTGTGTCCACTCCTCCAAAGTCCATAGGGGCTGGCTGTGTTGTGCTGTGCTGCTGTTGTCCATAGGGGCTGTGTCCACTCCTCCAAAGTCCATAGGGGCTGGCTGTGTTGTGCTGTGCTGCTGTTGTCCATAGGGGCTGTGTCCACTCCAAAGTCCATAGGGGCTGGCTGGACTGTGTTGAGCAGTCAGTTGTCCATAGGGGCTGTGTCCACTCCAAAGTCCTGTGCAGTGTCCCAGTCCTAAAGGGGTGCTGTAGTGTTGTCCAGGGGGTGCTCTGTCCATCACGGGTGCTCCCCCAAGTGCAAAAAAAATATATTTTTTCTGTGTTTGTGAATTGTGTGCGCAGTAGCCGCACGTGCATCAACAAAGTAGCGCCAAGCGTGCCCCTGTGTCATAAGTAAAGGGCCGGCTGGCTTGACCGTTAAAGGGTGCTGTAACCCCCAAAGTGCACTCCAAACAAAACAAAAAATAATTTTCTGTGTTTGAGAATTGTGTGCACTGTGGCTGCACGTGCATCAACAAAGGAGCAGCGCCAAGCGTGTGCCTGTGTCCCATAAGTAAAGGGCCGGCTGGCTTGTCCGTTAAAGGGTCCTGTAACCCCCAAAGTGCACTTCAAAAAAAATAAAAATATATATTTTTTTGTGTTTGTGAATTGTGTGCGCAGTAGCCGCACGTGCATTAACAAAGTAGCGCCAAGCGTGCGCCTGTATCATAGTTAAAGGGCCGGCTGGCTTGACCGTTAAAGGGTGCTGTAACCCCCAAAGTGCACTCCAAAAAAAAAATATATATATATTTTTTTGTGTTTGTGATTGTGTGCGCAGTAGCCGCACGTGCATCAACAAAGTAGCGCCAAGCGTGCGCCTGTGTCATAGGTAAAGGGCCAGCTGGCTTGACCATTAAAGGGTGCTGTAACCCCCAAAGTGCACTCCAAAAAAAATAAAAATATATATTTTTTTGTGTTTGTGCATTGTGTGCGCAGTAGCCGCACGTGCATTAACAAAGTAGCGCCAAGCGTGCCCCTGTGTCATAAGTAAAGGGCCGGCTGGCTTGACCGTTAAAGGGTACTGTAACCCCCAAAGTGCACTCCAAACCAAATAAAAAAATATTTTCTGTATTTGTGATTTGTGTGCACTGTGGCTGCACATGCATCAACAAAGG